>JANFAE010000207.1:0-179490 GCA_024613145.1 Pisolithus marmoratus
CTTGAAGTTATCGCCATCCAGCATGGTAGCAGCGGATTGGAGAGGGAGAATCGTGGTAAGGACAACAGGGCGGCCTGCGCGGACCCTTTTAGTGAGTTCCACTATGCGTCACGTTACAAGGAAGCCGTTGACTCGATATCCTGAACGAGGCGGCCTGACACAAGTTTTACTTGAATCACGGACAGTGTGTGCCGGGTAGCTTAGAGTGGAAAATACATGTGCCACTGCACACCACATGTAAAGTGGAAGACCAAGGCTCAGCTGGCTTACTGAGTCCCAAGAGTACGCCCCAAAAGTAGCACCCGCATGGTGCTTCGAAGACGGATGATGCCGCGGGATCAACATATTAGCCATATGTTGCTCCATGGGCCCATGGCCCGCGCCCTATTCAGGTTATGAGTAACTAATCAATCAGTGCATGAGCTGAGATAGTGAAACACTGCTGAGGAACTCGGTCAACTTGGAGGTTCGAGCTCCGGGATACTATCCTCCGACTCGGCTGGTTGTACACAGCCCGCGATGACTGCAGACATGATGATTGATGTGTGCGGCTCGCGGGTCAACCCAAGCGGATATGCCGGAAGTGTTTAGCGGGTGACTGGCCTATTTATCCAGGGGACAATCGTGATACATTACCGCTCGCCCTGGAGGTGCGTTATGCAGAGTCGTGGTGCGTGTACTGAGGAGGGATTATGTAAGGTCATCGTTCGCCTTGTCCGACCAGTTTTGATTTCAATCCCAAAACTATCATAGCCGACTATGTACTGTGGTACCGTTGACTGCAGGTTGTGTATAGCTGCAGACAGACTTCGACTGCACTTCCCACCTCGGTGGGACACGACCAACAGGGACTTTTCCTGTGGTCACCACGCCCTACTTACCTGGCACGAACATTACTCTTGACACAAGTTGCGTCTGAATCCTTACAGATGGACTTGTCCAAATCGAATCAATTCATATTTCCAACCATCCTTCTTCGGACCGTCGTGGAGGAGGTCCGTAATCGGTCTCTTCCGCTCTACAGTGGATCAACAACTCTAGTCAAGTCAGACGACAAGTAAGTGTGGGCTTTCCACAGCAATTTCAGATAGTACGCAATTTTCCCATTTGCTACTTGTTCTCCTGACGAGCTTTCCTTGAACTTGAGGTATGGCTACCCATCATACGTATGGACGATGAGACGCCAAATGACCGTAACTACGCAACTTAGTCACTGGTGATGCATGAGGGTGCTATGTGGCACGACTCCCACCTACGGCTCGCAAGCTCACCAATTCACCAAGGTTCTCAAAGTAGTCTTACTAAACGAAGACGTGTCCTATCGGCCATTTAGCAAGGCAATGTTTCATTGCTTGCTTGCTTGCAGAGGGAGACACCTGCCAGATCTTTCCGCTCAACCACGCTGTAGGAAGGAGTAGGGAGGATTTGAAGAATCTCTTAGGATTCCAAGACATCGATAAAGCTTTGCATGCACAACGCTTACTGAGCGAGAAAATCGAGACTGGCATGCGTCCATGCATTTCGTTCTGATAACCCTATTCATGACCGACAAATCTTCCAACCACATGATTTGTCTTTATGAGCGCTCATAATATGTATTTTTGTTTACCACTCTAGACATCACCGACGTTTCTCACTGCGTGCACCCTGACACGCTACGGAGGCTATGTTTCGAGGACCAACGGTGTACGTCGCGGACAAGGGCGTCGACATGTGATCAATGTTACTAGGAATGAATCTGTGTTCGCTTCACGGTGGCGTAGAGAGACTCGCTTTCAGCGTGATCCGGGTGAGTATAATGGTTACCCATTCTCCATCCCGGCGCCATTGTGCGTTCAAAGAGGGAAGCACAAATGACTTGCGGACGTCGCAAATTCCTAGAGCTAATGGAAGATGCTAGCATCGTTGACATTCGGGAGTTACATACATTCCAGATGTGTCTGATTGGCGGGACGCTGGCACCCAACTTGTACAAATTATTGTGACAAGGTGTGCGACCTCTGCAGAGTACTCCAGTGCTGGGAGCGTCTCGAGGGCCACTTCAGACACTATGGACTTGCAACTCCGATATATACGCGTCTCATGAGTTCTATTCAGAAGCGCGCAGGTAAGTGACTTACCCTAATCCTTCCGTTTCTCAAATGTATCCCTCATGTCGTTTTCCTTCAGACATTCTCATACATCGCCAACTGTCAATCGCACATACACCGCTACATTGTTCTCTCCATTGCAAAGCCCATATGAAAACATATCATGGACGTCCCTAACTGGCAACAAGGCGTCGCATAAATGGCTGGCCACACAAGCATGGTCGGGGGAGTCGTCGAGGAGGCGTTCGTCACTCGGACGTTCAGGGTTCCTGTTCTTCGTCTCGCTGGATTTTGTGTTCAGTGCGCACTAGAGTAGGCTTAGAAGGTTTGTCATATTCCAACCAGGTGTTGGATCCGAAGTCGGGGGTTACACCATTACCCTGCCATCGCAGACGGTTGGAGGAGAGGTTATAATTGCCCTTTTCGACAAAGTCAAGGTGAGCACCGACGTTCAGAAAGACAAAAATACACGACAGGGACATGTTGAGATACACTCGTGAGCCCTGTAGATTCCAACGGATTGTAGCACATGCTATGCGCTTCTAGGACATACGGGTTATTACGGCCGGGTGTATGCACGCGGGGGGCAGCTGAGTACTAAGGAAGACAGTGACTAAGATGGCACGAATGAGAACAGTAGCGGCGATGACATGTTGTGGTATTCCATCTGACGACGGACTACAGGTCTTCCTGTCAGATAATTAGGATTGCAAGGCCTGAGGAAGGGGGAGATCCTTCCCCTCACGAGACCAACTGAAGGAAGACAACTAGTCGGGTAAAGTACTGACTACTTACCAGACGAGTGTCTTGTCTTGATTGAGGACAAGGGGCCCCTCGGAATGCTCTACATATCTTTCTGCCTTCCAATGCACAAGACAATGCCTATTGGATGCATTAGTCCAGACAATACATCCAGATTCGAACATTCTTGGATCGGAAAGCTTGGGTTGCTCACGCCTCACCTACGCTTCACTTCAAACTCACGGTGTCCATTCCATAAACTTGGATGTATTCGAATAGCTACAAAATACTGGCTCAGTACATGTGGCCAAATGCTATCTATTACACCTTCTGATCAGCTGACATTTCCGATGCGGAGATCTGGATATCATGTTGCAGTTCTCGTTTGTGCCTCTCAATGAACATTTCCCGTACTTCAAAACTGACGGCGCCAAATATAATGTCCATTTCTTCTAAGCTGCGACCCTTGGTTTCGGGAAGAAAACTACATGGAATAGTTAATGGCGGCAAGGGTAGCGAGATCATTGGCTTACAGTGAAAAAGTGAACATGCCGCCAATGTTTATTGCACCGAACATGAAGAACAGTTTGTAACCCAGGTCAGCAACTAAAGTAGGCGTCACCTTGGCGACGACGAAGTCTGCCATGCGTGTCAATTGGGTCGTGTTCAGGCCACTGGACACGTACTGAATAACCACTGTGTTCCAGAGGCAACCGCTAGGCCATAGTGTCGCGTACGGGTGGGAAATATATCCGACACATAGACCCAAGGGAGAGGCCCCCAACCCATCGAATAGAAGCACACATAAATGTAAAGCATGGCAGCCATTGCTTTCGATGCTGGTGGAGGTTGTTGACCAGCCTGAATGTTGTCGACAGGGTGGGCCTTAAGGATTGCACCGACTATGAAAAAGATAACGCCCATTCCGACCGCTGAGATAAGTAAGGATATCTTGCGACCGAGGGACTCGACAAAGAGAAAAATGAAAACCGTAGTGGCCAATACTTTAACGCCCCCATAAATACCAGAAGCGAGAAGGGAGTTCATTGTTCCTGTAAAGCCGATCTTATGCTTGCTATCAGTCAACACGAATGCGACGAGAACAGGAAAGCGCTTCTCACCGAAGTAAATATTTGAGGAGAATAGTTACTGACGGAATTCTGTCCGCTCCATTGTTGGAGTACAAAGATGGCGAAGGCTATAACAAATCGAATGAAGTTTCCATCTCCGAAAAATGCTTCCCTGACACCAAGGCCCTTGCGAGCCTCTTGTTCCTCTTGAATAGCGGCTTCAATCTCTGCCATTTCAAGTTGTACGACAGGGGAGTCAGGCTGCTCTTTACGGAGGTATGCGAGGTTCCCGATAGCCTCTCGGACACGTCCCTTGGAAGCCAACCAACGTGGCGATTCCTGTTTATTTTTGTCAGTTTACCCTTTGAATCTTGTGAGGCTCGAATACCTTAACGGTAAGTAATCCCAAGCACATCAAACCTGCGGGAACAAGTTGTAATCCAAAAGGAACTCTCCAAACCATAGCACTGTCTGCCAAATGAAGTCCAACCCCAACTGTAAGAGAAGCAACAGAGTTGATGCTAGACGTATGCAAGAGGACGAGGGGAAAAAACTCACGGTTGACGAAGTAGGAAACCATGCCGCCCAACGCAACCATAATCTGGAATAGACCAGTGATGCGACCGCGTTCATTCTTTGGGGAGCATTCGGACACATAGGCAGGTGCGACTGCCGAGATGCCACCTATCCCAATACCGGATACGACACGACCTCCATATATGTACCCGATTCCTCTGCTGCCTCCTGCTACCGTCGCAATGACCTATGAGTATAGGTCATAAGAGGTCAAGGGGTTTCTAAACGGCGTAGGATGCTTACGGCTCCTACTGAAAACACGAGAGTGAATGCGACAAGCGTCCACCGACGTCCAAGCCAGGCTATTAGAGAAAGAAGGTCTTGGATCAAACTTCCGAGGAGGACACAGAAGTAAGAAACATATACCAGAAATTCGCGCACTGCCGAGTGCGCCGAAGAAAGCACCCGCCTGTAACACCGAGACTACATTGGAAGAAACTTCTGCATCTTTGGCCTTGTCAACTGTTCCGTTTGCGCCCACGAGACCAAAATATGTTTCAAAGTAAGGCTGCGAAACCACGCCTCCAGCAATACCACTGTTGCATGTCAAAACTACACGACGATCATTGAAGGCGAATAAGATACTTTACCCGTCGTAACCAAATAGGAAAATACCCCAGTACACGACGAAAGCGATCCCTAAGCGATATTCAAGGAAACCATAAGGATGGGGCGGACGGTGTGCTTACAGTAGACCCTGATGTTCTTGAAGCTATCACCCTCCAGCATGGTAGCAGCAGCCCGAAGACGGGGAAGCGTATGGCGCCTAGGGTGGGTTCCACCATGTATCGCGTTAGAAGAAAGCCGTTGACCTAGGTAATTGGGCTGATAACCCGAAAAGGGCGGCGCGGCAGCTTTGTCGAATCTGCCAGCATGGAACAGACCATATGCGAAGCACTGGGAAGACCAATGCTCAGCTGGCTGACCGACTGTCAGGGTTCAAGAATGCGCCCCGCAGTACCCGCAGGCCGCAGCGCGCTTCGAATTGATACGCAGGATCAATAATTTAGCCAGATGCTTCTCCATGCAGTCCGCTTGTTCAGATAGCTAAAATGAATCAACCCGAGGCGGGCGGTGGGTTAATCTTGAGATATCGCTGGAGGACCTTGGTCACAACAGGGACTCGAGTTCCATCCTGGAACACGCGTAGTTACCAGACCCCCCGATTATGTTTCATCAGTTTCAGTAAATGATCGTGCGTGATGGACAACGACAACAATTCTCTGGACTGGACAGGGCGAATTACAGCTTCGCGACACTCATTGATACGACAGTTAATCATATCGCCGTCGAGCTACACCTCATGGGCAAACTAGAAGACTTGAAGTATATCCTCCCATTCCGTTGGCTGTATACCACGATGTTCAGATGTTGACGGACACGGCCAAGGGGGCTACGTATGGAACTCGTCAGTCAAGGGTAGGTGTGCAGGGGACAATCATGGTATACGACTAGTGCTCGAGAGTGTTGGAAGTGCATGTGGGTACATAACTCCGGCGCATCAATGGTCGACATGCAAAATGTTCGCGAAGTGTCGATGAAGATCAGAAGTAAACACGGTGACTCTGCCGTGCGAAAAGCATTAAAAAATAGTAATGCGGTAGGTAGGCGAGGCCAGCGAAGAACAACCAGGAAAATGAGAACGTTACTTAGTCCGGGAAATGCGTCCAGATATTTTCAAATCGCAATGGCCGCGTAGGTGGCTCTCACACCTTACTATCTACTCACACGTCAAGTTCAACGTCTTCGCGTTGGGGACTCGGAGGTGTGGAAGTACTCAAATGCCTACAACAAAACAAAAATACAGGCTCAAACCATATGACCGAGTGGCATGGAGAGCCTCGGAGTCAATGGTATTCCCGCCACCCATTACACCTTCTGATCGCCTGACCCTGGTGACACCGAGTCGGGGATGTCGTCACACAGTTCTCGTTTTTGCTTCTGAATGAATGCCTCGCGTGCTTCAATGCTAACGGCGCCAAATATAATGTCCATTTCTTCTAAGCTGCGCCCCTTCGTTTCAGGAATGAGACTACAGGGGATAGTTAGTGGGGAGATGGACGACGGGATTATTGAATTACAGTGAAAAAGTGACCATGCCGCCAATGTTTATAGCACCGAACATGAAGAACAGTTTGTAACCTAAGTCGGCAACCAGGGTGGGTGTCACCTTGGAGACGACAAAGTCTGCCATATATATCAGCGGTGGGACGTGGTCAGATTACAGGAGACGTACTGAATAGCCATTGTGTTCCAGCAGCAACTGCCAGACCATAATGTCGCGTACGGGTGGGGAATATATCTGACACGTACACCCAAGGAAGAGGACCACAACCCATTGAATAGAAGCACACATAAATGTAAAGCATAGCAGCCATCGCCTTCGATGCTGGTGAGGGTCGTTGACCAACCTGGATGTCGGTCACAGGGTGGGTCTTGAGGATTGCACCGATTATGAAAAACGTAGTGCCCATTCCAACCCCTGAAATAAGCAAGGATATCTTGCGGCCGAGCGATTCGAAAAAGAGAAAAACGAAAACAATAGTGGCCAGTACTTTGATGATTCCATAAATGCCAGAAGCAAGAAGGGAGTTCGTTGTTCCTGTAAAACCAATCTTATGCTTTTCATGAGTCCTGGAGACTGCGAAGAGAACATCAACGTAAATCTCACCCAAGTAAAGATTTGAGGAGCATAGTAGCCGACAGAATTCTGTCCACTCCATTGTTGGAGTACAAAGATGGCGAAGGCTATAACAAACCGAACGAAGTTCCCATCTCCGAAAAATGCTTCCCTGATACCAAGGCCCTTGCGAGCCTCCTGTTCCTCTTGAATTGCTGCTTCAATCTCTGCCATTTCAAGTCGTACAGCTGGGGAGGAGGGTTGTTCTTTACGCAAGTACGCCAGGTTCCCAATAGCCTCTTGAATACGTCCCTTGGAAGCCAACCAACGTGGTGATTCCTGTCCTTCGTCAGTTTACTCTTTGAGAGTTTTTCCAGGCTGGGGCACCTGAACGGTAACTAATCCTAAGCACATCAAACCGGCGGGCACAAGTTGCAACCCGAAAGGAATCCTCCAAACCATATTACTATTTGCTAAATGGAGTCCAACCCCAACTGTAGGGGGAGCAACATCGTTGATATACGTACGCAAGAGAAACAAGGACAAACTCACGATTAACGAAGTACGAAACCATGACGCCCAGAGCAATCATGATTTGAAATAGACCATTGATGCGACCACGTACACTCTTTGGGGAGCATTCGGACACATAGGCAGGTGCGACTGCTGAGATGCCACCTATCCCAATACCGGATACGACACGACCTCCATATATGTACCCGATTCCTCTGCTGCCCCCTGCTACCGTCGTAAGTACCTATGGGTATCGGTCACACGAGGAAAAGGAGTTTCTAAATTGCATAGGATGCTTACAGCTCCTACTGAAAACACGGCAGTGAATGCGATAAGCGTCCATCGACGTCCAAGCCAAGCTATTAGAGGAGGCAAGTCTTGGATCAAACTCCCGAGGACACCCAAGTAAGAAGCATGTACCAGATATCGGCGCACTCCCGAGGGCACCGAAGAAAGCCCCAGCCTGTAACACAGAAACTACGTTGGAAGAGACTTTTGTATCTTTGACCTTGTCAATCGTTCCATCCGAGCCCAGGAGGCCAAAGTGTGATTCAAAGTAAGGCTGCGAGACCACGCCTCCGGCAATACCACTGTAGCATGTCAGAATTAACCCACCATCATTGAAAGCGACCAATTACTTGTCGTAACCAAACAAGAAAATGCCCCAGTATACGATGAAAGCGAGCCCTGAGCATCATTCAGAAGAGCCGTGAGGACAGGGTGGATACTGCACTTACAGTAAACCCTGATATTCTTGAAGTAATCGCCCTCCAGCATTGTGGCAGTGACTGGGAGAGGGAGAGGCGGGAGTAAGGACAACAAGACAGCTAACCTGGCAGATTTTAATCGAACCGCAGAGAGTGCTTGCCAGGGTAATACCTAGAGAGGAAAGCGAATAAGCCGGCATGGGACACACCGAAGACCAGGGTTCAAGAATACGGCACATAGCACCCGCATGGCACTTCGACGATCCAAGATGCCGTTGACTGGTACCGCAGATCAATATGTTGGCTAAACTTTTCTCCATGGCGGCCTGTTCAGGCTATAACCAGTCAACATGAGCAAGCTGCCTGGTTTGGAATTTTAAAATATCTTACATAAAATACCGCCGGAGGAACTTGGTCACAATGGAGATGGAAGTGCCGGTGGAGGCTGAAGAGATTAAAATATGCCTGCTTACCAAAAGCACTGGTAATCAGTAGTCTTATCTGTGGTATGGACTATAATCAACCAGGAGTTTGGCAGTGTGTCCACCATTTCATGGCATTGATTCTTAGTCTCCTAGCATGTGCAGCTGCCATTACTATCCAGCCTTCAAAATGTCAAAGAAAGTGCTGACATACATATGGTAAGGTTCTGGGGGTCGTTACAGTGCTTGCTTGACTTCCTCTGCCCTCTTTGGAGAGGCTTCAGTGATTGAGCTCCTCACGGGGCACCCAGACTGGATTTGATGCAAGCTGGGGATTGCCACTCTCAAAGTTGCTTGAGGCTCAGGTGTTTGTCAAGTGCTGTTGGCTGTGGAGTTGGGGGAGTTTACTGAACCCACTGAGGGGTTGGTCCTACACTCAGGTGACCTTGGGATGGGTGTGGGCTTTCATGCAGAACAGAACCTATCCAGGGGATGGAACCTTGCGGATCCACCCTGGGGATGGCCTAGTGGCATCCAGTATGCATTACCTGGCTTTCGCCAGGCTTCCAGGACTTTTCCCACTACCTTATGACACCTCGGCTGGGAACCAACCCAGCCCAAGATCTCATTCACCATGACACAATTGGGCCATTTACGAAGGGTAACAAAGATGATACATTACTACTCGTCTTGGAGGTGCATTACGTATAATCATGGTGCGTGTGGGTACATAACTTCGAAGCGTCAATGATCGATAAAAAATGTTCGTGATGCGCCAATGGGGGATGACATCAAGTAAACACCCAACTGCGAAATGTGTCGACAAAAAAATGAAAATGCGGCAAGTAGGCCAGGCCGGGGGAACACAACAGGGAAAATCGGGGAAAGAGAGTACGATGCCATTGTGTCTACAAAAAGGACCAAAAAAACACAAATGCACGGTGAAATGCGTGGTTGAAACAAACAGAAAAACTTGTCCGTGGAGTTGCATGTCGAATATGCAAAGAATAATTAAAAAGCAGTTGGCGCGTAGGTATCTAGGAGAGTCCGCATTTCCTTGATACAATCATTCAGACGGGCGTGGACTTCTTTCGCGTTCTCGAGTAGCGGTTTGATATTCTCAGGGGTCATAGAGAGCTTGAAGTCAGGAATCTGTCCATCCGCATCGAGCGGTTGTGGCGGCGCAGAGCGCACAGAACCAGACTTCATGACAGCGGCTAGCATTGCTTGCCCTCGCGATGGCGGCCGAGAATTCGTCTTTGGCAGCGAAGACTTACTACTAGCTTTGGACTTGAGTCGCGGGTGGCGTGGTTCATCTTCAGCTTCCTCGACGTTCGACAGACGGATGGATCGCATAGGCCTGATAGATCGGGGAGAAGCCTCGACCCTCAACGACGTTTGTGACGACTCCGGGCCGCGAACTGGGGTGACAGGGCGTAAACTGGCACGCTGCTCCGATGGGTACGGGTACGGTAAACGCAACTTCCTCCCCTTTATAGTCGCAGTGCCGTCAATTCCCAATGAATGTGCAACGACGTCAAGATCGACAGCAGAGTCGATTCGATCCCAGTCATCTTCGTTGGTCATATTGCTACTTCGGCTTGCGCTCCGGGCATCGCTATGACCATCCCGCGAAGACTCACCAGTCGAAGATGTGCTCTTGTTCTTTTGGCCAATGCGAAATATGGATGCAAGCGAGGGACGTCGAGGAGAGGCCTTGTGATTCAACGGGGGACTACCGTAAGGTGAATTCTGCTGATCCCGCACAGGACATATCAAGTCTGGACCTGTGCTCGTTTTAGATCCTCGCCGAGGGACCTGGCCATGTGGATAGTGGTGCTGACTATAACTGCCCAACGATGATTCGGTACTCAGTGATGTCGTAGACGGTGGTACAGGTGGCGGAGGCGGCGGCAGTGGAGGCGGCTGTTCAGAATGACCTCGTTTGAGCATCCGCAACATATCTCGCAGCCGACTCATCCTTCGCTTTTTGCGTTCCGTTGACCCAGCCGCCGAATCCTCGGAGGGTAGTGTGACTGTACTGCTCATTGCGTCACCCCACCGCCACTGTCGGTTCACGCCCGTATCCTCAGGCGGAATGTAGTCCGGCATTGATTCTGCGTTGTTGAGCATATCGCGCAACAAAACCAGTTGACGTTGACTTAGATCATGCCGACCAGTCGAAGCCCGCCAAGATGGATTGCGAAGCCCAGACGAGGAACCACCAACATTTGTTGGTGGCAGTTTAGACTCCTCGCCCGAAAGTGTTATTGCACGCTCGCGACCCTTGCGAATGTCGCCATCGCCCTGCGAAGGCGGAGTCGATAGATTCGTTGCTGGGGGATTAGCCACGGGCTGCGAGCCGTTGCCCAGTTCGATAAGGAGTTCGGCACATTCCCATGGTATTTTGTACTTGTTATTAAGGGCCTGGAGAGAGTTGGCGAACTGTCTATGTTCTGAAACCGCGGAGTTGGGATTCGTGTTCGAGCGTAACCGAGAGCGAGTCCTGGCAAGGCTTAAGATGGTAGGGGAGGTGGCGCGTGATGGTGGTCGTGCATCTTCTAGCTTGGAGTTTGCCTCAGATAGGAGCTGCACATACGTCGACCGCAACTCCCTAAGCTCTACACAAATGCAATAAGTCGCTATAAAGTTGAAACGCTCTCACGTAATCACTTACTATCAACGCTAGCAGCAAATTCCCTGACCATGCCGAGATCACGTTTCAGTCCAAACTGGGCTTGACTGATTCTCGCAGGAATCTTCAGATCGCCCAAGGAATTTCGTCGAGGGACAGGCGGATTCGGAGTAGGAGCCTGGGTGGTGCGACCCAGCGAGGCTGACTGCGGTGGAGAGGATGGTGCCTTTGGAGAAGAACGATTGGTGGTCATGGGGCTAGAACGTGGGGTGAACGAAATGGGAAGGCTGTTGGATGGGGTTATTAATGATTCCAAACCATCACTGATGTTTTGGGAGGGAGACTGCGAACTAGCTTTTCGGTTGATAGGTCGAGGAGGTGAGGGTGGTTGTAGCTCTATTGGTGGCAAAAGATCTGGTGTTCGTGTATCACCCTGCGGTGACTGGGTGCGCTCGTCCTGAGGATAAGAAGTAGTTGGTAAAGGGGGCAACGGTGTAACGTCTGCTGTGCTTTTCTTCTTCTTGTGCTTCTTCGGACCGACGAAGCTGATCTTCCGCACATTTCCTATGAAATTGCGACTGCCTTCCTGAGCCTGAACGTGAACCTCCTCCGAACTCTCCGTCGGTGTTGGCGTCGAAAACACCCTCGCCACTGCTCGTCCCGTTGAAGACCCATATGATGCATGTCTGGGCCCTGTCCCTGACGAAACTGGGAACTTCCCATTCGGACCCTGCATCGATGTCGGCCTCCTGACGTTCGCTGTCAGTGATGGTTTCGATGAAGACGACTCCACCATCCCACTGTTGCTGTTCGGGTCAAATGTCCGGCCCAGTTTCTTCCGTGATGATTTGCTCGGTGTGGATGGTACGGTTGCGTCCATTCTGGACCCTGAGCTGAACACCGTGATGAGATTGTCCTGGCTCTTCTCGTACTTGAGCTCGGCTGGAGGTGGTGGCGGCGGAGACCCTGACCCGGGGGCGCCGCCAGGACGAAAAAACCAACCCAACCTGGTATTAGTACCGCTGCTGGTGGAAGGTGCCGCAGTAAACGTGCTAGGTGGGCGAGGTGTACCTTCTTGTTCGTAATTACCACCGGCCTGGTGAGCCACAACCTCTGTAGGGCCTGTGCTGGCTCGTTTCCTTCTAGCGCCCCATTTCTTTACGGATCCGATGCGAGAAAGGAGAGGTGTTTTATTGCTACTGGGAGTCGCTTCCGCAGTTGATGGAGGAGGTGGAGAAGAACGTTCTGGAGTTGAGGGCGGTAGCGGTGGAGTGGAATCCCGCTGCTCTTCCATTAGTTCAAAGACATTGTTGTCTAAATTAGGAGGGCGAGACTTCTTCCTAAGTCTTCGCCGCTCGCGGTGTATAGGAGGGCTTGGAGGGAGCATCGCTAGCGAGGGACCAGAAACGCTGGGTCTGAGTGCTAGGTGAGACGTGGACATGTATCCGACGGAACCGCGACCGCTCGTCGTAGGTATCGAGAAGACGGAAACACTGGGAGATCGGGGAAATGGCTCTACCCCATTATGCAAACCCTGTGGGAGGGCGGGAACGGGCGGCGGTGGTGACGACTGGCGGTGCAAAAGAGAGCGACTCCGGGTGGTGACTGTCCTGTCTTCTTCTTTGTCCCCGAAGCCGAATTCCCCTTCGTCGTCAGAGGAATCAACGTAAGCGTCTTGTCGAGACCGTTTGGACACTGGGCTGGTATTTTTCTCAGCATATTCAAAGTCCTCGTCCCAGTCTTCATGGTCAGCAGGCGCTTTGTGGCGAGAGGGCGAGCGCGTTTTCCGAGAGATGGACTGACGTTGAGCTGGCGAGTCCATCTTATCCTCGAAATCATCGTCCCAATTCTCAGCCTGCGTTACGAAGCGCTTGGTCGGTGTTGAGGGACCCATCTCTGCCCAATTCTGGAGTTGGGTGCGTAGACCTGCTTCAGACGGGTGATTCCTATCTTTCAGTAGAGTCATAACGCTTGGCCTTGCAACCGGTGAACCTTCCGCATCCCAGTCTTCTGGAAAGTGGGAACTTGTGACAGACAAACGTGGTTCGGTAATGGCGCGTCCAATCTGCATAGTCGCCCTTCCGCTTCCGTTGGCCTGAGAGAATTCAAAGTCATCGTCCCAGTTTTCGGCGGGGGCTGCCCAAAAAAAAGCATCAGCATCAGAGAGATGCTGAGTGCGCAAATGTCGGTATGTAGAGTATGAAAGTTACCTGACAGGTAATTTCGTGAGCCCATGCGCGTTCGGGGACGAGCAGGAGCTCCGCTTCCAAAGAGTTTGCTTGTTCGTCGTCGTGAAGAACGAAGGAGTGCGTTGACAAGTCTTTCAGCTGTGGAGGTAAACTTATGGGGTGCTGTGATGTTGGAATTTTGCGGGGGTAATAGGAACCATTTATATTTGCTATTGCTTTGACATCACAGCCAAGTACAAGTATGTAGTAGTCATACAAAGCAACTAGTACTGCCAGGACAGCGGGGACTCTCCCCAACATCCCCCAAAGCGGAGAGCAGAGCATGCGCCCGCCATTCATGCCGTCCACGACTCCATAGATTACCGACACCGCCCAAAGAATACAGGTTGGGGTCACTGGGACTATTACCACTGCGGGGGAGGTAGAGCGTCGGATCCTGGGCCCTGCCGTCGCCGAGAACTGTCATAAGCTCGGCACGTGCGCCCTGGAGCGTAACGGCTTTGGTTTGGACGCCACGCATCCCTGAAAAACAGAATGGTGAAACGAAGGTGCCAACCTAGGTCCACATGTGGTCACGGCCGTAATCCTCCATACTGGAGGTGTCATTTCAGGGACGGTACTATACAACCTGTAGAAAGCTTGAAAGGCTGACATACTGTGACTTTGATCTGGGCCCTGCATGTACAACCCAACTGAATCGTGTCAGGGGAGTTCAGACAATCGTTCCGAATACGACGGGTTCACTTCCACAGACAAGATGATCATACGACTTGGTGTCACGTGATCCGTATTGCAATCGCGAGTCGGAATGCTTATGCGTACTAATACTCAGGCACTCAGTGGTCACAATTACAAGATACAAAGCTAAGTAATTTATTATCATTCGCAGTCGAACGAGCAACATCCAGGATCTCAGCTGTCATTGCAACCTTCTTTGGTGCAGATATTTCAGGGTTTAACTATTCTCTCCACGGATCGTGCTCCAACTCTTTTAGGGTGGCGAGGCAAACAATCTTGTAAGCACATACCCCTGGGCCTTTCTTTAGGGACAGCATAATAGGGGGATACGGTGACGACTATTTGTATGGTGAACGTACGCAGTCTGTTCCTTCGACGCCGACGACACGCCAGCCAACCATTCCCCAACCGCACCACCTATCACATCAGAAAAATTACCTCCCAACATGTACGATCAAACCTGCCTTTCGGAACAGCTCCAACTCCTCGATACGCTCGGCTACTCACACCGTAGGGACGTGGAGTTTACTCGGATGCCCAGCATCAACGCCGAAATTCAGGCTCTTGACACCATTGCGGTCGCGCTGACGACAGGTGCCCCTGGAGAAGTTTTCGCCACTGCATTCGACAAACGTCAGGGCTTCACGCTCGTCTTAGCGAAGAACACTCATGTCACCGCTGAAGACGAGCAGGCCGTTCGCGAGTTGGTCGAAGCAATAACCGCTTCCACCACCGAAGATGCGCATGATGTTTTGCCCTTCCTGTTGTCTCGGTGCCGAAAGAACATCGAGAAACGGATCGCGAAGATGCATGAAGCCGTTCTCGCAGGTCCTCGAGGCGGTGCTAAAGAACTACAAGCCCTCACTCTTTGTAGAGGCAGAATTTCCCAACTCTGATCTGTATCGGAAAGGAAGGTACGCTGGCCATGACCCATCATTTCCTCATATCATGCATAATCTCTTGGCGGATATCATGGCGAGGGCCCAAGCTATCAACTCCGGAGACGCCAATCTCACCATAGAACCATACGTGGAGCTTGTGACGATTTCCCTCATTCTCCTGTATTCCCGTCTTCTACGTTGGCTCTGCGATCCCGCCAATCGTGTACATCGTGCCTGGAAGCCACAGGCGGAAAAGCTGAATCGCCGTCTCACTAAGGCTTGTCGGTATTATCAAGGCATCAACAACTTGACCAGGTATGCAAAGCATCATTTCCCACATGGCATTCACCATCGTTGGGTCGACACTGCTGGCACCGAGCAGACTACACTTCTTCTCGACGATGACTACTTGGGGGTAGTATCACGTGCACTTGACAGTCCCCTCCCGGACGGAACTGTAGCCACGCTGCACGACAGATTCCCGGACATGAAGGAGAGGTGGCGCAATAGCCGTTTCCTCAGGACCCGGCTTCACCCTGAAATCTGCATCGTGCTCCATCTCAGTACCCCATACAAATGTTCGGATGGTCGCTATTTGCGGCCTATCGGATGTAACAAACGGTGCTGTTTGTGCTGCACCGCATGGATGAGAACATACAGCCTTCTGCTTGGACCGCGATGGCTGATGAGCCGCATCGACGGCAAGGCAGATGCTACTTGGGCTCTGCCCGGTTGCTCGTATGCACATGCCATCGTGAGAGATGGGAAGAGCTCTATTGATGAATCTGCCCGGCGTGCAGTGAGGGAGTGCCTGACTGACCATCTGCATTCCCTGTTTCCGGTCTTGTCGGACCCCGAGAGCAATTGGAAACCTGGCGAGGCGCAGGCGCTTCTGGATGCGATGGTAAAGAACTACGATCATTTCATTAAGGATGTCATTGACAACAGGAAAAGGCCGGGGATAATGACACGAGCTATGAAGTGGTTCAGACGTATAATAAATAATTCTCTCAAATCTTCTCGCTACTTTATGACGTTTTAGGGCGCCTAGTCGTACATTGAAGAGGAACTACAATATGCCACGTATGTACTGCACAGAGTCTATGTGATCCAGTAATCTCTTTACGACCGACTCCGATGTCCCCTGTAAGAACCGTACGTATACTCCGACCTACGTTCTCAAGACACTAAGACAGCAGGATGTGTTAGCAATGGACGCGGTTCATCCGTTTCGTCGCTGCAGAGACGGCACAAGTCCATGTTGGACAGCCAGTTGACCCCACTCTTGATGGTGAGCCGTCTTTTCACCATCACTCTCTACTCAACGTTGTCCAGTCGGACTCGCCGCTTGGAACAAGCAAGTCATCCAAGCATACGAGATCTCGGGGTCCACACTTGACCCCGCCGCCCAGCTCACGAGCACCATACTTACGGTCAAAGAGTTGCTATCCCCACTCTCTCGAGAGCAGGTGAAGACTGTTCGCTGCCTTGGCCTTAACTACTCCGATCACGCTGTAGGTGTACTTATCCGTTATTTTCTGAACGTTGTTATGCTAACGGTTGCCGTCAGGCAGAGGCTAAGATGGCAAAGCCCCCGTAAGTGGCTAAGCCCATGCATTTCGCCAGTGTGCGGACTTGGATATGTATGCAGTGTGCCGGTTCTTTTCTATAAGGCTCTGGGGTCTATCATTGGCCCCAATGCTCCTATCTGTATTCCAAAGGTTGCACAACCAGTCGAAGATCACCTCCCGGACTATGAGGTCGAGTTGACCATTGTGATCGGGAAAGCAGCTAAGAACGTCTCCGAGGCTGATGCCCTTGATTACGTTCTTGGCTATACAGGGGCGAATGATGTGGGTGACAGCCCAATTCCTTACTGTGTGGTGCTGGCTTTACAGCAAATCCCGCTAGGTCTCTTTCCGAAAGCATCAATCAACCACGTCTCAGTGGGGCTTTTCCAAGAGCTTTGGTCAGTCAATTCTATGTCATTTCAGCCCGTTTTCTTGATATTTGTACTCGAAACAGATAACACGACACCTCTTGGTCCTTGTATCGTCTCAAGCAACGTTATTCCTGATCCTCAGGCGATACCCCTCACTTGCAATCTCAATGGAACAACTCTTCAAAATGGAAATACCAAGCAAGTTGATATCATATACATGCACCCTACCATCTCTTATTTACTTGTGGTGCAGGGATCAGATCTTTAATGTTCGCAAAACGGTCGCTTTTCTCTCACAAGGAACGACCCTTGAGCCTGGTTCAATCATTTTGACCGGAACCCCCGCTGGAGTCGGGTACGTTCGGAAGCCCCCGGTTCTTCTGAGAAATGGGGATCTAGTACGGGTTTGGCTCGGCCACGGTATAGGCACACTTGTGAACCCTGTCGTGGAGGAGGGGGAAACGTGTGCCAAGCTGTGAGCATGTTTTCTTGCGAAGTACTCCTTCAAAGTCTCGCAGAAATGTATGTATGTTTTTGCGGTTTGCTCAACTAAGTCCGTGGCTCAGTTGTCAGTAAGCCATGCTAGTCGGGCTGTTCAGGTGCAGTGTAGTGCTAGTTGCACTGACTTTCAGCTGAGGGGTGAACAATAGCAAGGTTACTTATCTCCCGTCGGATCATCGATTGGCGTTGGGCACGTGTTCTGTAAATATCATCCTCTATACAGCATTTCAACAACCGTTCTTGAACGTAGCGGTGTGGGATTCCCTTGACCATCCACTCGGGTATGTACGAAGGAGACTGTGAAGTTAAACCTTTCGTTAGCCTCCGATTACCCGATGGACATCACCATGACGGAGCTTGGACCACTGGCATACTTTTCAGTGGATCTTATGTATAATAGCCAGAGAATCTAAGCATACATAGTAACCACCAAGGGGACGTCGATAATGTTATGTTCCTGGCACCAGCGGGAAAACCTTCTTTTCATTTTCTGAGGGTAACATCCTAGTATCCTAGCATAATGCGCAATGGCATATCCGCCTCAACGGTAAGAATGATGTTGTTCAATCTGCTCGCCGATTAAGGTTATGGAGTAAGGTTATGGAGCACATGACAATTTCTTGAGCCATCCGTAAGTACTTAAGTAACGAAGGACGCACGACATGTATGCTGTGGTCCGGCTCGCCGTTGAAAGCGAGTTCACGGACACCGGATTTGGGCAAAATTGACGCCCAAGACGATCCTGTAGCTGGAAGTTGCGGCGAGTCATCGCCCGCGTGTGATTTGAACCTCTTCTAGCTGTGGAATTTGGTGAGTGTCTGCAGGGCACGAGAGGCTCAAAATCCTCCAAGCCTCGTGTTGAAAGCGACCATTGTCTTGTTACAGCATGGTTACGGTTACATTTCAAGTAAAATGCTGACCTCCAATTGTTCAAAGTCTGTACAAATACAGCAATAGAGATACAAGGGCATGTTATGAGCCCATAAGAGTGATTAAATCCGGACCGTTGTCGGGATTCCCAGGGCGCCCTGACTGTTAATGGGGGAAGTACGGTATCGATGCACTCGAATCTCAGCTGTGAGCTGACGCAACGTTGTGGCGATTGTCATGGGACTGTGGAACGTTCCTTGACAATGGCGTTCTGGAGCACTCATGGCACTGATTTGTCGAGCATAGCGAGGAGTGCGAAGTACTACGCTGAGGGGCTCGGATGGTGCCCCCCGGCCCGAACGAGGCCAGTTCTGAGCGGGATGGTGCGGTGTAGGGCTGTGATGATCTATCTGGCCGGCGAGAGCAGCCCGGCACTGCGGAGGACTGGTCGCACTCGCTACGCGCGGGTAGCGCTTCGTCATAAGCCTAATAGTTTCCAGTCACGCGACCACGGACACAGGATGATGCCGGCGAGCAAATGCCTACCCTGGGATCAACACCGAGAGGACCACGGTACTGTGACCAAGATAATCCGTCCAGGTCACTAAATTCTGTCTTGACCGACTCGAAAGTTGCCAACAGCAGTTGATCCCAAGCCTTGGCCAGCAGGTTTGTGAGGCTGTGAAGGCGCGGAAACAGTGTGTGTCACATACCTCAGGCATGACGAGGGCTTCTTGTTCCCATTGCTGTTGCTCGAGTTCTATTCGCCGGAGACGTTCCATGCGCACTTTGCTACGGTCTGAGGCACCGACAGGTTGCATGGCGTTGTGCATGACGGCGGGGACGGGTTACACAAAGTGACAGAGGAGGAAACAGTGGCGAAGGCGTCGTCAACGAAACGACTCGGTGGGTGCATTATTTAAGTAGCATTGTATTGTCACCCCCTCATACCCCCTCAATCAAAGATGCCGTGAGAGCGTGACACCCAAACGCGTGACCATGTGTGACTTCACGCGACAAAACTCCGATTGAAATGGCGCGGTACGCGTTCAACGCGTCCTTTCTTCGTTACGACCATGTTTGAGGCTAAGCTACAGGAAGCCGCTCTGCTAAAACGACTCCTTGATTGTAAGTTCAGGCAGTCTGCGCCCAATTTGTAGGTTTTCTTAGATACGTGGTACAGCCATCAAGGAGCTCGTCACGGATGCCAACTTTGAATGCAATGAGGAAGGCATTGTGAGCGACTGTTTCGTGTACGCTCATCGATGCTCATAGCCATACAGAACCTCCAAGCGATGGACAACTCACACGTCGCCCTCGTTGCTGTCAAACTCGATGCAGAAGGTTTCAAGAAATACCGCTGCGACCGTCCCATACCACTCGGTGTCAACCTTACTTCTCTTACCAAAGTTCTAAAATGTGCCAAGGATGACGATATCATCACTATAAAGGCCAACGATGACGCAGATATTCTTAATCTCATATATGAGGCGCGACGTAGGTCTTTTCTTCTCATTGCTTATATCCCACGTACCAAATAAGAAATGCCAATAGATTCAGATAGAATTGCAGAATACGACATGAAGTTGATGGACATCGATGTCGAAAACTTAAGCATCCCAGAGACCGAGTACGACGCCCGCGTCACCATGCCTTCAGCCGAGTTTACGCGCATTGTGCGCGATCTCTCCATCCTTGGCGAGTCTGTGAAAATTGAGGTATCGAAGGAAGGAGTGCGCTTTGCGAGCGAAGGCGAGGCTGCCAATGCGAATATTCTCCTTAAACAAACGGAGGCAGCTCGTCAGAAGTACGCAAACTATGGCAAGGATGACAACGAGGCCAAGAAGGAAGAGGACGATGATGTAGAGGAAGGGAGTAGTAAAAAGAAGAAGTCCAAGGTCAAGAAGGAAGATAAGGACGTTGACATGGATGCCGAGGAGAACGGAGACGATGACGAGGGCGAGTTCAAGGCAGAGTCCGATAACGATGGTGAGGATGAAGCAGAGGCCAAAGATGACGAAGACGAAGAGGACTCCCCAAGCAAAAAGAGGAAGAAGGCTCCTTCTAAGGTGGGTTCTTTGGTCTCCAGTGTGTCTTTTTCCCCACATCTTCCTTCCAGAATGGCAAGCCCACCAAGAAGGCCAAAAAGTCAGACGACATTCCCTCGGACGGCGGTGTTATGATTGAGATGAATCAGCACGTTGTGCTAACATTCAGTCTGAAGTATTTGGTGAACTTTTCAAAAAGTTCGGCTTTGTCAGACACCGTACAAGTCATGATGAGCAACGACGTTCCGCTACTGGTCTCTTACAGATTTGGACAAGGTGACATTAGGTACTACTTGGCACCTAAGATCGGGGAAGAGTAACTACCTCAGCTGCTTTTGTATCTTGTAACCCTCACATTTCAGTTATCATCTATCAGCAATGCATTCATGTACCACCTCGGACTTGAAAGTGATAGGATATTCAACCTGGTTATTTTGACGAGCGTGTTTTTCGAATACAGTCACCTTCAGCTTGATAGGGGTTTACCATAATTAGCATTTCTGCTCGGATTGAAGCTGAATCCCCTTTGGTGTGCACTAACTGGTGGTAGTTATCGGCTGTACTCAGTATATTCCGGACTGTAGAGTAGTAGCTCGATCGTGGGAGTTATCGATAAGATAATGATTACTTCCCTCGCCCTATAGGCTCGGGTATTTATACTGTGTGAGAACATTATTCTAGAATAGTCTACTATAATAGAGAATATTCTATTACCTCGGAGCGCCTTGTACAGGGTGCCGGTATCTACTCTGCGATACCAACACGGACGACCAGAACAACCTCGCTCCATCACCTGTGAATGTCCTAGCCCTTCTGGCTGTATATCCGACAAGCCTCGGCCATGACGGCGACGTTCTCTGCGTCCGGTGAAGAAGCAATCAAACATTCAATAGACTTGAACTCCTGTCCTTCAGCACAGCGTCCGAAGTGTTCTGACATCTTGGAATTCTTTGAGATTGAGAGAACAGCCAAGGAGATCAGGGATGGTGGTTACAAGCGGGTAAGTTCACCCCTACGAATCATACCACATGTTTTACGGATCACTGAATAGGGTGCCCTTGTTTCGTATACCTAGATTGCGTTGCAGTTTCCGGACGAACTTTTGCATGAATCTGTCCCTATATATAGGCTGCTAAAGCAACGAGTCGACGAGGGACAAGAGATGTATGTTCTGGCCGACACATCCTACGGCAGGTGAGCTTTACTGCCTCCTACATTTGTTCCCCAACGATAATCGTTTAGTTGCTGCGTAGATGAGGTAGCTGCACAGCATGTGGATGCAGATGCTATGGTCCATTATGGCCATGCATGTCTAAGCCAGTCAGTGGTGATCGTAACTGATGTAGCGCATAGTCTGACGTGTGCGTATACCAGAACATCAAGACTACCTGTTATCTACGTCTTTGGAAGGAAGCCGATTGACGTTGACTCATGCGCTAAGCAGGTTGTAGATGTGATCGTTTCCAATGACGAGAGCGTTTCATCTGTGCTCATCCGCCACGATGTCGCTTATTCGTACCGGGCAGGTACGGAATAGGATTCGTCTGATAATGACGGAACACATGACTATTCTTCACAGGAGAAATAATCAAAGAACTTCGAGACAGAACAGCTGCAACGGCGACACGCATCGTGTATCATGGTGTCCCAACGCAGATGGAGCCTTCACCAGCTCGATCGAAATCAGATTCAAGTCCGACGCCGGAAAAGCATGAAGACAATGACACACTACGAACGGAATCCAGCGCGGACTTAGTAGAGGATGATGGCGTCATAATTTACATCGGCGATGAAAGTCTTACTCTCACAAACATCCTTATGACTCATTCCTCCAATAAGGTGAGACTGATTGATTCAACATATACGTGCCTTTACCGGACTTTCGTGAATATGTCTAACAGGTTTACTCATACAATCCTGCAACGAATATCGTACGGTTAGAATCGGGGCGCACAAACAAGCTCCTGATGCGTCGCTTCGCTGCAGTCCAAAAAGCGCGAGACGCAGACGTGTTTGGAATTCTTGTTGGTACACTTGGCGTCGGTGGGTCTCTCACTCTTCGTCAGGTTCTGAGGGTAATCCTGATTTGTTGGATCAACGTAGCTTCGTATCTTTCCGTGATAACTTACCTTCGTAACCTTCTCTCTCGTGCTACGAAGAAAAGCTACACAATTAGCGTCGGGAAGTTGAACCCAGCGAAGCTCGCCAACTTCATGGAGATTGAGTGTTTTGTGTTGGCTGCTTGTCCTGAAAACAGTCTCATCGAATCAAAAGTAAGTTCACATTGCCGAGTGACCATGCGAACAAGTTTTTGGGGCTCGGATTAACGCTTATTTGCATTAACTCTGCACGCGAACAGGACTTCTTCAAACCCATCATCACACCTCACGAACTGAAGGTAGCTCTGCTTCCCGAGGGTACTTGGCTGGGTCGATATATCCTCAACTTTGATCACCTGATCGCAGAAAATGAATGTCAGTCGTCCGAGTTCTCAGGTTGGCTGTTTTGTTTATGAATCTCGTCGTGCTGAATGATACATAGCGAACCAAACTACCACCATGAAGGAAGCAGTAAAAGACGGCACAGAAGATGCAGATGCAGATTCTGACCGACCGTCTTTCTCTCTCATCACAGGGAAGTACAGACAAGCTCGACAATTTGGAGTCGAAGGTGTGTCATGGCTCGTGCATAACTTGATCGTGTGATATCTTTTTGGTTCGTGTGTAGAAGATAAGGCCGATGTTAGTGACAGCGGAGATGCCTCTGCAGTAGTCATCCGAAATCAAGAAACCTCGGTAGCCAAACTCTCCGATAGTGCAGCTGGTGCGTTACTTAAGTCACCCAATATCCGCCACCTTACAGAATTCTCATTCATAACGTTGCATGGGTAGCTCTGTTCCTGCAATCGCGAACGTACCGTGGTCTCGATGCAAGAGTTGGTAAGGACACACCCAGCGTGTTGGAGCACGGCAGGAGTGGGATTGCTCGAGGCTATACCGACGAGCTTCCTCCCACGGATACGTAGGGAAGTTCTAGTATGACTTTGCGCGTCACCTGTCTTACCTTGTGCTCTATGATTTCAGTGTTCCGTATTCTACATAGCAGATGCCATTATTTTTGGTAGGTACAGAATAAATAGAAATAAAAATAACCAAGACCTTGTGAACTAATCGGAATGCGACACTTCACATCATACCTTTTGTTTTCCCTTGTCTACAAAGGAGACAAGCCGTCCATCGTCCGGACAGACGTCCCATCCAAAAAGGATGAAGAACATCCTGTGTCGGCAAGTTATCAACTAAGTTACACCAGGTGAATCCAAACATGGAATACACACCAGTGCCATCTATCTGGCCTTAGAACGTGAAAAGTCAAGATCCACATCACTGTTCAAAACAAGTCATCAAGTACCGCTCCCGCGGAAGGGGAAGTGGGTGTACGGTCGACACGCACAGAGTTCCATATATGTGAAGAAGCCCAAAGCACCACCCTGTGCGCCACGCTTGATGAACCGGACAGCGTCCACCCAAAGTTTCATGTCCTTAGCGGTTGGACGGGTCGCCGGATCAAGGAGAAATGTGAGGAGGATCCGGGTGTCTGATAGAGCGTCAGGTATTAAAGCCATCACCCTTGAAAAATGTGCACACATATTCCTATGTGGCTATTGGCCCGACAGTAGGTTGTTATTGCATAGATAAGCGTATCTCTGCTTCGAAAAAGAAAACTCACAAATGTCCAACCGTCCCAATGGCATTCAGATACGCAGAGTTAGTAAGAAGCACGGACCAATCTTCCGTGGAGAAGTTTTGCAAGTAAAGACTGGGTCGCTAGACGGCCTATTTAGTACCCGCATGGTTCCATGACTTTTCGGATGCAGCCAAAAACTCGCCTCGTAGTCCTTTGGGAAGAGTTCCTGCGGAAGAAAACTCAGGCTTGGATGCTTATACCCCGTGGCTAGAATGACGACGTCCGCCTTAAACTCCACACGCCCTTGGGCTTCCGGGGAAGTCCCACCTTTCTCCGAGTCTGATCCAGTAGGATGCATACCCTCGTGGACACCTTTGCGAATTCCGGATGACGAGCCGCTTTCAATAGACTCGCGAACGTCGACGATGACACCATCAGTCGTGAGGCGGACCACATCCCCACGTACATACGTACAGTTTCCTGCACGTACATGATTCAAAAAGTCATCGTTCACCACCTACGTCAGAAAATGCAGCCATCTCGATTAGTCCGCTGGCAACAAAGAGTGTTAGAATGGTCCCACCGGAGTAGAGACAAAGATTCCTCTCCTTGGTACAAGATCTTCTACTCCGTGATATTGCCAGAGCGCAAGGAATCGTTCCCACATCACGCTGGTAACATGTCAATGAATGACAGTATAAGAGAAGTACATGTATCTGTCAGTCTCAGATACGTCAAGGACATCTGGGTCGCACCTGAATGGCATCTCGCGCCCGAAGGGTTGAGCACTTAGGCAAACATCAAAAATCACGTTTCTAAGCCAGAGATAAATCAATGTACATCGAGGGCTAGTGTAGATAGAAACCGTACTTCGGAATTATCCACTACGCAACGTGGTCAATTTAAACAACCCGGAAAGTAGCAGTGAATGCTCACCTTATCCTTCCCAGCCATCATGATGCACCTGTCAGCACCCCGTGATAGGGCTGTCTCGACTGCCTGCACGCCCGATGCACCACTCCCAATAACAGCTACAGTCTTCTCGTGCAGCGTCTCCGGTGTTGTGTGGTCAAGTTGTGATGAATGAAGAATGGGACCCTGGTACGTCCACTGTTCATGTTTTTGAACCGACCCTGCTTTTTGTGCGCTACCTCCATTCTTCTTGCCTGCACGTTTGCTTTTCGGGCTGCTACTTGCATAGACCGCTGGCTCTGTCGGTGCTTATAGAATAGCTTTATAGTTAGGGGAATTACCTCGGAAAGGAACGTCGCTTCTGTGCCTATCCACCTTAGTGGGCGTTTCTTCAAATCCCACCCACATTGGCTCGCCACTTGTACCGATAGCCACGATAAGTGCGTCGAACGGCCCATCTTCTCCAGCGTTAATGTACCATTGAGAAGGTGACCGGATGTGAGCTGGTCCAGGTGCTGGGGATTGAATATTTCATATGCAATGCTATGAAGGACTGACCTTGACATTCATCGTCCGGAGACACGCGTTTGACACGTCTGACTTGCCTTACTGGTGTCTGCGAATACATTCTCAGAACCCCCCGATGAGTTCAGAAGCGTCGGTGCTGACGTTGAGACGACTCCTCTCTTCGAGCTTATACTCCTTCCACACCTTCTCGATCTCTGACCACCGGAAACCAAGTTATATCACACCCACATGCAGGATTCCTGAGATTAAAACACCAACCTCCTAAAATCTCATCCCTTTGTGGAAAAGCCCTCTTCCAGCACACAGCGGGATGGAAACGGTACAAGAGTGAATTGAACTGCAACCCCGACGTTTCGTTTTCACGCGCCCATATACCACCCACGCGGTCGGCGGCTTCATAAAGGACGACCTCAAAGCCATGTGACACGGCGTGGCTAATACGACAAAGTCAGCATTAGATACTACGATGGTGACAACGAGATACCTACGCTGCTGAAGATACGCCTGTCAAGCCTCCTCCAATCACAGCGATACGTGCATACGGACGGTTTATCCTCTCCGAAGGCGGCAGAGGCTTGAATATTTTAATCAAAATCCCCTGAACAAAGACGTATAACGTGTGCAGAAGAAAATAGACAGGCAGCATCAAGTAGTCAAGTACAGATTTGAAACGGGCAACGAACGCTGCGATGACAGGGCTGGGCTTGACTGCTGCATGGTAGTTGGCCTGCCATGCAGAGCACGTGCCTTCTTCGTCGGTCTCTGGCATGATAAAAGATGGCTGTTGAAGGCAAAGGCCACACCATGACGTCAGTGACGGCGATCCGCGACAACACCCGTAAGCGGTGCTGGCGGAATCCACAACCTGCACTTTCCCACGACCTTGCTCTCGGAGTGGATTGCAATTCTAGTTGCACTGTTCGCACAGACACCACATCCATGTTGCATGAGGACGGGATTCAAAATATTCAAATATTTAACATCGAAGCGGGACTCCAAAATCAACACGTTCGCGGGAGTTACACGTTCAGAAAGTAAACCAGCCATGGGTTCGTAGTAACCTTGTAAATACACAAGGTAGGATCTTGCTCAGCGCCATCTTGGCTACATCGTTGGCGTAGGACTTCTGTGAAATCTTTCCAAAGATAGGGGCTGAGTAAGTGATCTCGTTGACTGAGGAAGTTTTACGACTGAGCGTTCGCTTCTACACTAACATGCGGAGAACTGCAGTTTTTCCCCGTGATGGGCCCAGACATTTCTATGCATGTTTTTTCACGCACTGGGGATGGGTAGCATATGACCAATACCACCTTTAATGCCGGTTCGATGACCACTTCTTCGTACTTGTCTACTGCAGGCCAGTCATCGGCATCGACTCGTGGATTGCATACCCTCGATGTCGACTTTCAGCTGCTATTTCTAGTAGCTTGGCATGCAGGGTCACTTCGATTGCTTCGCCTCGTTCACTACATTCTTGGCAGATCAAGGTGCTATCGAAGTAGAATATAGCTCTACGGCCAAGCAGTGCCACGCCTCGTCCAACTTGTCGTGATTGCCGCCGGCGTGTTAAAAGTGGATGCCATACGAGAGGTTGAGGGGAGGTGTTTTTCCTGGCGAACTTGCGGCAAAGGGTTGTGGGTCGGTCACAAGTGGTCAATCCTTTTCTTCTCGTCTGGTTTAAGCCCATTTCAGCAGGTTAACCCATCCCTTCGAGAGCTATGGCTGGAATGAACTCTACTTACCAAGGCCCTCCACCCGGATTAACGGCTCCGTGTAACAATGACGGGAAGGACAGTGTACGTCTTGGCGTTATCATATATATTGCCGAACTACAATAGATTTCCTACAGGATGACTCGAACATCCAGCATGTTCTCCAGGAGTTTTCGGAGAGAGCATCCCATTATGCCATCAACCTGGATCAACGGATTGACCGGGAAACCAAGCCACGTTTTATAGGTGGAGAGGCCATTATCTACAGGGGAAGGCCGAAGCATGAGGGAACATTTGTGGCCGTGAAAACGTTCCGATTCGGATACAGGAGTGATCCTCCAGTGCTCAAGGTTTCTTACATTTTGTCATAATGAACCGCCGTGCCGACTGATTTGTCAGACTATCTTGCGGGAAGTCCATATCTTGTCCAAACTTGAGCATCCCAATGTTCTGCCACTACTCGGGATCACCACCGAATTCGACAGTACTATATCCATCGTATTAAAGTGGATGTCAAGAGGTAATGCACATGATTATGTGCAAGATCCAGAGGTAGATCCCCGTCCCCTGGTATGTTGAGTGTGTCTCCTGCTTGACAGGCGCTGAAAACTTTTACAGCTTTTGGGCATCGCTCGGGGCTTAGATTATCTTCATACTCGTATCCCAAAGCCGGTATATCATGGTGATCTGAAAGGCGTAAGTTTTCTGATCTGCATATCCACTTTGTTGACATGCAAGCGATAGTCCAATGTGCTAATATCCGATGAGGGGCATGCCCTTCTTACCGACTTCGGCCTTTCTTACCTTGTGGATTCTTCCTTCAGCATGACCACCGACGACCGATGCGGAGGCACGCTTAACTGGATGGCCCCCGAGTTTTTGAATGGGGAAGGCAACATTGTGATGACACCTGCAGGGGATGTATGGTCATTTGGTATGACAGCACTTGTACGTACGTTGGTCGTACCGTACAGATCACTTGCTGATCGCATAATTTGTAGGAATTGTTTACCCGGAAAAAGCCATTCCATGATATCAGCAATCGAAGGCTCATCATAGCCTGTATCCTGCAAGGTCGGTTACCCCGTCGTCCCTCTGACGTGTTGACGAGGGCACGCATGACGGATGACTGGTGGTCACTATGCTACTCGTGCTGGAGGACCACAGCACCTTCACGGCCTTCTATGTCCGAAATTGTGGAGATGATCGAATAGGTATGTTACTAGTTGAACCCTCTACCCTTGAGACTTTGTTTTCTTACTGTTCGTGACTATTTCCGAATCTGCAAATAGAGCACTGGGCATCCCAGTCCAACCACTACAATTCGAGTGGCTGGTTCGCAAAGCCCTACTGCTCGCGGGAGAAATGGCAGTTCCCGCTTACAAAAGTAATTCAACAAGCTTCTCAATTTGATGAGTGAGCAGTATCAATAACTTGTTGATGTGAAATGCGACGGTTTTTCGTGGAGTGCGGACTCAAACCTCAATGCACGTGAAAGTGACAAGGCATCTACAATCTTGAGAATCAAAATGGTACTGTAAGTCAATATCTGATTCTAGAACGGAAGGCGAGAAGTACAATACATGAAGGAATGGGGTCCAGCCTCATTACGCAGCCTTCGTGTGGTACTTCTGGCTTTTTGGGTTGAGGAAACCAAATTTCAGGTTCAACCAACCAGGAAAATTGCTGAAGTAGGAAAGACTGAAGGTGGGGGAGGTATAAATAAGTTTAACGGAGTACAAGCGAGTGTACCATGACATTAGTGCCCACAATAACACCTCTATGTCGTAGGAGGGCTATCTGATAAACATTCTAGTAGTGACATCGAGTAGTGAAAACTTGAATGCAAACCTTTGTATTGGAAATTCGATTCGACGTAGAAAGGATACCTACCATTTGGTCTGCACAACTTCCGCGGAGAAATAAGTGAACCAATGTATACCCTGTCGAGGATCCCCCGTCATTACGATACGTGTGTTCGGCCTATAGAGGCCTGTAGGGAAAGAAGTACCAGTCACTTATCACCAGCGCTGGGTAGCGTCACTCGTGGGGCAAGAATTACATATCTGGGACAGAGATACACGAACTACACAGCGTGACGGTGGAGAATAGTACTTTATTCATACCCGAATAAAAGAAAAAACGAAATAGGGTGATCAGGAAAGAAGATGCTGCTATCCTCAAATGATGCGGCCCCTTTGGCCTACAGAAGGGAAATTGACACTACACTTTCTTCGGGAACAAGGAAAACATTACCTCGCTGACAACGTTAACTACCCAGTGATTCTGCATCTGGCTGTCTCGGGGGGTATACATTAAGGAAGCGCTTTCCATTTCGCACGGAGAGAATGCATTGGCCCTCGCATCTAGAAGTAGGTCAGGTCAGTGATGTATTACACGAAATTTAGGAGTCCCCACCGCCTCCTGGTATAATTCTAGTCCACTAGTAACTTGCCCTAACCAGACACGTGCACTGCTTTGGAATCCGGTAATATTCCTGACACGAGTGGCAGCCGCTGCCAAATCTCCCGCTGCATTGAGGAGCACGGTCCACCAATCTATGAGCGAGTTCATGCTCTCAACAACCACCGTCAGCGTGTCGGTAACTCTGTGCAGGTACATCGTTGCGTCTTGCCGCGCTTTTGCCCTGCCATTAAAACGAAAAAATTTGCCTCCCTCGCCTTTGGCGTGTTGCGCCAGCTCCCATGCCATATTCTTGCATTGCTTCAACTCCTGTTGTTGTCAACCGCTGTCTTGAAGTAGAGTTAGCCAGTACTGACCGTTTCCAAGCCCTTTTGTGCATCTCTCAAGTTTCCACGGATAGTCTTGCAAAGGTGGTGAAAATTCATCGTAAGCCTTTGTAGTTCTGTTTCGCTCTCGGTTTTCAGCATGGATCTAGCTAACAATACTCCATTCTCGGCATCCTTAATACTACCTTCAACAGCGCGAGCAAGGATGGCAAACCCAGACTGCATACGGTCGGATATATGAGGTGGAACCAGCTTGCGATCTCCCGAGCTTACTCAAAATATGAGTACGTTTGTGTATCGGAAAATTCCTGTGGGGTACATACGAGAGAAGCTCGTGAAGACCAACACAATCAGACATGAGGTTGGGCCCAGGTGGAGGGAAGGGGACAGATGTGGTCGGCAAGTTTTGACTGATTACCATGAGCTACAGATTCATTCACTTGAGAAGGACACTCACGCAGAAATGGTGTCGTCCGGCTGAAGATAAGTCAGAGAGACGTCCTCTGTCACTGTCCAGACATACCGGAATTTGTTTGATCTGACTGACGATATCCAGTATACTTGGCCGTGACGAGGGTTCATGTTGCCAGCATGAACAGCATATTCTCCACCAACTGTCCGTCAATCGAAAGTGCGTGGAATCGTTGCTCGGACGAGATGGCGCAGGTCCTTGAGTAATTCGAGATATAACCTTTGAACATAACTCGATGTCGTGGAATGGTGGTTGCCTTGTGAACAATTCCTGTCGACATTAAATAAATTGTATGTTTGGTGAGTGCTTAAGTAACATACCAGCGCGGTCATGCCAAAGGCCCAGATGTCCACCTCGGCGGTTAAGCCCCACTGGTCAAATCCTTCAGGAGCCGTCCAATTCATCGAGCTTTTACTGGTAGCATTCGTGCCTATCGAGAACGCCAGATCAACGAGGAATGGAAGGCCGAAATCAGTCAGCAGAGCCCGGCCGTCACAGGAGACCAGGACATTGCTCTGTTGCTACATTAAGCCGTCATTGGTCGGTCTCGCGCTGATAAGCACTCACGCCTTTTAAATCACCATGATAAATGGGTGGATAATGGTTGTGGAGATATTGAAGGCCGTCTGCTATATCTGCTAGCTTGGCCGCGTTAGCGAAACGGGGCGCCCGCAAGATGTCTATCGAAACCTACCAGTGGGCGAGGATCAACAGCTTCATCTTGGACGTAATCGTGGATATTTCCTTTTTCTACCCATGGAAACACCAGAGATAAAGTAAAATCAAATTTAAATGTGACCCCTAATAATGAATGGATGTTTCTGTGGCTGAGTTTGCACCACGTGTCAACTTCGCAAAGGACACGCTATACATTGATCAGAACACAAATTCAGTGACCAAAGGTTTTTTTTTAAGATACCCTGATAGCCCAATCTTGTCGTGGAGGGCTTGATCGGAACGTCTTGACTGCTACGCTGAGCCCCTCGGGAGAAATACCGGCCCGAAATACAGTGGCGCAACGACCATGCAAGACGGGTCCATCCGGATGCTTCTCAATATCCTCAAAAACACCAACATCAAATTGGGACGCTTGTTGAATTACTTTCGTAAGTGGCGACACCTATTTCTTCAGTGAATAGTAGGGTTTCGCCAACCAATCATTCGCGTACAGTGGTGGTTTGGACTGGGATACCAAGTGCACTATCCACAGATTCAGAATTAATCTGATAAGAAAGCGAAGTCAGAAGGGAAGAGAGTTCGATAAGTGACATACCTCTTCGATCATTTCTACAATCTGGGACATAGAAGGCCGCAAACATGGCGTAGCGCTCCAACACAAGCAGCATAGATCCCACCACTTGTTTGACATGCGTGACCGCGTTGAGTCGTCAGAAGGACGACAGGGTAATGAACCATTTAGGATACGGGCTATAACGCACTTTTGATTCTTTATATCAGGGAATGGCTTTTGCCGAGTAAACAGTTCCTGCCAATTATGTGATCGGCAGGTGTGATCTATGCAGTACGACGAGTGTACGTACAAGTGCTGTCATGCCGAACGACCACACATCGCCTGCAGGTGTGACCACAACATTATCTGGCGCGTCCAACAACTCAGGGGCCATCCAGTTAAGTGAGCCTCCGCATCGCTCCTGGACAGCCATACTGAAGGAAGAATTTACAAGATAGGAAAAACCGAAGTCAGTAAGAAGGGCATGCCCCTCATCGGATATTAGGACATTGAGCTATCACCCGAGTGTCAACGAAGTGAACATAACAGATCGGAAAACTTACGCCTTTCAGGTCACGATGATATACTGGGTTTGGGGCGCAATTGTGAAGGTATTTTAAACCTCGAGCGATCCCTAAAAGCTGAGAAGCTTCTTTAGCGTTTGTCGAGTAATGAACGCGGTCGAAGTACCAAGGGACGGGGATCTACCTCAGGATTCTGCACATATTCGTGTGCATTACCCTTTTTCATCCACTTTGATATGATGGAAATAGTATTGTCGAATTTGGTAGTGATTCCGAGTAGCGGTAGAACATTTGGATGCTCGAGTTTGGACCAGACATGGACTTCTTGTAACATGGTCTAAGAAATCAGTCAGCATGAAGGACTAATCATGACAAGATGCAAGAAACCTTGAGCACTGCAGTGTCACTCCTGTGTCCGAAACGAAACATTTTCACGGCCACAAGTGTTCCTTCAGGCCGAAGCTTCCCTCTATAAACAATGGCCTCTCCACCTACATAGCAGTAATCTGCTGTGTCTCTGTCGACCTGCTGATCCAAGTTGATGGCAAAATGGGATGCTCTATCCAAAAGTTGCTTGAGATCATGCTGGAAGTCCAAAACATCCTGCGAGGAGCCCATTGTGGTTCGACAAATCTGTATACTAGGGCCCAAGACGTACATTCTCTTTCCCATCATTATTACAAAGAGGCGTGGATCCGGGCGGTGGGCCTTGGTAAGTAATATCGGTGTCGGTCATAATGCTCGAGGGTATGGGAAACCTGCTATGTGAGCTCAAACCAGGCGAGAGGAAGGATCGACCACGTGTGACTGACCCCACAACCCTTTGCCGCAAGTTGGCCAGGCAAAACACCTCCCCTCAACCTCCCATATGGCTTCGACTTCTAACACGCCGGCGGCAATCACGAAAACCTGGGCGAAGCGTGACACTGCTTGACCAACAAGCGATGCTCTACTTCGATGGCACCTCGATAGCATAGGGAGAGAGGCAAAGGCAATCGAAGTGGCCCTACATGCCAAGTTGTCAGATATAACAGCCGAAAGTTAACATCGACGATGTACGATCAGCAAGTTGAAGCCGATGACTGGCCTGTAGAACAACACGAGGAGTGACTTTCGAACCGGCGTTCGACAGTGGCGTTGGTCATATGCCACCAATCCCCAGCGCGTGGAATACACGAAGAGAGGTACCTGTGTGATACGATCACCCACCATCAACTAAACGGGAGGCCTCTGCATGCCTGCATGGGCACTCCAAGGTTAGTCGTTAGTCGTATAACTCCTCAGTCAACGAGATAAGGAAGGACCAAACGCGAGAGTGGTACAATTGTCTTGTGAACATCGATGGGGAAGGCCTTCTTTTTTCGAAATGGCGTACAATACGGTAGACCCTCGTGACTGAAGCAGGAACGGCTGCATGTCATCGCTAAAACAGGCTTCGCAAGGCGCCATCATGTACAAGGTGGGGCTCCGGTGGGGCTCCGTGTTCGAATTCGAAGCTTTTTGGCTGACGATTCACGCGCAGTCATGTAACAAAACAGTGAAGAACCGAATGGACGAAACTAAACCTTAGATATCAACTGCAATAATGGACTCCATAGTCAGTTATATAGCCACTGGTCACTCGGTCACTCCTCAGCTACTCGGCCCATCGTCCCAGCTAAATGCAACACACTATAAAATACATCGACAGAAGCACTTAGATGCAAGAAAAATGCGGATTGGTCGGGAGCTACTCACCACAAATACTGTGCCAACGCCCCAGTCAACTCACTCAGCTGCTACATTCGGCTTTCACAGAAACAGAGCTTACATAAGGCAGCGAACTCGAAGTACGAGCACACAAAGTTACTTACTAAACATCGGTCCAAAGCCCGAAAACTCATGGACATCTACTGTGACCTGTGTCCAATACATACATGTTCCTAAACCACTGACTCCACTAATACCTATGAATGAGTGAACGTATTTTTGATATATTTAGTTCTCCGAACTGTCCGAAGACACCAGTTCTGGGTGTCTCCTTCGCCATTCGTTGAGGCCTTCTTCAAATAATTTGTTATCTATCCCCCGTCCTTCTGGTACGAGGATGAACGTTACACCTTGTTGTGATGAAGATGCGTCTACAAGTTGGAGAGACGTTCAGACGGAGTAAACTGACGTACCGAGTTTTTCGACGTTCCGGTTCCTTCTCTCATCGTCAAAGAAAAGCTAGAAGTACAGATGATGCGTCAATAGTCTGTCTACCCCAGCTATAATGCCCACACTCTGGTTCAAGTAAAAGCAAAGAACCACGAGGGGGCAAGTAGCATTGGAAACACACACACCATCTCGCTGTATGGCAAACCAGTCTTCTTGTGCAGTGCCTTGAAATGCACCGTCTTATCAGTAGGGTATATTTCGAGCTGATGGAAGAAATTGACGGCGGGCGTCGTGGTCGATGTCCAACTGGGAGTGTCATTCGACCCACTGCATGCAGTAGACGGTAGGGTATCGGTATCCATGCCATTGGGAATCCTCATGAGCCTCAAAGCCTCCATTGCCCTAACATTATTACAGCGTCAACCTACTGCACCTTGAGGTATTTAGACATTCGCGGTTATGAAACCAAACGATAGTCAAACAGGGGGACGAAAACGATACCTACAGTTTAGGAGTGGGCGTCCGCGAACATGCCGCAACAGTGACGCCTTCATCTCGTAAATTCCGCAAAATCCTGGGTACGTGCGGGTAGAACTCGATGGTGTTTGGGCTACTCTTCCTACCGTAGTAGATGTCGCTGGTGGTACTGTCGTAAACGATTCCCGTAGTACGATCCTGTCGGAGGGGTGGTGTGATATGAAAGTCAATCCAAAAGTCCCATAACGTGTAGCTGCGGAGGCCACATCAGTCTGAATTGTGTCGGCCAGAAGAGTGACCCACTCTAGATCAAAGGCAATAAGCTTAGGTAGACGTGATCCTGCACTCATCTCTACACGCGACAGCTTGACGCTGTGATGTTCCGATGAAACCCAATGATTTGATTATGTGATCCGTTTTCGAAGTTGCAACGGGCCGCATTTGATACCGCCTTCTTGGTCGTGGTGGTTTGCTCAGTACGTTACGACAAAGTCGTTGCTCGATATTCGATGGTCGCGATCACACGAGTAAACACACTCTCAATGATGGCAAGCTGGACGAGGATTGCGAAGGAGAGATGTTCCCGAAGCACGCCGCAATCCGTCAATCATGAACTCGGAGGCCTCCCCACTGCCTTCATAAATTCACATGCCATTGAAGAGAACACCAATTCCTTCCAGTCACTTCGAGGACGGAGAATCCTGGGCAAGAACTCCCCCGAAATGTATATCTGCCCACTTCCTCTAAGGTTGAATTGTTCTCCATCAGACAATTAAGCGGTACTACACCCCGGACGCATCATCCGCCACTCCCTAGCCATTGTCGGGTCTGGCCCATCCTCTCGAGGTACATTGTTGGGTGTGTATGAGTAATATCATGACATTAGTCCTGGCACAGTGGCTACGATCAACGAGTTTGGTGAGCGCTGCTGATACTTTTGTCTCGTTACAACTTGTGACCTGTCATCGAGCTGCGGTTCTACACGGCTGCCGGTATTGTGGTTCACTCCGTGTAACTATTCACCTTAGTACATCACAGGGGGATCCATCCAGATGTACGTATGCATGAGTCCACAACGATTTGAATGATTTTCACATAAACTCCCTTGACAGCATGTGATCGGATACATACATCTTTCTGTCATTGTCCTAAACATTGCTCTCCCTCCGATCCATTACAATCGGAATATCATTCGCATGCAAGGTCTAATTAAGTACCTCAAATTTCCCATGGCATAGCTTCCCACATTCGGAATTTGCGACAAGGTCGCGCCACGGTCGCGAGATCCTCAGGCAAAGCTCAGGCTGCCGCAATTAAATTATGCTAGTATACAATTGAGACGTCTAATTATTATGTCTGTTCCTCGGTCAGAAGACTGCCTGCCGCATTAGGCGCAGCGGCTTGGTACATGAATCCTAATGCGGTCCCTGACACGACCTGTACAGGCTCCGTTCCAAAAGGCTCTAGCGCGCTAACAGCGGTGCTAGCGAAAAATTTAGTTGTCCCTCCCGCACTATCAGTCAGTTCGAGAACGGGCGATGCCAGTGTGTAGTTCCAAGCAAAGGGAACAAAGTTTGTGTGAGAACAGCCGGACAATTGTGCTTCGGTAGAAGTAGAGTTTATCTGCGAAACGGACAGGAGGTTGCTGTTGGTGCCTGTATAAATAGTGTAGGGCTCGAATCCAGTGTTGCGCGACTCCGCACGCCCAAGGTAGAAAGCATTATACACTTGATTGGTAACTAAGATCAACACGCTTCCAAATAGAGATGGACCCCTTACCGCTTGCGTCCGGAGCATGGGAACTTTCGTAGATAAACGAGTCTGTGTATTGCGTTCCCACTGAGCGTAAGTTGAGCATCGAATAGCTAACTGCAAGATCTTGCAGGGGCTTGGTTGCGAACATGTGCGATAGGATGGATCGCGCGAGAAATTGCACCTGCTGACCCCATGGGAAAGTCATCGAGCCTATATTACTAACCAGACAGTTAACGAAAGCAGTTGAAATGAACAACGGATTCTCCACCTGCGCCCACGGGTCACTGGAATGCCGAAAAATAACCCTTTGGCCAACTGCCCAGAAATCCCACCTGCGTACGGCGAGAAGCTATCCAACATGATGCTATGGCCATATACGATCAGCATCAGGGACGAAGATTCTAAGTAATGAGGCTACTCACGACTCGGTTGCGATTGATGCGGTTAATCCGTTTAAGTTCAGGGAAGTGTTGAACCAGGCTTGACTATCGTCCCACGTAAGGGTATTCTGCCCGATAGAAATTGAATACGGTGAGGAACCAGAGAAGATAAGTTTTTGCCCCGTGAGACGTGTTTCATAAATCGTTCCATTATCGAACGCCGCGGAGAGCTCGAATGTGCCATTGGAAGGTTTAGATGCATGAGAAGCAGGGTTGCCTTGTGTCCACCGAAGGTTCAACAGGACACCCGTCTGATCAAGTGTTATGTCCCATCGTTCCCAACCAATCGATCCACCGGGACTGATCTTGGGAAGCGTGTCTGTTGCGGCGCCCACAGGCCGTGACGTAAGTGTCCCTGAGCAATTGTTGTAGGGACCAATGGTAGCTTGCCCAGAGCTATCCCGCGGTATGAGCAGGGCGAAAGCGGCGGGTGATAACACCAGAGCCGGCGCCAGTAATGAAGCAAGCATTTTGGTGAATTGCGAGATCTCGAAAAAGTGAATGTGCAACGTACGATTGTTGTCCGGGTTTATGTACCGTCGAGAACGCCGGTTACGCACAGGACGAGTAGTTGAGTTTTCATTCCTGAGGCTCTCCCGGCACCGCCTTACATCTCAGGAACTGGTCATTGTTCCTGGCAATGGCACGAGTGCGAGTAGAACCTGTACCAAACATCAATTGTACACGGTGACAGCGACGGTGCTTCGGCATATAAACCATCAATTGCAAGGCAGAGTTCAGTAATGGAAAGTAACAACAAAGGCTGTATCCTTAAGTCCAGCGTGCGTCCAGTGCTCCGAAGACCAAGAGGAATTGAAGAGACAATCCGTTGCAGCAAGCGCTGAACGGCAGTGCTTGTCAAGATAAATCTGAGTGTCAGGACACTGTAACCCAGGGCAGCATGGCTCCCCAGGAACGTCCGCCTTTCCACAGCTATTCGAAAGTAGCGAAGACGTCAGGGAGCAATTCGATCAATCACTTTGAAACGCGCACATGCAACATCCCCTGGTAACCCAAGGATGACGAGTAGAGGCTTCGTAACTTTTCCGGATAATTAGTGGTTCTTAAGCTTCGATCCCGGGCTGCCCTGACCTAAGTGATGTGCGACCAACAGTTGTGCTCGGTCTCTGCGATGAAAATCGCTAGTCAGCCTCGGTCCGAGACAAGATACGGACGGGTCATGCTGTGCCTGGCAGCTTGCTATTACGTATCGCACCGTTCCTGACTCAAGTTGTACTCTCAACTACCTCTGGAGAGTTCGTGCGGTGGGTACCCGATTAGGGTGTGGGATGAGTGCGAAACAAACGGATGCGGCTGTCGAGACGACGGGGCGCAATTGAGCCAGCGACGTAGAGAAAGTTCTCTGCAGCTACATATGCGAAGATGTGTCAGTCTCTGGTGCAACAGTCAACCGGTGTCATAAGTATCCTGCGCAACGAGGGCCCATCAATGCTGGGTGTTGCAGACAGTGCGGTGATTTAGGAGAGTACACTCTGCCGAACACTGACGTCGAGTGCCGGAGTTGTCCCACCCCTAGTAAACCGACGATGAAAACGCCGAGAGGAACGGTACCACATGTCTGTTGAGTACAGACTTCCCGCGCGATGTCCATCATGGCAACTGCTAGACCTGTTTTGATGCCCGGGATACCCCATGCAGTGTCACCCCCTGTGGCGGGAGTCGGCGGTCTTGACGTGGCGGACTGCTGCACACTGCAGTGGGGATTGCGAGTCATTGAAAGAACAAGACACGGAACCTGACTCATCTGTCTCGGCTTACCCTGGTTGGAGCTGCGTTAAGGTATCACCTCAGAGTGAAAGGAACTGAAAGTAAATAAGAATGCTTGAAGGGGTCTCCGTGTGAGATGGTTGTTATCGTTGGGCGATTCATGGTCAGGACGCAGGTAACGAACCGCGAAACAAGACAGGAAGCGATACCTTCGGAAACTAAACCCGCAGCTGTGCGCAAGCGATGCTGGCACAACAGGCGTCGCGACTCTGGCTGGCATTCTACAATATCATGGACGGACAGTGGCGGAGCCCGGGAGAGTTGAAAAAATGACTAATCACTAAATTTCTAAAAAGGCCTGTGCGGCAACACAGCCTGACACATCGGATTTTGAGAGATTTAGGGTAGCTTTTAATGTGAAACAAAACAGAAAGATTGCACATAAAATTTAGTTTCACATTTGGGAGGTGTCGATTCTTTAAATCTAGATGATCCTCAAAATGTGGGTGGAAACTTTAAGTATACACAGGCATGCTGTTGCAACCAAAATGTTGAGTTTATCTTCAAGTTTTGTGACTATCTCAATTTGGGATGAAACTTCAAGTTTTGTGTTCACATATCAGCATCCACAATATTTCCCATTTGGCTGGTAGTGATGTGGTGGCCTAAACTTAATATATTGGCAAACAATAAAGCACACTCCCATTTTTGAAGTTGAAGCCATAATTTAAATGTGCAATGAAACTTCAAATATCATGTGTGTCTTAAACTCATCCCCTGCCTGTCTCATGACTGTTGCCTGATGATCACCCACTCAAGCTCTGCTCATTGCCCATGATCAGAGGGCCCACCCAATGATCTGCCCCATTCATTGCATGGAGGTGATGAAGCTGGGTTCACCACTTGCCACTTGTGTGATAAGAACTCACACACCAGCACTCATGATTCAAACACCATAGCACCATGCAGCACTGATATATCAATTTTTGCAGAAACACTAGAAGTATACACCAACAACTCCAACACTTTCAGTCCTGCCTGCAGGAGTCAGTCTGAGTTGCAATAATTAGTGTTGACACTCACTTGGCAGAGTCTGAGAGCATGATGATTTGGTTATCTGAAATTGCCCACAGCACAAAGTGGCTATGTAACAACCCAAGGTAGTTCAGTGGTTCCAGCCTGTCCACCTTGTGTTTGACATCCTAATGCTTGCCAACAATGGTGCAACGCAAACTGTACATGATGTATTTCAGTGCTGGAGAACAGACCTGATGCACATCTGCAGGAAACTCATCAGCCTGGCAATGATTGCCATTTTAGGAGTCAGTGATGCTCATGAAGATAACAAACATAGCAGGTATGCAGCAACCTAGCAGATCATGGTGCTGTAGTAAGGTGAAGAACTTAGTGCCATGTACCATGAGAAGGAGCTAGGATACTGTCATGGAACCTCATGGGACCTAGTGAGGCAGGCATTGGCATAGGTTGCATTTGGCCAGTCTGAAAAATGAAAATTGCTAGGTGAGTTATGCATGGTCACAATCAGCAGCAGAATCAAAAAAAAAAGGAGCCAAGATACAAAAGGTGCTCACCATGATCAGCTGTATCTTCTCCCTCCATCACCATCACCATCTCCATCACACTCATCCCATCTACTTCATGCCATTGTGAATGGGCCTGCACCATTTGGTCAATCAATGATGCCAGTGATGTGACAGAAAGTGTACATTGTTAATGATATGGTGATATAGAAATGTACACAGGTGTAGAATATTGTCAAGAAACAGCTAATTTCATCCATGTAAAAGGGACATCTGGGATGTGGAGAGCTTCCAGCCATCATTGACTGAGTTCACTAATCCATGATCTATCATACAAAGTGATTGGTAAACCTTTCACAGCTGGCCTTGTGCTTGTTGGATTTCCAGGTGAACATATTCTTCACAGAGGTCATGAACCTTGGGGAGCAAAGATATCCTCATCAAGCAGTCACTGGAGGTCAATGAGATCAAGCTCTCACTTGATGGAATGATGCCATGGGAGGTTCTTCATGTACAAGACAATCTCCACATTGTTCTCAACACCACTTTCCTCAGAGCTCATACCATGCTTGCCAAGGCAGGCAAGAAGGTCCTTTAACCATTTCCATGTGTCAATGTCATCTTCATTTTCTTCCATCTTCAATTTGACCAAGTATTCAACAACTGCCAACTGCTGGTAATACTTCTGCTCAAGTCACATCAGCTTCCAATACATCAATGCTGACAAAAGGACATACATTATGATGATGCATTGTCTGACAATTTGCCTTTAACAAGGCATTCCATTCAGCTACCAGCCAAGTCTCTGTCTCTGCTGGCATTTCCAGAATACCTTTTGCTGTTAATTTTGGCTGTGCTTTCCTCCACACAGTTCTGAGTCACTTGTAACAATTGACTATGAGGGTCCTGAGATAGGTGTCTGACTGGTGAACTGGCCAGTTCTCATTGTTGCATTCTGCTTGTAGGGCTTGAAGAAGGTTATCAATGACAGCAATATTCCAGACTGATGATGGACCATGCATTAGATCAAAGATGGGCAAGTCAACATTGGGACCTGGGCCATCTTTGTATTCATATGCATGTACATCTGAAGGATCAGCAGAATTTCTCTTTGAACAGCTTGCACATTTCATTCTTTTGAGGAATGTTAGTGGAGATAGTTTGAGTTTGAATAGAGGGTGTCTCCTTACTAAACAAAAATCATGCTGCCAACTTGGCTCAAGATCTCTCTGTGTCCAGACCTCATTATCTTCTGCTTGCCTCCTTCATGGGGTATGCTTCAGATTTGGTAATGCTTGACTCTTTCCAAAAACATTCTTAAGCATGGCTTCCACACCCTTGGTGACAGCATCCACCATTGCTGATACTTGACTTGGGGGCACTTGATCATTGTTGTGGGATGGAGGCACTGGAGTCTCCCATTCAGCAGTCAACATGCATGGGATGTCAGGCTCATTTTCCTGATCAAATATAGCTTTCAGATGGTCATGGTGACATGACTAAACTCACCTCTACCTGCACACCAACAAGGTGTGCCCTACATGAAAACCCACAGCTTTTTTTCAACCATTTGATGGCATCAAGGTTTGGTGTGATGGTTGAATGATTTGGAGCTACTTTAGACTGCCTTTGGGATGATGTTGCAGGCTGCCCATCATCACCAAAAGTACATGTAGTCTGCTTGTCTGACATCTCTGAGTTAGTCTGACAAACTTTAATTCAATTCAGTTGAAGTCTTGGCACTCTATTCAGTTGCCTAATGTCAGACATCTGCACTGTCTGAATTGTCTGAGTCAACTGATGCAGACTGTTTCAGACAAAGCAGACTACTTGTAATTTTGCTGATGATCAACATTGGGATTTGAATGTGGCAGAGACACTATGCATGTAGGGCTTCTGATAGTCACCTATAAAATGTGAGCCACTGCAATGGAGATGTAGCAAAATTGATACCTGATGCTCATGGCATGTGTATCTTTGATCCAGGTTTTGCTAACTCACACTCCTTTGCAGCCTACCCATTTATGAGAAAAGCACACATGACATGCAGGCACAGATCCACATACTTGCATACTCTCTTTTATATTGCACACCTTCTCATCCAGCTCCCAATCATGTTGTTCCATTGCATTGGTAAGGTTGAAGTGAGAGGAAGCAGTCAGCTTCTCCACCCAATTATTCATCTCTACCTGATCAGTAATGCATCAGAGTTCATGAGAACCATATGGAGGAAATGCATACCTCAAATTGATTATGAAGGTTCTCCATGTCATTCTTGTGCTGTGATGTTGCAGGTTCATGGTTAATGCAGATTTGCTGGTGAAGTTTTGCACATTCCTGTTGGTACAGCTTTGGGGTAGGGCAGTTAGTATCAATGACACTGAACCCTTGCAGCCCTGTGACTTACTGTCTCACATTCATTCATCATCCTCTCCAATGAAGCTGCTGCTTCATGGTTGACATGGATCTGTTCATGAAGTTTTTTGCATTCCTGTTGATATATCTTGGAGTATGGTAGTAGGGTAGTCAGAGGTAGATCTTATAGCCTAGTGACTTACAGTCTTGCACTTGTTCATTATCTTCTCCAGTGCAGCAACCCTTGCTTTGTGTTCCTCATTCTGCTTGAGCAGATTGTTGGATTGCCCAGAGTCACCTTTGAAGTTTATCTTTCTCCTGCAGATGAGTCTAACAAGTGCAGTCAGCTGAAGTCTGAAGGTCATGAGACATTTCACTCACCACCTTGAGCAGATGAATCTGGGATCTGAGGTGCTTGACTATTCCATCCTTCTCATAGAGGGATCATTGCAAAGTAACCAAGTAATCTGCTTCTTTCTGGATGCATTTCTCTGCAGATGATTGTTGCTAGATGTAGAGTGAGCAGTGTCAGCAATGGAATGTCAGGAACAGTCAGATACATACAGTGTTGGGTTGTGGGAGAGATAGTTGCAAGGCAGAGCTGCATGCCTCATCCAAAGCTCCATTGTTTTCAGGGGTCTGGAATTCACTCTCTGAGATTGCTGACATTGATTGAGATGGTGGGACAATAAGTGCATGACCAGATACATCTTCACATTGTTGTTTAGGCATGCTTGTTGAACATCCTGTATCCATTGGGAGGGGGGAGTTGCTGTCATTGTTGTCCCCAAAAAGACATAGGTCTCCAGTGACACTCTGCACATGTTTAGGTGTGCTTGTCAAATATTCCATGTCCATTGGGAGGGGGGAGCCACAATCATCATCCACAAAAAGACCTAGGTCTCCAGGGATAGTCTGTATATTTTCATGCTGTCATTTAGGTGTGCTTGTTAAGTATTCTATGTCCATTTGGAGGTGGGAGGTGGTAGGAGTAGGACAACTTACATTTATATCATATTTCATTTGTATTGTTGATGATGGGCAGAGGAGTGGCAAAACAATCACTCTCCCAAGTTAGGTTAGACTCCCCACATGAATTGGGCAAGTGATATAAAAGCCACTGAAGGAGGGTGACAGTCAACTTGGCACTAGAGTCATGAAATAATTGAATAATTGTTTGAAAAATTCACCTTTATTGTCTTCATTATCTTCACAAATGTGGTTAGCCTTGGGCACCTTGAATCCACTGTAATGTGTAAGTCTCCATTTAATGGTGAAGAGGACAGCATTGCCCAATAATGTTGCCCACTTCAATTACCATCATTGTTCACTCACCTGGTGCTGGACACCTGATTCTCTGTTGCTCACCAGATACCTCATTTTCCTATCTGTCACTCATTGGATACCTCATTTGCTTATCTGTTGCTCATTGGATACCTCATTTGCCTATCTGCTGCTCACTGGATACCCCATTGCCTATCTGCTTCATGATGGTGAACACTTGCAATTACATCCTTCCATCTTCATCAGTAAGTAAGCAGATTATATTGAACAATGTACTAACACAATTGCAGAGCCCTGAGCTTTGGCTGCACTGCAGGCTATACTCAGCATCCTGCTGTAGACCCTGACAAGTAGTGATGCTTACCCACTGTGCCAGCCTCTCTTGGAATGCAACCTGCTACCTGGTTGCAGAGAGCATGCTGCAAGATGCTGTGCTCCAACTGTATGTTCATAATTGTCAGATAACTGTGCACAAAGGAAGGCATACCTATCACTACTGCATTTTTTTCAAACAGCACTGCAGGCTCAAAGCCAATGTGATGCTGGACAACACTGCAAGCATTTCACAATTTTTCATGCCAAAATATGTTGAAAAAATTGAAAGAAGAGATACTCTTTTATTTGGGCTGTGTTCACAGAAAAAATGCAAATATAATATTTTGTTTTCTTTGTCTTTTCTGTGCAAAAACATGAATTGACAGTAGTGCTGATTAGCTTCTGCACTAATGGGTATTACCATCAATCAATGTTTTGTGGCAAGTCATGCAAAGAAAAGAGAAAATTATTTTTGCCTTTTCTCTTTGAAAACATCTATCAAAAAAGAGTATCATTTTCTTCAATTTTTTCAGGATGTTTTCTCAAGAAATATTGTGAAATGCTTGCAGTGCAAGTTCCAGGGTGATGTTGTGGTCATGAAGATTGGGACTCAGGTATCATCTGTAGTGAATATGCATGCATGCAACATCACCATTGCTGACTATATTGTTTCATGGTGAGTTGATTCTCTGACAGTGACAGTGGTATTGCAGCTAATGACTTACTCCTAGCTTCATCAGCAAAACTACAGGTAGTCTGCTTTGTCTGAAACAGTCTGCATCAGGTGACTCAGACCATTCAGACAGTGCAGATGTCTGACATTAGGCAACTGAATAGAGTGCCAAGACTTCAACTGAATTGAATTACAGTTTGTCAGACTAACTCAGAGGTGTCAGACAAGCAGACTACATGTAATTTTGGTGATGTTCACTCAACATATCAGCTGCTGTAGGAAAAGCAGGGAGAAGTGCTGGGGATGGGTAGAGATGACCTGAAGGGGAGAACTTCCAGAGGGGCTTCTATAGCCTGGAGAAGGAAACTGTCTGAGAAATGTCTGGAGTTGTCTGGGCTGTCTGAACACTGAAGAAGGCCACATGCAACCTTCTCAAACTCAAAACTTGCAACTTGCAACTTGTAACTTGATTCCTTATTCCTCTAGGTAGGTAAAATGTAATGTAAGTGTGCGGGGGATTACATAAGCCACATCATGTGTCTACTCTTGAAGCTAAGTACAGTCTAAAGTAAATGAACAGAAATAAAAGTAAAAGAAAGTAAAAACTATAAAATAAAAGTAATATCCTAGTGGGGAGTACTCACTCCCTACACTGCCTTGCCAGGAAAGGCAGATTACCACACTCAGTCATGTTTGTAAAGCCAGCACATACCTGTGTACACTACAACTTGCAATCTCTTGGTAGATACATGTGAATGTCCAGTGTCCAGTGTTGAGTTGGGCAATAAATCTATGGCATATGCAAGTAAAGGAGCTTACCACCATTCTGAAGTGATGTTGTCATTGTGAGCATACCTGCAAGCTTCTGGATTGAGAGCCAGAACTTGCCTGATGGGTCACCAATACATTTTCTCATAAGCACCATAAAACTCCATAGTTACATGTATCATGCCATGGTATGATTACTGGCAATCACACACAATCACACACATCAATTGTATCATGAGACCAACAAAGAAGGACTAATGTCTTCCTAAAGACCATGTTTTCTTGCCTTTCCCTGTGCCTGCAGCCATCTCAATCTCCTGTTGTCTGGCATGGCTGGAAGTATACTTCAGGTGCATCATGATCATGTCCATTGCTGGCCAACAGTTACTGTAGTTTTCAAGATTGGGGAAAGCATCAGTAGCCTGAAGGATTAAAATTTTCAATGATGCTGTGATGACAATGTGTATCCATTATAGATATATACCTTCTCACATACAACCTTCAGAAGGGCAGGGTTTTGAGCAGAGGCACATTTTGTCATATTGAGATGATCATCAATCAGCTGGTGCATGCATTTCTACATGTGTTGAGTGGACCCATATTCAGTGTGATGATGATGATCTCACCTTGAATTTGGCATATGTCTTGCCATTCCAATCTAGTGCCATATCAAGTGTGTAACCACCTGCCCAGGACATCCAGGTTCTCCTGGGGGTTTCAGAATCTTATCCTCTGAGGCAATGCTCTCAGTTGAACAGTCCTCAGAACCATCTTCTGAGGACTCTGGAGACATTGTTGCCTTGCACTTGGGGGTAGACAATGTACATTGGAAGCCAACTTTCTTTTGATATGGGGAGGGGCTCTTCTGACATGCTGACTTGGGTGCTGACTTAGATGCTGGTTTAGGTGCAAGGCAAAATTCTGGAGCAGGAGTGGAATGATGAGAGTGAGGCTTGGCTAATGGGCCAACATCTAGGCTGGCTGCAGGGGTAAGCACTTCATCAGCAAGTAGAGTGCTGAGATGGTGTCCTCTACCAAACAGTTCCAGCTGGTCAGTTATCAAGGGAGAGAAAGAAGAAGGTGGGGCAGTAGTGACACTGTCACTGTCACTGTCATAGAAGGGTTGGATGGCCTTCATGGTGGTCTTCATGGTAGGAGGCATGTTGATACTTGCAATGAAGACAACTGCAGTGGTATGTATATGGCCATGTGCATTGTCATCCCCCCATCTATTGTCTCATGCTTAACAACAGGCTAATGAGTAGGCTAACAAGAGTAAGAACAAAACAATAATCACAAAAGGTAACAAGTTATTCAGGATAGAAATGTTCAGTTGTTTGTCATTGGGGTACTTATAGGTGATGTGAGTGGGCACAGTCATCAACAACTAACCAACTTAACTGATGCTTTCCACTCTCTTGTCTTTACTTTCACCTACACAGCACTACAAGAGGCTACTGTTGTTCAGCATTGTGACAGGTTCAGTACATGTGTTTGCCATCTCCATTGATGGCATCATCCTTGCTGCTGGTGGTATGCACATGCAGTATGTGCACTTTGTTCCTCACTGACCTTACTAAGGCACTCATGGGATCCAACTCTGGAACATTCAAACTCACAAGAAGACAAGCATCATGACCCATCTTGAGTCTTGTGGAATTGTCAGCAGTGCAATCTGGATCAAGACAAAATATGCCCTTGGAGAAACCCTGTGTTATGGGACTGCTCTAGGATATGTCATGTTTGTCTGGTCAAGTCCTGTTGAAGTAAGCTTTTTCAGATTACTAGTATATGATTCCAATGACTCCAACATGCTACAGAAACAGAGATATTATTAGGAGATATGTGCACAAAGACTAGGTGCAGGGCTTGAAGTTACTTGTTTAGCATGGGATCCATCATCCCCAGAATCATCACACATTGCTGTTGGGACATGTGATCATGCCATTCAAGTCCTCTCACTGAGCAGTAGCTTGCAACTCCAGTCAGTGTTTGCAGGGTGTCTTGACAACACTGTGCCAAAAGCACTTTGTTTCTCTGACAACAGTCTTTATATTTTTGGGCTGTATGATGGCAAAGTGTAAGTTAGCCAGTGTGCTGGTTGCTGCTAGGTTACTCAGTGAATGATAGGATTAAATTAAGTATCAAAGACAGTGCAATTATGTCAGAACACTGCTGCCAGTCTGTCATGTGAGAGAGCATTTTTGCATATTTGCTAGTTAACTGACTGGTTTCCAGTGGATCTGCAGCCATCTACTTGAAGAAGGGCATGTTTGTTATCAACAATGCAACTGATGGATTCACTTTGTATCACCTCAATGGAGCAGATCCCATCTGAACATTTGTAACTGATCCTCCATGCATACCTGTCCCAAAGCAAGTCACTTTTGGAGAGGGCTTGAAGGTTGTGATTGGGGGGTGGCAATAATGGATCCATCTTCATATTTGACAGGCACATGGGCATGCCTCTGGCTACATTGCAACACACACATGGAGCCCTAGTACAGACCATCAGAGTCAGTGGGTGACACTTGTGCATGAAAATTGAAAACTCACATGTTAACAGGTGCATGATGTTGGTGGGCAATGCCTCATCACCTGTGCTTCTCCTGCTGTGGGTCAAAAAAGGGCAGTGGTCAGTGTCTGGGCCCATCAGTATGATTTACAAAAGGCACAACCTATGGGTGCAAAGTATCAACAATCTGTTGGGTCCTTCATGTGCTTCTCTCACATCATGGTCAGCCTCCTGTGTATTTTAGTGGGAACTTGTCTCTATGCCATAGCGAGTGTCATCATTAAATGATTGTGTGTACACACAGTAACTATCTGCTAGGGAGAGTTGGGGATGCTGGGAGTGGACTATGCAACTGCATCCAAGTGGTGGAACATGTTCCCTATGAGTATGTCGGCCCCACTTTGTCAGGATGAGATGGGAAGCACAGAAGACATGCACCAGAAGGTAATCCTGCAAGGCATACATGACTATGAGATAGGTACAGAAATTCTGCAGAAGTTGGTACAACATATTGCTGGGGCAGCTCAGGGGGGTCCATGAGATGTTGGGGAGGTGACTGACAGAAGGAATAACCAGCCTGTGCCACAAGAAATTGGGGAGGTGATTCATTATGTGGAAAGGAATGACTTACCCAAGATTATTTACCTGTAATTTGTCATGCAGGCCTGGCAATGGCAATGGAATATGAGATGAAGTAATCAGGAGTCTGCCAAAATGCTCAAAACCTTGATGAGCCAAACTGTGGACACTTGTCAGTCTGCATTGTTCTCTCTGGTGCTTTGATTAATCCCTTGTTTTTGCTTGTTGCATAACCCTTTGCTACTTTGTCCTCTAGAATGCTGGTAAAGTTTTACTCTCCATCTTTAACCTAATGCTGACCATGGAAGTGCAGATTTTGGGAATCTTTGTGGTTCATGCAGTACTGTGATTTATTTATATCTCACCCAGGATTGTCACAGGGGTCAATTCCTCCCTTCCAGCCATTGTTCAAAAGGTGTTTCTGCAGTGAATGCATCAAGAAAGGTGGAGTCAATGAACATGGAAGACTGAAAGACAACCTCATCCAAACATGTCTCCTTGCTGCACATCTCAAGCATGTAAAGGATGAGTGTAATTCTGCTGAATCTGAATCCATCATACTCAAACATGACAGTGTTGATTCCATTACTGGGTGCCTCTTTGCTCTGACCCTAACCAATGATGGGCCCAATCCCACATCAGTTCCCAGCAAACTTTGGAATTCATGGGCCAAATTCCAGAGAACTGGCCCAAGCAGTGATGTAGTTGCAAGACCACCCAGTCCACTCTCCATCACTAATATCACTAGCAGCCTCAACTGCCTTGCATGTGCTATGCTGCCACCATCCCATCATAACCAGTCTCCTCCACTCCCATCATCCTCTGCATGTGCTGCATTGATGATTGATGGTCACAGTATCCTTGTCTCTAAGAAATCTTCAGACCATCAGACTGTTCAAGCACTTCAAGTTCTCAATAATATTGAATCACACATCCAGCATTGTAGTTGCCTCCTCCTTGATCCTTCCAAGAGCAACTACCAGGATATTCAGCATGAGCTCACCATTCTGCAGCAATCAATTGAAAAGATCTCTCAGAAGAGTGATATTGTGATAGCATGGAAGCAAAGGTTGTTGATGATGCTGGATGATATTGAGCCTCAGGTTTTTACAGTAACTGGTGGTTCCTCATCTCAGGGGCCTGTCAACATTAATACAGGTGCAGTGGGTCCATATGTCCAGGGTTGTTACTGACTCATTGTTGTGCAGAGAATCACTATCAACCTCTGATTGAGTGCATAGACACCATTGCTCAAGTTGCACTGCTGTTGGGTGTAGTTTGTGGTGTCATCTTTGGGGTTGGAACATCTGCAGCCAACTTCATTATGGGCAGTCTCTCCCTCCTGTTGTACCTTGCATTTCAGAAACCAGATGGGATGCTGAATCAGATACATGAAAATGTAATTAAGCAAATTCCATTGACCATCAGAGGTGCCCTTGCAAAGTTCAACCTTACAGTGAAAATGGTGGTGTATGCTGTTTGCAGTTGCCACTGCACCTATCCACCCATGTATTCTCCTGGCTCCAACAAAGCTATCTATCCTACTCACTGCAAACATTTTCCTAAACTGGAGATGCAATGTGGGGAACCACTAGTTGATTTTGATGCTGATGGAGAACCCCACCCAAAGAAAACATTTGTTTACCATGATTTCACTGACTACCTTGCCAGTCTCCTCTCCTGCCATGATGTCAAGTCTGCAATGGACTCAGCATGTGACAAACTTCTTGCTTCATTGCCATCACATCCTCCTCTTGTCAAGAATGCCTTTGAGGCTGACTTTCTGCATGAGTTCCATGGCCCAGACTCCAGGCTCTTTGTTGATTGTGGAGATGAAGGATGCTATGTGTTCTCTCTTCATGTTGATTTCTTCAACCCCAAAGGGGTGAAGGTATGAGGGGTGAGCACATCATTGGGAATAATATCAATGGCATGCCTCAATCTTCCTCTAGATATTCACTACAAGCCCAAGAACATGTTTCTTGCTGGCATCATCCCTGGCCCTAAACAACCATCCCTAGAGAATCTGAACCACTACATCTGCCCATTGGTGAATGACATGGTCATCTCATGGGAACAAGGCATTTGTTTTTCTCAGACAGCAAACCATCCCCATGGTTGTATTACCTGTAGTGCCATTGCTCTTGTCATTTGTGATATGCCTGCTGCTTGTCACCTTGCTGCACTTGCTGGGGTTGGCAGCCACTTTTTTTGTTCTGTTTGTAGCTGTTACCACAAGACAAACTATGGCTGGACTGACTTCAAGAACTGGATACCATGCAGCAAGGATGACCTTTGCCAGTATGCAGAACAGTGGAGGGATGCAGTCACATCTTCTGAGTGGGAAAGAATATTCAAGCAACATGTTGTGTGGTACTCAGAGCTGTGGTGACTACCATATTGGGACCCCACTTGTCAGCTTGTAATTGACTCAATGCACTGCATCCTTGAAGGTCTGGTCCAGCACCATGTGCATAGCCTACTCAGGCTAATGAATGAGAGTGTCAATGCTGCATGCTCTCAGATGCCTGCATATCACTATGATTTCAAGCAACTGTTGCTTGCTGAAGAACTGTCCATGACTCAAAAAGAAATCATGCAGGTATCAGTGATTCACATGCTTCTCATTGAGCAGGTGCCATCACCCAATGATGAAGCTGCCATTGCATTTTTCATGGATAAACTGAGTGAGACACTACACCACAAAAATATTTGTTCCCTGCAGTTCATTTGCAAAAGGCTGGGTTGCAGTCCTCAGAAGGAGGGGAGGAAGCTAAAAGCCAACTATGCAAAGGCACTTATCCAGTGGGTGAGTCATTTTATCACTCCATCTTGAAGTCACTCAGGCCTGGGTCACTGCAGTGGCTTGGGAAGGCTCTGTGTGGACCCCAACAGAAGGATCACCATCCCCAAGATCAGGATGTTCTTTCCCACATTTGAAAAGTTATTTGTGATGTAAAGACACCTTCTTGGTTGGCTTCTGTGCCTGCAAACTTCAGAGACACAGCTGTGGGTACCATCAAAGCAGATGAGTGGTGATATCTTCCCCTTGTGCTGATCAGCCTCTGGGGTACCAATGACCCCCAAACTGACCATGATGTGAAGCTCAAGAAATCCCTTGATCACACCATGGACCTCATCTGTGCAGTGTATCTGGCATGTGCCCAAATGATGAGTGCAGGCTGAGCCAAAGCTTATTGTGCTTACATTGCTAGTTATGTTGGGCAACTGAAGGCTATCTATCTGGCATGTGGCATTCATCCTAATCACCATGCTGCTTTCCACATTTATGATTACCTCCATCTGTTTGGCCCTGTACACTCCTGGTGGACCTTCCCATTCAAGCATTTAATTGGTATTCTCCAGCAGCTTCCCACAAATCACAAGTCAGGTGAGGAATATGATGAATACAATAAATGCATTGCTCACACTGGCACCCCAAATAGGAGCATTGGAAATAATGATGCTTGAGTCTTTTTTGAAGGCTGCCAAACTTTGAGGTTGGCTTTCACAGCCTGAGTGCCCACCTGCTGTCCATGAATGTAAAGTACTCCTTGAACAAGCTTACATGAACAAGCAAGCTCCAGGTGATGCTCTCTTCTGTGAGGAGGCTCACATACTTGACTCTAAAACACCATCCCCTGTTCCTCATGATCTATTCAAGCTCATTTGGAAGCAGGTTGTGGTTCAATATATGTGCATCAAACATGCAGGTGTCATCTACAGTAGATCATCTTCTCATCTCAGTAACTCCCTCATTTTTTTCTATCCCAATGGCAATCATGCACAATCACCAGTCCCTGGTACCATCAAATACATCTACAGCTCTAATGGGGTAATAACATTTGCTGTGCAAAGACAACTTCCACTCCACCCAGAAGGACATGATGCTTTTGCTACCTACCCTCACTTTCCAGTCAAGCTATATTCATCTTCATTGTCAGATGGGCTGGAGCCCATTGAACTACCTTGGGTTGTCAGCCACTTCATGTGGTGGGCAATTTCAGATAACCAAGTCATAGTGCTCTCACTCTGCTGGGTGAGTGTCAATGCCAATCATTGCAACTCAGAGCTCAGGTACTGATGCCTGTGGGCAGGGCTGAAATGGTGTATACTAGTTTTTGTGCAACAATTGAATATATTAGTGTTGGATGGTGCTGGACAGTGCTACTGGACAGTGCTATATGACATTTGAACCATAATGGTGCTGTGAGTTCTTATCACACAAGTGGTAAGTGGTGAACCCAGCTTCATCACCTCCATGCAATGAACAGGGCAGATCATTGGGTGGGCCCTCCAATCATGGGTGATGAGTGGAGCTTGAGTGGGCAATCATCAGGCAACAGTCATGAGATGGGCAGGGGACAAGTTTAAGACACACATGATATTTGAAGTTTCATTGCACATTTAAATTATGGCTTCAACTTCAAAAATGGGAGTGTGCTTTATTGTTTGCCAATATATTAAGTTTAGGCCACCACATTGCTACCAGCCAAATGGGAAATATTGTGGATGCTGATATGTGAACACAAAACTTGAAGTTTTGTCCCAAATTGAGATAGTCACAAAACTTGAAGATAAACTCAACATTTTGGTCGCAACAGCATGCCTGTGTATACTTAAAGTTTCCACCCACATTTTGAGGATCATCTAGATTTAAAGAATTGACACCTCCCAAATGTGAAACTAAATTTTATGTGCAATCTTTCTGTTTTGTTTCACATTAAAAGCTACCCTAAATCTCTCAAAATCTGATGTGTGAGAAAGCCTAGGCTTTGTACCTGGCATGTCATAATGGGTCACTGTAGTCACATTGATGTCACACATAGATAGATTATCATTCCACATGCAGTTGCATGGTAACAGCTCTTCCCTGTCCCACTATGGCACCCACAATGTCCCAGAAAGCTTCTCAACCATGGAAGTCACTGCAAAAGACTATTAGGAAGCAGAACCAAAGAAGATTTCTCTCTCTTATGGCTGCTATGGCTGGTGGAGCTGTATCCAAGCTATCATGGACAACCAGCCACAACCAATGCACACACCCATATTAGTGGTGCTCAGAGTGGAATCAAGGTGGCTATGGTCTGGCTATGGTTACTTGCTATGGATAGGTTTTAAGTTTATGTCTGGCATCTGTCAACAAGCCCAGCACCACTGTAGGGTTTAAACATGCCTGCCCTTTGCCCACCTTGAGAATCTGCATGCCTTGCCAGGCAACATTCCCACTCAAGGTCTCCCATGGCTTCAAACAGTTCAAGATTGCATGCTCCATCTATGAGAAGTGTAAGCTGAAGCACAAGATCTACTTTGAGGGGAGTTAGGGGTAGGGGATCAAGTGGTGTTGGGGTGGAAAATACTGGTGGCATAGTTCCCCAAGTTATGACAGGCCTTGGTATGTCTACTAATCATGCAAGTACACAGGAAACATGGGGGAAGGCCCAAATCTTGGTGGAGAGCCTGCAGGTGCCAGAACACTGCAGGTTCACTGCCAGGGGACCAAGACCCAACTTGCACTGAACAGCTAATCCACTGGCTTCTCAGCCATGCTCCCAATTGCAACATCCTCTTCCATGATAAGAATTCAGGGGAATCTTCCAGTGCCCCTCCACAGACCCCTGATGACAAGCCATCTGGCTAAAACAAAAAAGAAGTCTGCCTTGCCATCACAAAACATATATTTGAGGACAATGCTATCTACACTGAGCAGTATATGACAAATCCTGATAAATTCCAGCTGTGTTATGAATCATCTCAGCATATATGTTAGCTGATTCTTTTATGTTATCCATGGTACTGACAACACCAGTATAAAGGAAAAATACCATGAGCATGCTAAGAGCCTCAAGCAGACTGGTGGGGGGGTAGCACCTGGAATGGACAGAAATCTTTGCAGTGAGATTTTTTTTAGACCTCACCACTGCCATGTGCACTCAAATGCCAGTAGAAGCTATCACAAAAGCCTTCCCATACTTTGATGATCTTGGTTGGGAATGGGTTGGAAGGTGTCTGCAAGGTGAACAGGGGTGTCAGAGATGGTACAGGGGCATGGGAATGGTATGATCAAGGCCTGGTTGTGACACACAGCTGCTACCATGGTTACTAGCAGTATGTCACAAAAAAAGGAAAAACAAATCAGAATAAACTGACTTATCATGCTGTTACCATACTTGGGAAGTGTCACTGGTAGCAGTGAAAACCTTGCTTGGAGAGGATCACCAGAACATTGAACAAAGACAGCAGGCCAGAGAATTGAATATCATACAAACATCTAAAGCCATGCCCTGGTACAGTATTATGACTTATATGTGTCAGGCCTTAGGATAGATTGTCACTTGTTGATGACTAATCAACAAGTTTTCCTTCTCATGCTATCATCTAGCAGGCATGACAACTGGTAGCAACAAGTCACTCACTCATTTTCTTTTTTTTCTGGCTAAAGTAGTCACTTGCAAAACTGCTTGTCCTTACTTGTCATCAACTTGCCATTCTCAGTCTCTCTTGTGAGCTCCTTTTCACAACTCTGCACCACCACTAGGTCCCACTAGCATAATGGTTCAACCTGATGCTTCAGGCTCCAAAGAGAAGCCCACCAAATCTGCCCCTCAGCTGCCCACTTTGATGACCTTTTTCAGGTATTAAAGGGCTTACCCCCAGATGCCTTAGCAGCTCTGGTGGCATTTGGGGTCACTCCAACTCCAGGTTCTTCTGGAATCCTGCCTGCTGCATTCACAGCTCCATCTGCCTCTCTGCAAACCCCCCAATGCTTACCCTCATATAATCTAGGTAAGGCTGTCTCTGAGTTCTGAGGACCCTCTTTCCATGAGAACTTGGATGAGGTCCTCAGCCACTGGATTGAATCAATTGAGGAAGGCTTCCACTTGTGGTCTGTACCTGACAGGCACAAAGTGGACTTTGCAGCTGCTTTTCTGAAGAATTTGGCAAAGGAATGGTATCAGGATATGGACTGTAGCCTTCATCAGGCTGCTCAGGATGAGGAGGATGAAGAAATATTTTGGAACATCCTTTCTGGTTTCTCATCTTGGGAGGAACTCAAGGCTGCTCTAGTAGACAGATTCACTAGAGATGAGTTGGCTCATGAGGTGCTTGCAGAGATTTTTGCTCTTTGCATGACTGGGTCTTTGTCAGACTATTACCAGTAGTTTGAGACTGTCCATGGCTGCATCCCAAGCTCTCTTCTCCCAGAAGGGGTTAAGATGGCTGCTTTCAAAGCTGGTCTACACTCTGCAACTGCACATGTGCTCAAAGCTGGTGAACCCCCAAAGACCTATCTTGACCTTGTCACTTGCTGTCAACAACTCAATGCAACCTTCTCTCATCACCCCATGGAGTCTCACATGACCTCAGAAAAGGTTGTGGCATTCAAAGACTCAAAGGGTTCAGGGAAGTTGAGATGCAAGGATAAGAAGAAAGCCAAGGGTGAGATGTCAGGCAAGAAGAAAGAATCCAAGGACACACAGGTGGGAAAAGTCCAGAGGAGCCAGGCCTGAGGCCTGCACTGGCTCCTGCATCTGCAAACCACTGTTTTTGGCCCAGTGGTCATAGTGTGCCACAGCATGCCACAGTTCAGCCACAGTGTGACAGTGTGACAGCCTCCCAGGACTCAGTGACCACAGCCACAAAAACCATGTGACAGTGACCCACAGCAACCCACAGTGCCACAGTGCTACAGTGACCTACAGTGACTACAGTACTACAGTGCCACAGCCACACAGTGTCACAGTGGTACAGTCCACCAGTTGATTAGGATTTGATTATTGTAGTGTTGTGTGCCCTTTTGATTAGCAAAAAGTGTAGTAAATTTTGCATTTTTGACTACCAACTAAGTGTAGTGTTGATTAGTGTTTGATTAGTGTAGTGTTGTGTGCACTTTTGATTACCAAAAGTGTAAACAACACTTCACTAATGAAACCCTAATCAACACTACACTTAGTTTCTGGTCAAAAAAGTGAACTACACTACACTTTTGGTAATCAAAAGTGTAAACAACACTTCACTAATGAAACACTAATCAACACTACACTTAGTTGGTAGTCAAAAGTGTGAACTTCTCTGCACTTTTGGTAATAAAATGTGTACACAACACTTCACTAATGAAACACTAATAACACTACACTTAGTTACCAGTCAAAAAAGCAGACTATACTACACTTTTGTAATCAAAAGTGTACACAACACTTCACTAATCAAACACTAATGAACACTACACTTTTGGTAATCAAAAGTGTACACAACACTACACTAATCAAACACTAATAAACACTACACTTAGTTACTAGTCAAAAAAGCAAACTACACTACACTAATCAAACACTAATAAACACTACACTTAGTTACTAGTCAAAAAAGCAGACTTCACTACACTTTTGGTAATCAAAAGTGTACACAACACTACACTAATCAAATATGAATAAACACTACACATAGTTACTAGTCAAAAAGCAAACTACACTACACTTTTGGTAATCAAAAGTGTACACAACACTGCACTAATCAAACACTAATGAACACTACACTTGTGGTAATCAAAAGTGTACACAACACTAAACTAATCAAACACTAATAACCACTACACTTAGTTACTAGTCAAAAAAGCAGACTACACTAAACTTTTGGTGATCAAAAGGATAGACAACACTTCACTAGTCCCACAAGTAACTAAGTGTAGTGTTTATTAGTGTTTGATTAGTGTAGTGTTGTTTACACTTTTGATTACCAAAAGTGTAGTGTAGTTCTCTTTTTTGACTAATGACTAAGTGTAGTGTTTATTAGTATTTGATTAATGAAGTGTTGTTTACACTTTTGATTATCAAAAGTGTAGTGTAGTCCACTTTTTTGACTAGTAACTAAGTGTAGTGTTTATTAGTGTTTGATTAGTGTAGTGTTATGTACACTCTTGATTACCAAAAGTGTAGTGAAGTCCACTTTTTTGACTAGTAACTAACTGTAGTGTTTATTAGTGTTTGATTAGTGAAGTGTTGTGTACACTTTTGATTACCAAAAGTGTAGTGTGACTAGCAAATGTATGGTAATGTGTGATTAGCAAAATAGCGTAGTGCTCATTAGGTTGTTGCTTAATGAGGCACAGCCACTAATCACTCAAAATCTGTTGGAGTCTGAAAAACAGCCCACATTGCAACATAGTGGGCACAAATACCCATGCCTGCCACACAAGCTGGCAAACCTGACCAAACACATGCCTTTTCCTACTATGAGGGGGCTATTTTGTTAGTGCACTAGTAAGTTGGTGCTGTAGTGGACTATGGAACTAGTGTAGTAGTCAAGTAGACTAGTGACTACTAGGACTATTTGCTAATGGTTGAGTTTGCTAATAAAGCTAGGTGGTAAGTACTATTAGCTAGTGGTTAGTACATTAGCTGAAAGGTAAGCAGTAGTTACTAGGGTGGTGTCTGGTTTATGGAGTAGTTGGTCAGTAGTACTAATTAGTGTCAGAGTTGTGGGTTAGTAGTAGTGATTAGCATTGGTGTAGTAGTGTCTTGTGAGTAGTAGGTGTCTGATTAGTATGGTGTAGTAGGACTACTGATTTGCAATACACACAAGTTAACTATCTTTTGGTTGTTGAGTGACTGGTCTACTAAGTAAGGACTTGAGGTGTTGGCCTACTACTAGTAAGTGAGTTGTCAGGTTATGAGGTGTAGTAGGATTGCTTGCTCCAGAGTGTAGTGTCTGTATGGGTTGTACAGTGTAGTCTAGCTTGATATGGAGTGTAGGGCTGTGTTGGGTTGTACAGTGGTGAGATTTTGAAAGTGTAGTATAGTGCAATGGTAGTGTACAGTACTGGTATGGGACTGTACAGGGCTGTGGTAGTACTGTACAAAAGGGGACCTATCTGTAGCACAGTGGGCACTGTAGTGGGCTGTCAGAAGCTGTACAGTGCTGTACAGTGAGTCAGGGGTTTGCTGATGTGGTGAAACAGGCCTGCATGTTTCAAGTTCCCTGTGCACACTGGCTTTGAAGGTAGGTGGTGCATGACACCCCTTGCCTTGGTCTCACTGCAGGGCAGCCAACCAGCACTTTCACCAGTGCTCCCATTGAGTCCATCTGTGGTTCAGAAGGAGGTGGCAGAGTCTTTGAACTCTGGGAAGGCTAAGGGGGTGGGGGGAGAAATTATATACTGTTGTTTGGGATGTAACATCTGTTCCCAAGCAATCTCTACTGTTTATGCTACCTGGTTGACTGTTGCTCATAGAAGAGCCCCCTTTTGCTGCTTTGCATTCAGATGATGACAAGAACTATTGTTACACATGAGTTTTCACTCTAGTTTTCTCACCTTGTACAGCTTATGATGGTAATGTCTTACTTAATCTGAACTCTGACTTATAGGTAGAATTCTTTTTCCACCTCACCTCAGTCTTCTACTCTGAGAAGTCTGAGGTAAGGTTTCTGGTTACTTACATTAGTTTCATGATATTAACTACATACATGTAGTCTTTGTTCTAGTTAGAATGTTAGTCTTCTACTCCAAGAAGTCTGAGTCTTTGTTCCCTAGTCTCACAACAAAAAGAACTGCTGGGGTATGAGTGTCACTCTGACACTCCCAGTCCATGGTAAGCCCTGTCAGGTCTTACTGGACACAGGAGGAGGGGATAGCTCTTATCTCTCTGAGACATGGGCCAAGGCCCATAGCAAGCTCAAACCCCACTGTGATGAGCCATATATATTACAAGGCATTCTGGGGGAGACAATCACCTGGGCACATCAAGTTGCACTCTCACTACATTTTGGGAAATTTAAGGGTAACCTCAAGGGTATTAAGCTAGCACCCCTCCAAGGGTATAACCTGATCCTCAGTCTCAATTTCTTTGATTGCTATGTCAAATCAGTCACACTGGATCTACTTCAATTTTGAGACCAAAAAGGAAAACTTCACAATTTTCACCCATCAAAAATACCACCTATCAAATCTTCACTTCCCCACTTGGCTGCTATGTCTGACTCAGAGTCCAAGGCTAGTTCAATTTTATTGACTTGCCATGCTTTCCAGCATGCAATGCAGAAGCAAGGTACTGAATGTTTTGTGGCTATGCTATCAGGGGAGGGGGACAACATATTGGTGGATTAGTAGATGGAAGGAGTGGGTCTGGAAAAGAGGAGGGGGGTCCAAGAGTTGATCCTGTGCCAGGTTCTGAGGAGGCAGCTGTCTTGGGGATGCCTAAGACTTGGATCAGTCTCAACCTGAAGGAGTCTGTAATGACTGAAAATACTGGCCAGACCAGGGATCAAACCTGGGTCCTACCACTAGTACTGGGGTGCCTTACCACTAGGCTACCTGACCATTCCTACCCTGTCTAGAGTGTGGATTCTCATCCCAACAGTCTGAGTTCAAGTCAAAATTATCATCTATCCTCTCTCAGTATCACTCAAGGTTTCCACAGGGTGTACTGCACATCCCTGCAGTCTTGTAAGACTTAAACATGCTTATTGATACCAGTGATGCAAAGCCTATGTATTGCTCAGAAGGGTCAACTGATGTCACCAAGGATGCTGGAAGAGTTACAGAAGCAACTCAAAAATCTCCTCAACAAAGGTTTCACCAGCACTTTTATTTTATTTTATTTTTAAATCTAGATTTAATTGCTTCAGGACAGCTAAGCCCTATGTTGCAATATACTAGCAGCACAGCTACCTATGCAATGTCCAGAGCAGGGAGGGGTGACAAAGATAGCAGTAAAGACTACAAGGCCTGCTCACTATCATGTATGAGCATGCCAGAACCTGTTAGGGGATGGGAGAGGGGTTAGCTACTTGGCTACATACAGAGGGAGTGGACTAGGCAAGAAGTAGGGTGGGAGGGGTGGGTGGGTGCAAGAGACCTGGTCCTAAGGACAGGTCTTAGGTACAGTGGGATTGGGGGGGAGTTTAATGGTGGTGGATACCTGGCCCCATGAGGCAGAGGTGGCAATCACTAGGTGACCACCTCTGAGCACTCCTAGGAGTACCAGTGGGGAACCCTCAAAGATTAACTTTACAGCATCTAGAGCTGTTGTGTCAAGTTCACAGTAGGGGGGTGGAGCAGGGACCATGAGGTCTCCCTTGAAGAGGTCAGGAATGTCTGGGCTGTTGAGTGCAGTGGCCAACCAAGATGGCAGGTGATCAATGGCTGAGAAACCTGAGGGCCCCTCAGAATACAGGGTGAATGGGGTCTTTGAGGAGTTAGGATGGTTTGAGGCTTCTTTGGAAGTAACTGAAGAAGCAGGGGCAGGGGGTTTGCTGTGCATGCAGCATGCCTCATGGGAGGAGATGAAATTGTAAAGCTTCTCATGTAATGACCAAATCTCCACTTGAAGTTTGGCAATAGTGCACTGAGTGGTGGGTGGGGGGCAGCTGGAGGTGCCACAGCAGGGGTGGAGGCTGGATTCTTGGGAGGGGGGGATGCTTTCATCTGGGCTTGGAGATGGATATATAGGTTGTTCTGATATAGGTGAAGCCAGCCTTGGTGCACCCTCCTGGTCTTAGCATCAATAGTGGCAGGGTTGAGATGAGCCTTGAACAAATGGAAGACTGCAACCAGCCACTGGATGGCTCTGGGGGCAGACTTTTTGCAGGTGATGGGGATGGTGGGGACTTGGAATGACTTCCCTTTATTGGGGCCATCCTTTGTTGTCCAAGTCCAGACTGGAGGGTGAGTAGAGAAGTAGTGCAGAACAAACTTTGGGATCACCAGTGGGGAGTAACAAGCTTTGAATGTTCCCTTGGGGAATGAGTGGAAGCATTTGCCCATTTCCAAGAACTGGATGGGGCATGGAAAGGTTGATGAGCACTGATGTTTCTATGAGGACTGTTTTTTTCCCATGAGGGGATGGTGGTGGTAGTGAATCAAGAGGCATTTCACCAGCACTTGAGCTCCCCATGGTCATCACCTGTGCTCTTCATTTAGAAGGTGGATGGTTCTCTGTGAATGTGTATTGACTACTGCATAGTCAATGAAGTTACCCACAAAGACAAATATCTGCTTCCCCACATTACTGAGTGCCTCAACCAGCTAGGTGGAGCAAGGATCTTCTCAAAGATTGACCTCTCACAGGGATACCACCAGATGTGGCTCACTGTGGCACATGTACCCAAGATGGCCTCAGCTGTTGCTATGGCCACTTTGAGTGGCTTGTCATGCCTTTTGGCCTTACCAATGCCCCATTGGCCTTTCAATGGGCCATGAATAAAATTCTCAAGCCATTCCTTGACAAGTTTGTTTTAGTATACCTCAATGACATACTCATCTACTCAAAGTCAGAAGAGGAACACCTGGACCATATCCATCAGGTCCTCAAGGCTCTTGAAAAAAATGATTTGTTTTTGTAGAGTGTGAGCTTGATTGTGAGAGTTTGATAAGATAATTGATTGTATTGTTTGCCCTATCTACTTGGGCTTATATACTGTGTGGGAATGATATTCTAGAATAGTCTACTACAGTATGGAACCTTCAGCTACCTTGGAGTTCATTGTATGGAATGCCAGTATCTACTGCATGATACCAACACTCCCCCTCAAGCCAGGGTCATACCCATTTCTTTGGTATGCCTCTCATGCTTGTCCCTAGGTAGCACTTTAGTAAATATGTCAGCTGTTTGGTACCTGTCAGAACAATGACAGATCTCAACCTTCTTTTGGTCAATCTTCTCACATGTGTAATGATGAGAGATATCAAAGTGTTTCATCCAGGCATGAAACTGGGGATTGTATGCTAGAGCTCAGGCTCCCTTGCTATCTGTCATTATCTTAGTTGGCTCTGTCTGTCTGTACCCTAGTTCTGCATATAGCTTTCATAGCCATACACACTCTTGAGTACATTTAGCCAGCACAGCATATTCCACTTTGGTTGTTGACAGCATGATTAAGGTTTGTTTCTTCAAGCCCCAAACAATGGCTCCCCCTTGAGCTAAGAATACATAACCCATGACAGATGTGCAGTTCTCTGTATTAGCAAAGCTTGCATCTATGCACCCTTGAAATATCAGGGTAGTAGTACTGCCCTTCTTTGCACTATACATTATACCATAGTCTTTTGTCCCTTGTAGATACCTCAATATTCATTTGGCCACAACCCAATGCCTTAAGTCTGGGTTTGCTGTAAATGAGGCCAATCTATTTATGGATAAGCAATGTCAGGCCATGTGGCAACTGTGACATACATCAAAGATCTGATCAGGGAAGCATACTTATTTTGGTTAGTCACTTCCTCTCATTCCTGCTCCAGGAACATCTGAACCTTCATGTCCACTGGTGTCTTCACACTGTTTGTGCTCTCTAGTCCCTGTGCCCATAGTATAGAATCTATGTACCTGGTTTGGCCTATGAATAAAGTACCTTTGGCCCAGTCTCATGTGATTTCTATACTGACAATTTTCTTTGGGTCTCTGAGGTTGGTAACTTCAAACATAGACTGTAATTGTGCTTTTAATGATGTCATAAGTCCCTGTTGCAACTGAACAGTAAGAGACCATCTACCCATATGGTAATGATTTCTATTCCTTCTGTTGTCTGCTGGACATATGCACAGGGGTCCAACCACAGGTGTTTGAACCTGCCTTGCACAATTGTCTATTTAATTTGAGGTTCCATTCTCTCCTGGATTGCTTCAGCCCATATAGTGTTTTTATTAGCCAGCACACACATTGTGTACTGTCCTTGAAGCCTTCAGGCTGTTTCATATAGACTTCTTCTAGCTTGCCATTTAGGTAAGCCCCCTTTACATCCATCTGCTGTATTTCCCAGTCCTGGGAAACTGTTAATGCTAATATTGCCCTGATAGTCTCCAGTCTCACTACTGGTGAGAATGTGTCCATACAGTATAGTCCATCCCTGGTATTTGTGAGTACCCCTTCACTACTAAATGCACTTTGTATTTTTCTAATTTTCCTTCCTTGCTATACTTCCAAATGAGGACCCATTTATTGGACACTGGTATCCTACCCTTCAGTAAGTCCATTAGTTCCCACATCCCCATTCAGTGTAGCTGATCTATTTCTGCTTTGACAGCTTTTTCCCACTCCAGCCATTCAGGTGAGTTGCACACTTCCCTCAGCATTCTTGGGTTGTCAGGTAAGGTACCACTTTCATTTAGTGCTGCACATACTAACACTGACCATTCTATAGGGCTTTCTTCAAGTTCTCCCTCATTGGGGTCTTGCAATAATTCAGGTGAGTCATCACTTTCATTTTCTGACAACTTGGGCATAGGATCATTAAGTGCCTGGTAGTCCTTGACTACCTTGGGCCTTTTGCTTCTTCTCTGGTAAGTGTTGCTATCATTGTCTGTCCATTTTCATTTATTGAAGTGTTCTTGATCTCTTTTAGCTTTGTCCTTATTATTCTTGGTATCCTGTACATCCTCATCAGCCACATTCTGAGGCTCTGGCTCCCCCTCACACGGCATACCATCTTGCAAGGTGGGTGGAGCATTTGGCATACTGACAGGATCTTTCAGAAAATGAAAATTGTGGGACATCTTGATGGATCATGTGCAGGCATTGTAGAAATGGACAGCATGTGGGCTGCCCAAAAACCCAACAAAGGTGTGTTTTGTGGATTTAGCATCAAGCTTGTTGATACTGACACTTTCATCCATTATCCACACAGGACACCTGAACTCTTGGAAGTGTGACACATCAGGACAATGTCCCATCCACCATTCATAGGGTGTCACACCCACCAGTGCTCATGTATGCAAGCAATTTCAGATGTACACCATGTGGGTGGTTGCCTCAGGCCAGAGGAATGCAGGGACCTTTCCTGCAATCCTCATGGTGCAAGCCAATTCACCCAGCATTTGATTAAAGTGCTCTGCTACCCCATTCTGTGCTGGTGAATAAGGTGCAGTGACTTGCAGATCAACACTGGTCTCATGACACCAGGCAAGCATTTCATTATTGACATATTCTTTGCCATTATCAGCATGTACAACCTTTGTCTGGCAGCCTAGCTGGCACTCTAGGTACATGAGGTATTCTTTTAATTTACTTGATGCCTCTCCTTTACTAACCATGAACCTTACTTCACAGTAGCATGATGTATCATCTATAAATGATATGTACCAATGTGTGCACCCACTTAGGGCTTCTGTCTGAGCTGGCCCCCACATGTCAGTGTGAATCATCTCACCCAGCTGTGTGTTCCTTGGCATGGACTTTTCTGGAAATGGTATTGAAGTTTGTTTAGCCTCTATATATGAGGAGCAATCAACAATTGGCAATGGTACCACAGTGAGTCCATCTACTAACTGTTCACATTGGAGACATTGGAGTCCTTTGACTCCAATGTGTCCAAACTGCTGGTGCCAGTTGTCCCAGGTTCTTGCCTGGTATGCATGCTCTGCAGGTTCATGCCTGTGGATGCATAGTTCATATATCCCATCATGTATATTAGCTATAGCAAATAGGTTGTGTTTTTGATCATATAGTTTCATTTCTCCTCCTCTGGAGATGAAGGAGTTGCCTTCTCTATCAAGGTGTGTTAATGAAATCAAATTATGTACAGTGTCAGGGGCATATAGTATGTTCTGCAATGTGGTGACAGAAGTTCTATTACCTATGCATGCCTGTAGTATGACTGTCCTGACTCTGTGTGCTGTAATCTTGTGATCTCCAATACCCCAGATCACCTTTTGTATAGGGATCATATCCCTAAATATTGATTTATCTTTTGCTATGTGTGCTGTACTCCCTGAGTCAGCTACCCACATGTACCACTCAACATGTTCATCTATTCCTTCATAAGATACAGTGAATGTGTCATATGTACTAGTACTACTACTGTCAGATGTCCTTTTCCCATCTGCATGTAGCACTTGCTCATCATCCTGTATATCATGTGTAAGTAATTCCATGATTGTGGCAAAATTAGCTTGCCCAGTTTTAGCTTTTTTAGGCAGCCTGCCATGCTTTTTCCAACAGTTGTCTTCTGTGTGACCTAATTTCTGACAGTAGCCACATTTGGGTTTCCCCTTATGATGGTACTTGTCAGTAGTGTGATTATCTCATCTGCAGATGCTGCAGACTTTTGTGGGTTCCTTCTGCTTGTTATTTACTTTCCTTTGAGTAAATAGTGTTTATTCCTGTGGAGTGCCCTGCCTGTGCTTGAATTCATCTACTAGTACTGCTGTGAGTTCTTCAACCATGACCAAATCAACACCTTTCCTGGCTATTTGGCCTGCCATATACAATGTGGTAAACATTGTCCAAGACTCCAGCATGTTTAATAATAGAATATCTTTAAACTCATCATCTGGGACTGGTTTCCCCATAGCTGACAGGTTGTTCCACATTTGCTTGAGTTTATTAATATGCACTGTGATGTTATCACCCACAGGACATTTAGCATTCAATAACTCTCTCTTTGCAATGAGAGCAGTTTGAATGCCACATGTCTGATGAGCCAATTTTAAATTTGCACTGCTGTCTTGGCATGCATAATGTGGTCCATTTGTTGGTCATCAATATTTGTTAATATGAGGGTCTGCATGATAAGATCTTCTTCCCATGCTGCAATTTTGGCATTGTTGGTAGAGTCATCCTCTGGCTTCAGGCAGCTCCCCTCAGCATACTTAAAGTGTCATATCCATGACACCTAGGTTAGGGATTACTGTCTAATGGACTATCTTTCTCAGTAGATACCTTCCTTTTCTGAAAGTTTACCCTCATTTGTACTATTCCCTTTCTGGTAAAACTCCAGAAACTCCAGAAACTCTGGACTCCAGACCCCAGTAGTTAAGTATACTCCAGACATAGCCTTTTTGGTACTTTTGGTCTAGCCTTCAGACTTTCAGGTTGTCCAATACTCTGGTACAGCCCATAAGAACATTGTCAACATTCTGTACTGCCCTCCAGAGTTTTGTTACCCAGACATTGCCTCAGAATGTTCCCTGTAGTATATAAGACCTTGTACATACACTGTAGGAGCTCAGCTGGAATATCAACTAGATCTGTCTCAAGTCAAACTCCTGTCTACTCTCAGCATACCCATGACTTGTCCAAGGGCACAGCACATAAGCTGAGGCCAATTGGGTGTTGCTCCCTCTGACTCCTCTGGACACTACCCTACCTCCTCCACTACTCTGGAGTTTCTAGGGTTTCCCATGCTCACTCCAGAGTTCCCACACTCACCCTGGGGTTTTCTGGAGTTTGTACCAACTCCTGTTTAGAGTCCAGACCCCTTGAGATATGGTTCTGACATAAAGACTCTATGCAAGCATAAGAATTTCTGCACATGAATTCTCCATGTGTGCCAGTTATCATCTTTAAGTGTGTCTACTTTGTATGAGGAGATGGCACTGAGGTTCCATACCCTACTACCAGCTCCACTAGCATTATTTGTGTTTGTTGTTACATTAACAAATTCTTCAGCACTTCCCAACATAGTGACACAAAGTTATTATTAGATAGCATAAATTTGATAGAGGTTTTGTTTATAGCAATGAGCCAGGGCTTATACCCTGTAGAGTGTGAGCTTGATCATGAAAGTTCAATAAGATAATTGATTGTATGGTTTGCCCTATCTACTCAGGCTTATATACTGTGTGGGAACAATATTCTAGAATAGTCTACTACAGTATGGAACATTCAGCTACCTTGGAGGTCATTGTATGGAATGCCAGTATCTACCACATGATACCAACAGTTTTGTCATCCAGAAAAATCAGTTTTTGGCTGCCACACTATCAGGTTCATCAGACACATCCTGTCTGACAAGGGTATAGCCATGGATGATGAAAAGATTACCTTGATCCAGGATTGGCCATGCCTGACCAATGTGTCCAAAGTATGCTCATTTCTTGGTCTCACCTCATACTACCATTGCTTTATTTGGAATTTTGCCCACATTGCTGCACCACTCCATGCCCTTACAGCTGGTGGAGTAAAGAAATGAGATCCTGTGGTCTGGTCAGCAAAATGCAAAGTGGCCTTTGAGGAACTGAAGGCACAACTACAGAAACCCCAGTCTTACAACCATGGGTAGAGGACCAGCCTACACAGCTAAATATGGATGCATCAGATTTCACACTGGGGGGAGGTTGAACAGTTGGCTGAAGACAGCCTATGGCACCCCATGGCTTTTGAGTCATGACCCTTTTCATCAGCAGAATGGAATTACCCAGCCCAAGAGCATGAGTTGCTTGCAATCTTACACTGCTGGAGGAAATTTAATCACTGGTTAGATGGTGCAAGTGGTGGTGTAGTCATACACACTGACCATGCTTTGCTACAGTACCTCCAGAAGCAAAGAGAGCCAACAGAGTGACTCACTCACTGGCTAGATGAGTTCACTGCTATCAATGCTCAATCATTTATAAACATGGCTCTGAGATGGTTGTCCCCAATGTGCTTTCACAACAGGCAGACTATTCTACATTAACTGCATTCACCCCATCCCCACCTCTGGCTGATGCTCTAGACCCTACAGATTGGCCCCTTTTAGTTCCAGCAATCATCTGAGGGGACAACATTTCTGCTTACCTGAAAGAGACTGTCCACAAAGCCTGCATTCAGCTTCACCTCTTTGAGTGGGATCCCAAGGACAAAGTCCTCCCTTTCATGGGCCCTGACTGATCAGAACACTTGCCAGTCATCCCAAAAACCCATCATACAGACCTGCTCAATGTCCTCCATAACAAGTGTGGACACCAGGGTCCTAAGGGACTCTGTCAGCTTCTGAAGGGGAGAGGATGGTGGCCTTGGCATCATGCCAACTCTGAAATGTACTCTGCCTCATGCCTCCAGTGCCAGGCTCCCCCACCAAACCAGAAAGGTCAGGAGCTAGAGGAAATGCACCTGCTCCCACCATGCAAACCATTCAAGCACTGGGGTATGGGCTTTGTTGAGATGCCCATCTCAAAATGCAGTAATAAGTGGACCCTTACCTTTGTTGATCATGCAACTGGCTGGCCCATAGCAATCCCATTGCCTGTAGCAACTTTGCAGTGCATCATAGATGCAATTTGGGTCCATATAATTCTATGCTATGAGTTCCCTAGTGAAATACTATCTGAGCATGGCAAGAACTTCCTAGCACCAATTGTCTCAGCCTTCCTTCATAAGGCCAACATAAAACAAATTACCACTTCTGCATACCACCCACACACAAATGGCAAGGTGGAACATTTCAATGGTATCCTCAAAAGCTACCTTTTCCACATGAACAACACAGGGGACAAGTCCCACTGGGACTATGAGTTCCTTGATGCAGCCCTATTTGCATCTCACATCTGCCACTGGGGAGGGTCCAAATGGTTGCTGTTCAAACTCCTGTATGGATGGAAACCCTGCCTTGCTCATGATGAGCCTGTCCTGCAAGCACCTGAAGTGCCTGCACCATCAGATGACCAGCATAACCAACACATCTCAGACTTACATGCCAAACATCAGGAGGCAGTAGTGCAGGAAATGGCTCAGGCAGAATGCAATAAGCATGCTTTTGATGCCTGTGTGGCAGGAGGGGAGGATGAGCCTAGCAAGGGGGAGGAACCAAAACTGAAGCACAAATGAAAGAAATGGGTAACCTACCAGGTTGGAGATCACATCCTAATCCACAATAACCAGTCCCAGAAGGCAGAGCCTAACTGGACAGGCCTGTGGATTGTCCACACCATTCATGATAAGGGCACCATTCAAGTCAAGGACCTTCATGGTTGAATCTGCCCAGATCTGGTACATATCAATCAAACCCAACCTGCAACCCTTCACACTGACATCAATAAAATGGCCTGGTACCTACCAAAATCCCACCACAAGGCTTGGGCCCATGAGGATGCAGCACAGGTGGTGAGGGATGATGTAGCTGTAGAGAAGCATCTACCTTTGATTAGGATCATGGGATGTTTTGCACAGCCTGACCCACAGCCACTGCCTGGTGAAAAAGTACAATAACTTTTTTCCCCTTTTCTATCCATGCACAACACTCCTTTATTTCATTATAGTATACATTTCAGATCTCCCATTGATTACTCACTCTATGTACACACTTGAGGGCAAGTTTTGTCTAAGGGGGGATGGTGTTGGGCCTTAGGATAGATTGTCACTTGTTGATTACCAATCAACATGTTTTCCTTCTCATGCTATCATCTAGCAGGCACAACATGTGTTTACACTGTACACCAAGGTCTCTTGCAGAGGATGATCAATTGGCAGTGTTGGATCCAGTCACTGAGAAAGGGAATTTTTTCTGTCATACAATGGTTCCCACAGCACATATGGGTGTGGCAGGAACCTTGCCAAGCAAGGTAATTTGGTAGTCCTTGCTGAATTGCAATTTCTGCATTTTTCTGACAATACTGATGATTGTTATTTATTCATTCAACTTTCATTAATTTCTGAAGCACCTCATGAACTATCTTCCACATAACCACCATGTACAATGATAACAGACAACATATGTACATATCCACTTCTGCAGACTATATATAGAATGGAAACGTGTACTTTGTGAAAGACTGCCTTCGCTAGATAGTGGTGTTTTGGGTGCAGGAGCTTACTCATCTAATGCTGACCGGCTGGCGCACTCGTTTCATTGCCATCACATAACCAACTACTCTGAGAACTATACACACGTTTAACGGAGTCACGCTCAGTTTCTGTACTCCTACACTTGACCCGATCGATAGTAGGACACATCGCAGTCCCGCTTACGCCACTATGCGCGAGGAAGAATGTCTGATATGAATCAGGATTCCCCCAGGGAGGAAGCAGCTTCTTGCGGACTGGGTTAGAGTTCGAGCCTTCCTGCCGGGGATGACAGCATGCGACGAGATTGGCCGTATCTATTGTTTAATGAGGGACTTCCGCCATTTGCATAGATAGATCTGGACTGGCTCAAAGCTGTAAGCACGGAGGCCACCGCGCCTTAACTGGCGAGGTATTGGGATGACAGAAACATCATGCGTGACTGAGCCCTTGCGCAAACCTTGAATTACGTTGTAACGGGGAGGTGTGGGGAGAGAGTCGGAGGCAGGGGTAGGGAGGATCAGGGGGGTAGAGTGTCGGGGGTCCGGGGTAAGAGAGGTGTAGAGGCGCAGGTGTAGATTACTAAGCACGTCGGTCCACTGCACGACACCGAGTCATCAGGCATAGTTGGCAATCCTGGCTTATCCATCTGGTGACGAGAGGGGAACGGAAACCCCAGGAAATCAAACACGTCAGGTGTCATCTACGTTACAGGAGGTAGCAAGGATACGAGGTCTAGACAGAGGAAGTGGTAGAAAGGAAGTGGAAAGCGGTACAGGAACCACAGAAAGCAGTATAGCATCCTCACCGACGGAAGATACGGAAGATTTCGGGTTCACCACTCCACGCAGACCGACAACCACTACGTCAGGATACAACCGAGCCAGAGGGCGGAATAGAAGCTCTAGCGCAGCAGAGGGCTCGCACAGTTACCACTTACGGCCAGCAATCTTTCCGCCACGGTTCACAGAAGAGGAGGAGAGGCTGCGAGCAAAACCTGGATTGGGTTCAGCGCAGACGACGAACACGCCAAGACAAGGAGAAACCACGATGTCGTACCAGATCATAAACGTTAACGAGACGGCAAAAATCGTACCGTTGTTCCGAGGAGACTACTCGAGCAAGGGCGAACCAGCGGACTGGTTCACGGAGTTCCAGTTGTCCCTACCGTCAACATGGTCGGAAACCATGAAAATAGATCGATTCGGCTTACAACTGGCAGCGGGAAGCCATGCGGACGAATGGTTCACAGACTTGCCATCAGAACACAAGGCAGACATGGCTAGGCTGAAGTCAGCGTTCCTGAAGAGATGGCCACCCACTAAAAAGCCTAAATGGACGAAGGCCGAAAAACGTGAGCGTATTAGGGCGATGAAGTTAGACGAGGAAGAAATCGGAAAGTGGGTGGAGACGGATGGAGGAGGAGACTATGGACATGTCGTGTGGGCTACAAAGGTGATGAAGCTAGCCATGAACATGGGGGACGTCGAAGGCAAGCTAGTCGAATACGCGTTAGAGGAAACGCCAGCAATCCTTCGGAACGAGTTAGAGGATGAATACGATGACTGGGAGGAGTTCGTGGATGCGGTGAGGAAGGTCAAGGTGAAGAAGATATTGAGGAACAAGGAGATAAGAAAGGGAGAGCGGGAGTTACGGGAAGAGGTCGCCGAGTTACGACAGCAGATGGGTCAGATGATGATACGCCACGTCCCACAAGGCTATCAGGCGAAGGCAACACTACGGCCGGGGACAGAAAATGCAGCTACGGCGTACTGGAACCAACACGCAGGGTCAAGCGTGGTACCACTCCCTACCAACAGAGGTACATTCGCACCGCGCATCCCATTAACACGAACGCAGATCTTGGAAAAAGCCACCGCACTACCCCACCGCATGAATACTGAGACGGGAAGAAGACTCTATGAGAGCGATGTGGTAAACTGGCATCGAACCTTCGGAGAAGGAACCTCACCGTCGTTAGAGCGGCCATACCCACTCAAACCAGGCACAGCGGCGTTAGGATCAGGGGAGTGTTTCACGTGTGGCATGGTCACAGACCCACCGCATGTAGGCAACACATGCACGACCAAGGAGATCTTAAGGCCGCATGAAACCCGATGGTGGCAACTGGTAGCAGGCATGCTAAGGAGAACGATGCAACCAAGGGTCAACCAGGCACAAGGGCAGTACGGATGGCCAAACACGAACCGCAGGGAGAATGCAGCGGGAGTGGAAGCACCAAGGGTGTACACAGTGGCGACAGAGGAGTGGCAGGACGAAGCTGGGGAGTCGGGCGATCAGCGCGAGGATCTGTGGGGTTGGGCAGCAGAGGAAAACTACTAGGGGCTGCGAGAGATGACGGACAGTCGTCAGCCCCAGGTGGAGATCCGTCTAGGAAGGCCAAAGAGGAAAGGGAGGAAGAGAGGGCAGAGGAGGCGGCGTCAGCGCTTAGCTCTATAGAGGCACCTATGGAGGAGGCGCCAAAAGGACAAGACGTGTCGCACACAAGTAACGTACGGGACTTGGAAAATACAGTCACTGATGTGTACGCGTTGGATGCGACAGGCAAGCAAGTCGAACCGCGGGTGGGTCGACCGTTTCTGGCAGTACCGAGCCTCCAAGGACCTAAAGGAGAAAGGGTTAGGTTTCTCGCGGTGGTGGATAACGGAGCGATGATAAATGCGATAGACGAAGGGGCGTACAACAGGGTGAAGAGGAGGCTGGGAGAGTTGGGACCGTCAGCACAGGTGCTGAGAATGGCAGACGGGTCATTGGTGGCGTCAACGGGAGTGTGGTCAGGCACGCTGCAGTGGGGAGGTACAAGCGCCGAAACAACGTTCGAAGTGTTCCCAAGCGGAGGGTGCTGGAGAATGCTCATCGGAAAGCCTCTATTAGATCAAATGGAGGCGATTCATGATTACGGCAAAGACTTGATACGACTACCACACAAAGGAAGCTACGTAGAAATCGCGAACCATGCAGGCACAGGAACGCCAGACCACGTCCTACCGACAGAAGTGTCCTCGACGTTGGAGAAGGAGCAAGGGAGAGTGTTAAAGGATAAAGGAGAAAGAGAGGGCGCGAAAAGTGAGGTGAGACAGGTGGCGATGGAGGAAGCAGTGGAAGAGGTGGTAGGAAACGAAGATGCAGCGAAGGACTACGTGGCAGGGTTAGGAAGAGGGAAGGGAGAAGAACGAGTGCTCACCAGGCTCGAGAGAGAGGGCCCGTTCCACCCTCCAAGGATTGAAGCCATACTCAAGGCAATCAAGTGTGGACCGCTACCCCCAGATGAGATGAGGCAGGTGCGAGAACTGATAGCGGAGTTTGCGGACACGTTCGCACTCTCAGTAAAGGAAGTAAAGCCGGTATCGTTCATCAAGTTCCGATTGAACATACCGGGAGACGCTAAGTTCCAGCTAAAGGTTAATCAGAGACCGCTGACCCAGGCTCAGAAAGAGTGGTACCTACCAATTCTCGACGAGTTCAACCAAGCGGGAATCCTACGAAACATCAGGTCAGATGAAGTGCGAGCTGTACACCCAACTGTGCTAGCGCAAAAGGCACATGGCGCACCAGGGCTTACGATGGAGGAAATCAAGCAAATCGTTGAAGAGCAAAGCGGAGGGGGAAATGGGCAAGATGGTTCTGTTGGAATATTATGCAACCGGCCATTGTTGGCGCGTGTTTACTTGCTTACTTAATCACCTTGCATCGCACATAGCAGTAGACTATTTTCCTAGTCCCTCAGTAGCTTGCCAGACTACTGAGGGTGAGTACATCCATTACTTAGGTTTATTCCTATCTCACTGATACCCTGTAGTTACCCTACAGGTACATACTAATGTAATAGTAGCTTGCCAGACTACTGAGGTTACCCTACAGTCTTCTCCAGGTTCCCTCTGCATAGCAACAACCTCCTTTAGGTTATGAGCCCCACCTAGCGGCAAAACCTGGAGAGAAGGAAATGGCAGTGAAGAGGTACTTCACAGGGGAGGGATTTGTCTATATCCCAGAGCTCAAGAAGAATGGACGGAATTGGAAGGAATACCGCGAATGTATTCTCGAAGTTGCCAGTACACAAAATCTTCTCGGACACTTAGCTGGTGTGGAGCAGAAGCCGAAGGTCACAGGAAATGAGCGAAACGAATGGCTGCGGCAAAATAGCAATGCACAGTCCATACTTATGTGGAACATCCCCGATTCACTTTTTTCGCACATCCGACACTTCGAAACAGCTCACGAGATGTTTAACTACCTAGCGACAAAATTCCGAGACTCTACCCGAATCCCTTTACCCGCCAAGAAGCCTATCGAAGCTTCAAGTGGTGATGCGGCAGCAGACGAGCTGCCGAGTACTGAAGATATACCAGAGCTGAATGGCAGTGCATTTGAGGCACATGCCAGTGGTGACAACATGCAAGATGAACCACGAACGTCATGCACGAAGCCTAACGAGTTGTCAGTGGAGCCACCAAGTGAGGAGAGGCTCGAGGATGGACTTACCGAGGCACGAGGCGATGACGAGGCTGAGGCTATAGAAGGACTGGCCCAGCAGGTTCCATCACGAAGCATCGAGGTCAAAAACCACGAACCCGAAGTGCCAAGCAAGTCGCGCATGGCACAGAGCGAGCTGCAGGAGCAGCCAAGTTCGAGGGCAGGAGAGCCACTCGAAAGCGAGCACCCGGAAGTGCTAAATGGAATGGTCGAGGCGCCATACGAGGTCGAGGACGTCGACAGGGCAGTGGAGCTAGCCAGCGAGGCAGCAGGACGTGCCAGCGGAGTTGACACGAGCGACGAGATGGCCCACAAAGACCTACCATCGAAACTGTGCGACGGAAGCACAATGAATGACTTACCAGGTACACGAAGATTGCCGCTCGAAGGGGAGCAGGCAGTGTGTACGAGCGGCAGTGTTGAGGACACGTCAACGGCACCAGCTGGGTGCGAGGACAGTCTGCACGAACAGTCAAAGCTTGTAGACGTCAACCATGACAACCACAGATGTGGTACAAGTATGGATATGACCGCTGACAAGGCAGAGAGCCCAAGTATGCCTAACGACGCTGAAACAATCCCAACCAAGCTGGAGGAAGTTAGCGACGAGTCTCGAAGAGTCAGTGACAAGATTGTTGCGGAAGGAAGTCTGGGCGCGGAGGCCACAGACATAGCCGCGAGCATAGGAGTCACGACTCAGACTCTGTACCTAAACCGAGATGGTGGAGACACAGAGGTCTGCTACCAAATATCTGAACCCACGAATGCTGGAGTGGCGAGCTGTGTCGAAGCTCAACCCGCAGGAGCGCACTCGCAACCTGAATACAGCCCAATGTGGAATGTGCCAGAGACTACCAATGCACTGCTCGAAGAAGAGCAGAACAGCTATGCGAGCAACGACGTTGCAAACGAGCAGGGCGGCAATAATGACGAGCCACGACTCACTATCCACGACCCAGGTGGACATCTAGGGCAGTCGACAGTCTGCATAGCGAGCAGACAAAATGCCAAAACTAGGAAAAGGGACGCCGACGAGGGGAACACGAACGGCAGGGCCAGTGCAATGGGAAATAAGACCATTGACTCACTTGGAGCCGAAAAGAGGCCACTGCCGGCACGCCGAAGTCAGCACAGTGAACGAGACAGGCTGATGGCGAGGAGCGCACCTGCATTCCCGATACTACCCATAGAACCCATGGAGCACCCCCAACGAATCTTCAGAGTTTGTCATCGACGTGGACAACTCAAAACGACGACTGTGGATGTCAGTGAAGCCGAGGCGAGCCAAGAGACGCGCCCAACGATGTTCGAGGAACAAATGAAAGTAGTGCAGAGTGACGCACCTGACACACGAGGATTGCCGCTCGAAGGGGAGCAGGCTAGTTGTGCGAGCGACAGTGCTACGAACCCAGCTGCAAACGGGCACACAACTGAGCCCAGTGGCCATACGGATGGACCAAGAGGCCTAATGGACACTCCAAGCACATCAAATGAAGGAGAAACGATCATAGCAGCGCTACAGACCTGCAGTGTTAATGCCGGTGCATACAGAAGTGCACAGTGGTATATAAGTGAAACAGACGGTCCGGGTATCCATACGAACGCGCCGAGAAACGAAACGGACATGGTCAGTAACGCATACAGCACGAAGACAGCTAGCGACGCACGTCAGAATGTCAGAGCGCGTCAAACGAAGGGAGAGATTCGAGACTCACCTCGAGAGCTTGAAAACGAGTCACCCGACCATACTACGCCATGGGAACGAGTTGGCATTGGAGATGCCCACATACCCTTACCACGAAATGCGCCGCTCAGGACGCCGAGCACCCCAAATCACGATGTTACCTTTGGGCGACCTGCGAGTCCAGATGGAGGGCATGTGGCAAGAGGTGTCGGAGGGGACGCGGCTGGTGGTAATGGCAAGCCGAGAGGTGGTGAGGACGACACGACGAGCAGCGGCAACGTCGACTCGATGCGAGTCGAAGCAGCGATGCTAGCTGCAGAGAGTCAGCATGCGTATCGAGGCCAGAACAAGCAAGGCGACTTACTTGTGTCGCCCGGTCCATCTATGAACTGTCAAAAACATCCCTGTGCACTCATACGACCCAAGCGCCGACGTGGAAGAATCAAATCCGAAGCTAGAAACGTCAGGACAATGCAAAAGCTCGAGAACGCATGCCAAGAGCACGGCAATGCGATGCGGTCGACTTCGCGCCATCGAGAAGGCATGGGAACATGCCTAGTCCCTACCTGCAAGTGCTGGAAGCAGGGGGAGCGGCGACGACCCACCAGAAACCGATGCAATGTCAATATGCACGTGTTCAGAAGAACTAGAGGGCCCGGAGGGCGAGAGAAGGTCCAGCAAGCATTAGGACATGTCGAGACAAAGGGGACAAGGTGCCAAATGAATGGTGCAACAAGCAGCATGCGCTGCGACTCGAAACGAGTCGAAACGAGACTGCTAGCTGGAGACCAGGCTGGTCAGCACAAGCAGCAGCGGCGGAAACCAATGGACGTACCTGGGCCACCCGCAAGCCACCGAAAGCGTTCCGAGGAGGTCGGCAGACCCAAGCGTCGACTCGAAGCAATTAATTTCGAATCTAGAGATGTCAGTAGAGCTCGGAAGCTCAAAACCGCCCACCAAGGAAGCAGTAACGTGATACGGCCAATTCTGCGTCATCGAGAGGGCATCGGCACATGCCCGGACCTTACCATCAAGTTCCGAAACCTTACCGTCTATTTCCCGAAGCCGAGATATCACAAACAACATGTCAGAGACCGTGCAGCGGCCCTGCAACGACTGCAAGCGTTGCAATCAACGAAGTGACGACGCGCTGATCACGTGCACCACGTGACCTACCAAATCGGGCAATCGCGCCCAAATTCGAAACTCTCGTGTTGCAAACACAAGCCACGCACTCGGAATTCAAGTTTCTGAGCCATACATTTGACTATACAATTGGTATATTTCAATTTATATTTTTTTGGATTATGTTTTGCCTTAGAATTCCCCCATGCCGTTTGAGGGGGAGTGTTGGAATATTATGCAACCGGCCATTGTTGGCGCGTGTTTACTTGCTTACTTAATCACCTTGCATCGCACATAGCAGTAGACTATTTTCCTAGTCCCTCAGTAGCTTGCCAGACTACTGAGGGTGAGTACATCCATTACTTAGGTTTATTCCTATCTCACTGATACCCTGTAGTTACCCTACAGGTACATACTAATGTAATAGTAGCTTGCCAGACTACTGAGGTTACCCTACAGTCTTCTCCAGGTTCCCTCTGCATAGCAACAACCTCCTTTAGGTTCCAGGAAGGTACCGGAGGACAAACCAAACCGGGATGAAACGGTAGACCAGGAAAGGAAACCGAAATGGCGGGTATGCCAAAACTTCCACGAACTCAACAAAATAATGGAAGTCGCACCAATGCCACAAGGAGACATCAGAGCGAAGCAGCAACGGCTAGCAGGACACGAGTACGTCTGCGTCATGGATCTAGCATCGGGATTCTACGCGATCGAGGTCGAAGAAGAGTACCAACCCTACTTGTGTATATACACGGAAGGCAGAGGCTACCAGTGCTATGGACGCATGCCGATGGGTTTGCTAGGCTCACCCTCGTGTTTTTCAGATATGACGGCGATCGCGTTCAAAGACCTGGCGATACAGATAGGTCTGGAAACGTTCGTGGATGACAATGGGCTGGCAGGGAACAAGTTTCGAGAACTGCTAGAAAGACTACGGGTGTTTCTCATTAGATGCCGCGAAATGGGCATATCGCTTTCACCGCAGAAGTTGCAGCTGTTCATGCGGGAGGTGGTTTTTGGAGGCTCGAGGGTAGGAAAGGAAGGGATCAGGCCGGATGTCGCCAAGCTGGAGGCCGTAGCTAAGTGGCCCGCACCCAAATCGCTGTTAGAACTGATGAGGTTTTTGGGGCTGACGGGGTACTTTCGCTCATTGGTCAAGGACTACGCAAGAATTGCAGCCCCACTGACAGACCTACAACGGAATCTAGATATAACGGCCACGGGAGCCAAGGCGAACAAAAGGAAGTACAGGCAGTACCTAAGAGACAGACTGCTGGACAAGTATTGGACGGCCAGGCAAACCAGAGCGTTCATACGACTAAAGCAGGTACTGACGTCGGAACCAGTACTCAGAGCACCAAGGTTCGATGGCACGCCATTTATACTGACCACAGATGGGTGCAAAGACGGGTTTGGAGCGGTCTTAGCACAACGTTTCGAAACGGTGCTGTCAAACGGGGAAACGGTGACAGCAGTACACCCGATCGGATTCGCGTCCAAACGTACGTCAAGTGTCGAAGAAAGATACAAACCATACGTACTCGAGTTCGCGGCACTGAAGTTCGGCATCGATCATTTCAGTGATACGATTTGGGGTTTCCCGGTAGAGTTGGAAACGGACTGCATAGCGCTCAGGGACACGCTATGCAGCAACAGGCTGTCACTGGTACACGCAAGGTGGAGGGATGGTATATCAGCGTACCAAATTATAGACGTGAGGCATAGGCCGGGGAAAACCAACACTGCAGCAGACGCACTAAGCCGCATGCATGCCGACAAACCGAGAACGGGGAGCGACGGTAGCGAGTGGACGGTCAGCGAGGATTGGGAGGCAGCAAGGGGTATAGTCAATGACCTGTTCACCGTGGACACTAACCCAGAACTCGCAGCACTGAAGAAAAGATTCACTAACGAACCGCTTTTTCTAGAAGTTGTGGAAGCGATCTTCAACCTCAAAGGAACAGCGAGCGACAGAGAACGGCGCAGAGCACGGCATCGGGCAGAGGGTTACTGCATCGAAGATGGACGTCTATGGCGAATACAGACGACGAAGTCATTGAGGGCACGACCGCGCGTCGAGTGCATCACCCAGGAGGAAGCAATAACAATGGCAGAGGAAGAGCACAAAAAGAATGGCCATTGGGGGCGGGACTTGGTAAAGTTAAAGCTGATGGACACAGTCTACAGCCCGCGGTTGGACAAGTCGGTAAAGCAAGCACTGTTGAAGTGTGCACAATGCAAGAACTTCGGATCGACACACTTGCACGCGCTGCTGTACCCGATCACAAGACGACACCCGTTCGAACTGGTAGTCGCGGACTACCTGTCCCTACCGAAAGGAAAGGGTGGATATCACTCGGTGTTACTGATGATGGATACGTATTCACAGTACGTTTGGGGATTCAAACTCAAGGTGCACAGCACGGCGAAAACCACGGTCGACGGGCTGAAGGCGATAACCCACACGTTTAAAGCGCCAGAAACGTTCATGACGGATGGAGGTTCGCACTTCAAGAACGGAGAGGTGAAAGCGTGGTGCGAGGCACATGGAACAGACCATCACGTGGTAGCAGCCTACGCACCGTGGATCAACGGACTGATAGAAAACGCGAACGGCAAGCTGCTGGGCAGGTTAAAAAGGTTAGGAGGACCGCAAGTGGGGGAAGACGAAGAATGGGATAACGGGAGCAGGGACGTAACGAAAAACTGGCCAGACCATTTCGACGACGCGATACGGCAAATGAACGAGCGTATCGTACCGGCGTTCCAGCTTACACCGAAGGAACTGTTACTGGGACTGGTCGTAAACACCAGTCGAATGCCAGTCGGGGAAGCAACGCAAGAGCTAAGCAACAGGGCAGTGGATGTCCAGCTGGCGTACATGGAGCAGCAGCGTTTAGATGGAGCGGATCAGGCGGCAGTGCACGCGGTGAGAAGAAAGGTTATATTTGACAAACGGGTACTACATTCAACAACAGGGGAGGTAGTTTTCAAGGAAGGACAACTAGTGCAGGTGTACGACGCCACACTAGACATGTCCTTCTCGACAGCAAGAAAACTCCAACCGAAATGGTCAGCACCACGCCGCGTGGTAGGACAAGTAGGAAACTCGTACAAGCTCGTCACGCTGGAGGGGTTCCCCATAAGTGGGCTGGTCCATGCTAGAAGGTTGAGGCTGTTCGTACCGAGAGACGGCACGGCGTTGGCAGAGATGCAAGAGATGACGGACGAGAGTGAAGAGGAAGAGGAGGGTGTTAGTTTCGAGCTGGAGTTGGGGGACGAAGATGAAGGAGGGGAGTTGGGCCAGGAGGCACGAGGGGCGACCCCGGAGGATCGCATGCGTGAAGGGGGGCACATGTAACGGGGAGGTGTGGGGAGAGAGTCGGAGGCAGGGGTAGGGAGGATCAGGGGGGTAGAGTGTCGGGGGTCCGGGGTAAGAGAGGTGTAGAGGCGCGGGTGTAGATTACTAAGCACGTCGGTCCACTGCACGACACCGAGTCATCAGGCATAGTTGGCAATCCTGGCTTATCCAACGTGCTGCTGCTTGAAGTTTGAATCTATTCGGATTCTGTAACGCCAGAGCGAAAATGTAAGGGTTGTTTGGCCGACCCACGAGCCCTGAACCCTGAGAAGTGCAGTTATGCGCGACCGCTGCGGCAAGTGAGGTTATTTGTACTGTGTCCGCGGGAAGGAACGAAGGATAAGCCCACAAACATGGAATCGTGAGTGGGTGCAGCAACCATTAACTTAATGGAGGCTACGATGGTCTGATCAGATCAAAGTCGCACCGTGAGTCGAATGCTCCGTCCGTCCACAAAGCGAACGCCCAGCTCCGATTAGGGGAAGAAGGCGGAAAGACAAGCCGATAGCGAAATTCACGCAGGTGAATAATTAGCCCCTGATCGAACGTTCCGGACGAACATGATGCAAGGTCATTGACTCAGGTTAAGAGTCCGCAGGGATAAATGAGTTCATAATCATACCCTGACGTTTATCAATAAAGCGTTTACTGTACTCCAAGGGCACGGCATAGGAGAGCTTTCGCGATTGGTTCGGTGGCTTGTCATGGAACCTTCTCACTCCTACTGCGCGGCCATCTTTTTAGTGACTGTGCCGTGATAGGGAAGATAGCATTATCGTGGACTACGAATGTTCCTTTCGGGTTGGCGCGTCGGGAGATGCCCGTTAAGAAGACACTTATTACCTGGGCTAGACGCGGCTCCAGGTAAACGGAGATACGTCCCGGTGACCGTAAATGGTTCACTGAGTTTATCTGGACTTAAGAACAAGCAGGTCGGACGGCCGATGGCAGGACATCTGGCGACCCGTGATTGGGAACAATGTAATCCTGGACAAACAATCATCTAGCTACTGCTGGGGAGAGATTCAGCTTGAGGGTGAGGACATCCTGTCAATCACCTCCTGTTTCACGTTCGGCACTGCGAAAACTCACGGTTAGAGGGTTCCAAGTTCTTTCACGAGGAACCAAATCAAAACGAACGTTAAGAGTGGCACCGATCAGCTAGTAGTGAGGAACAAAACAACGGTTCGCCTAGGAGTCCGGGCGGCATCCATGGAAGGGAAAAGCCGAAATGACGCGAGTGGGGCTATGATGAGAAGATAACCACTGGTCAGTTGTGGACGTTACGATATTCGGAAAGGATAGGGAATGGAACGATATGGAATCTGGATGAAACAGGTTGATAGATGGGGAATAACGGGACTACGCCGACCGGTATGGTACGTGCTCGAGGGCAGGACGTGTGAGGGGAACATAAAACTCCTGTGACGGTAAGCCAGCAGCCGACAAATTCCCTTCCAGCACCCACTACCCTGCTTGAAAGCGTACCTTTGCTCGAACTTAGAGACGACATGCCGGCACCCAAGAAGCAGTCAAAGACCAGTTCGTCATTCCCATTCACTGCGTCCCATCCAAGGTTATTAGTAACAGTAACGACGTCGACGCTTTTGTGGTCATTACACCCGCAGGCGCACCTCCTGTCAGCAGTACTACCAAGACGGCCCCACCACCAACCAAGGCTGCATCGCCACCTACTGTACGTGGCTGTGACTAGACACCGTGATGATGCTGACGCCCGACTTCTTGGAAGTCCAACGCCACTCCCACAGCTGGTACACCGAAGCCTAAGGTTGCTAGCACTGCCAAGTCACCCAAGAAGAAGTGAACACTTCATTCAGCGAGAACTCCAGGTTCGGCAGGGTGCTGGGGATGTTCCGAAGGTCGTTACGAATAAGCGCTAGGGGGAGCCGTTTGGTCACTTCGATTTTTTCGTTCGTATCCGTATGCTACTGCAAATTCTACGACTATGATCCGGAGCATCATTGTTTTAAGCTGTAATACACGTACTTATACTTTCCGCTCTGCTATGGCTGCACGACATGTAGGTTGGGTGAGGTTTCAATACTAAATTGTCTTGGCTCCTTTGATTGGGTACAAGGACAACTGTGGTTTCCAAATACAGAGTATGAATGGCTTACATAATGTAATGCTTTGATGCACGAGTTTTGTTGAAGAAAGTCAAAATCCATTCTCAGAGGCGCGCGACCGTCTCTTCCCCTCCCTCATCTGACGCTGGCTGGCTGGCTCACTCGTATACCCGCTGAAACATTGTTTTGTTTTTTTTTCTTCTATACAGCCTCGTGCGCAGTTTCATCGCCATCACAAGTGTCCATAGCCTCGAGGTCAAACTCGATCTTGCATTAGTCGAAAGCACCCATACCCTTACTATACCATAATGGCGCCGACATGTCCATCCTCAAACACGCAATCTGTCGACCAAAGCAGCTTTTGGGACTCAGGAAACACCAACTGGGATGCCCATAGGATCGGCTGGGCAATTGCAGGTGGCTGCGCAGCATTGGTGCGTCGTTACTCCTTTTCGCGTGCTCGACTGGCTGCGTGCGTGTATGGCAAGTTTCCCTACTGATTGTTCGTTTGTCTGTCACCTCGTGTAGACGTTGATCATTTCCTGCGTGTCTGTCTTGCGGCACTGTCGGTGAGTGATGCCCGTGTTTTCTATGTGCATGGAAGACAACGGTCATACTACGTAGCAACTACCATAAGCCGAGCGAACAACGACAAGTGTGAGTCACCTCCAGCTTTAAGGGACAATATCGGTTATCCGGCTTCCATACTAGCCTACGGATCTTGTACCTGCCCCCAATTTACGCAATCATCTCGTTCTTCTCCTATCGGTTCTTCCGCAGTTATACATATTACAGCCTCGTGGAGTCGGGTTGGTTGCCACATTCCTCTAATGGGCTTCGGTCTGATGCTGACGTTCGTTTTCAGCATACGAGGTAACAATTCTGGTTCAAATTGTAAATATGGTATTGACTTGCTGCAGGCAGTTACCCTTAGTGCTTTCTTGTATGTATGCGTACTGTTTGACATTGTCAAATCGATTAACCGTTTATATTCGAGGCTCCTGTTGATCGAATATGTCGCGGACACAGCGTCGGGCCGTGACGCACTGAAGGCTATGGAACGCAAAGATAAAAGGTCATTGCCGATGCCAGTGAGTTTTTCGTGCGAATAGGACAAATGCGACATGGTTTTTACGTGGGTGCACAGTTTTGTTGCTGGAGATACCGCCCGACCAAGGTCGGTGCAGTTCTACTTGTATCATACTAACCTGGATCTGACTTCACTTTTAATAGCCCTATTTCATGTATACAGTCAAGGTACGCATTGTTAGCTCCTGGAGGTGGTTGGTTGCTTAGTCGGGTGCAGTGGTCCGTTCTGCAATACGTGATAATACTCCCAGGTAATGTCAGGAGACTCTTTCCGTCATCAAGCTTACATGTGTGAACCGGTAGCATGTTCCATTGCCGGCATAATCTGTGAGGCATTCAACGTCCTCTGTGAGTCGGCGGGATACAGCATCCACTATGCGAGTGTCTATTTGGATGTAATCGACTTCATCAGCATAAGGTAGCTCTCCTATTCTTCGGGTGGCCTGCAGCTTCACTTCTGTGCTTGCCAGTATCGCCCTCTATGGCCTGATCCTCTTCTACGGACTTACCAAGGAAGAACTCGCTGGCCGACGGCCCCTTGCAAAGTTCTTAGCAATCAAGTTGATCGTGATGTTCACGTTCTACCAATCCTTTGTCGTAAGCGCTTGCAAGAGTTTGTTATGCCACTTTCTCAGTTTACTTGACAGTTTTCGTGGCTCGAAGGACGCGTGATTCACGGTGGGTCGCCGTCAGCGTCGTCACGACCTTGCACTTACCACTATATTAGCAACTGAATACTGGACGGAGACTAATATTGCCGATGGCCTAAATGCACTAGCAATCTGCATTGAGGTAGCGTGGTTGATGTGTGTGCTTCTCGTGGTCTCAATTCTACCTTGCAGATGGTCTTCTTTTCCTCGTTCATGATGTGGGCGTATACTGTGAACGAGTACAAAATTGACGGAGCGCCAAAGACTAGGATCTGGCGACCGCTATGGGATAGGTACGGATAATTCACCGCTCTTATCCAGTTACGACACTGACACTTTATTTCAGTATCAACTACAGTGCGTATTGCACAGCTCCAATGAATGCTCCGGCTAATATTGTCAACAGAGGACTTCGCCGTTGAAATTGCAGGCTCTCTCAAGTTCTTTGTCAATTCCGTCCGCGGAAAGCGTTCGACACACTCGGGACGCCGCGCTGATGCCGAGTTCGTGAATAACCACAACAAACGAATGGACTTTGGCCAGGCGTTCCGTGTGGAGGGCAGCACTTACCCACGGGAACCTAGGAAGCCAACCGCGGGCGGAGGCGGTGAGTCTCACGCCATGCGTCCTCGATCAAGCTACGATGAGGAAGTCCGTCTAGCACCATACCCGATCGGTAGCGACCCAAACCTCAGTGATACCCCCAATCAACTCGGTGTGTGAGTTGTGGATATCCCTTGCCACCCTTGGACTTGGACTTGGCTATGGGTCTTAGGTGTAGTATACAGTCTGAGGGCGAGGTCTTTCTAGTTCATCATGTTGCGTAATTTCTTTATGTGATCATACTGATACGTTTCTCTGCCACTACATACTCGGTACTGCAACGCAACCATCGTTATGTTCATGTGTAATTTTTCATGTGATACCTCTGTTATGATGTTGATACTATGAAAAACAAAAGCTGAAGCGCTGAAGGCTTCACACTCTTGCAACAATGCTAGCAAGCTACCACACGCTCCACCCGGAAGAGAACAGCTTTACCGTTGACTTCTCGACACAACTTGACATCCGTCTGTGATTGATTGATCGTCCACCATCCACGGAAAACCTGCCAACAGCAGGATCATTTCCGTGCGAAGCGGGGTGTACTTAGACTCTGACCATTTCAGAAGAGTCAACCATGTCTTGAACTAGCAAGAGTTGCCAGAAACTGAGTAGGTTCACCAGTAGTATTTCGCTGGATGGTTCAGCTCACATAATGGGACGCTTGATAGGATGTGCAGAACAATTATGTCCGGGTGGTTCGATCAAGACGCCACTAGAAGACAGGGCCGCCGGGGACGGCAGTCACCTGTTGCACTAGCACGCCATAACAGGTAGGGGGCTGTCCTATGCAGTATGCACTGCAAAATGCATGCGCCCCCTGTGGTTGGGGTTTACTAAGCCGTAGCGATTAGGTCGGTGAGTTGTGTGTCTGTGCCGTGACCTTACAAACAAGGTGACAAGACCAAGAGCACTGCCCAGGTCCGTGGCATCCAGGTGCAGTGGCCTTGTAAATTGTCAACAAGCTGAACAAGAGCACGGCCCCTGTCGATATCGTCATCATCGGATCTCTGGACTGAGTCTACTCATGCATAAATACGAGCTATCAGGACGCTGATGGCCCACGATTTGTTATCGCCTTCCCTACTCTGTCCAATCACGGTATGGCCCCTGCCTCGAAGACACTGCTCGTTTTCTGCGACGGTAGCGGTGAAGACGGTAATCTAACAAACTGGAATGGTAAACTTTGCCTCCCTGCTGGCTCTCTACGCTTTGCCTGAACCATTGCTAGGATGGCCAAATTTTGCAGCTCCCCAGAATGCCACGAACGTTCTCCGCTTGTGTAAGTGAAGTTGACCATCGAATGGTAGATTGCGACGTCCCCAAGGCCAATGGCTGATTGTCTCATCTTGGCACGCAGCACGGGCAGTACGGCAGTATACCAGGTGAATCATTAGGCTACAAGATCAAGGCTGATATTCATAAGTAATGTGTGTCAGTGGAACCGATTGCAGGCAGCAGCTAGTCCTCTACATGAGTGGTGTAGGTTCGGAAGCAGACTTCGAAGGTAGTCTGGTGGGGTCGATGCAGTGTTGAGTACCTTCTCTTTTGGTCCGAATGGACTCAAGTTTGTAGCCACTAACGTCATCATCTTTCCAGTATTGACCGGCACTGCTGTTGGTTGGTTTTTGTCTAAGTCCCCTCCCCTTTACGGAGACACTGAAGTACACACTTAGCCAGTAAGATTCGAGATGCATATGCATTCCTCGCCCAGAACTTTAATGAGGGAGACGAGATATGCCTTTTCGGGTACGATAATGTCGATCTGAGTTGTGTCTATCTCTCGTATTGACGGACGGACCAACCCAGGTTCTCCAGGTATTCATGTCCATTTCTGTGCGTCTATCGACGGATTATCGAGCGTCTTTCACAGGGGAGCCTATACGGTCAGAAAACTGGCTGGTCTGATTGTTAGTTGCTGTCTTACTTGAGGATCGTTACATTGACCCAATGACATTTATCGCAGGACCGCATTGGTCTTCTGACGAGAGAGAATCTCGGAAACTTGTTCACTATCTGGCGCCAACTTGTTAGACATCAAACGCCAACAGTTCCTCCTGACACACGCAAGACTAGGATTAAGTGAGTGGGCACTTAGTATCGCCACGTCGCTGATCTAACCTGTTTGAACGAAGATGCGTGGGTGTTTGGGATACCGTTGGGGCCATTCTTAACACCGTAGACGCACTTGGCATCGAGGATACCAGCCTCCCGCCCACTGTCGACGTTGCGCTTCATGCCCTGTCGCTACAAGACAACAGGGATAAATTCCTGCCGACACTATGGCAAACACCGCCAGATGGCTTACCTGCAAACCAGATCTTGAAACAGGGATGTTGATATCATTGCCGATTCCGTGTCGACTTCCAAAACAGCTGATACAACCAACTCACAGGTGTGGTTCCCAGGTGCCCATTCTGACGTTGGCGGGGGCTATACTAGGCAGGACCTCTCCGATCTAGCTTTGCTGTGGATGGTGGTGCGTAATATGGAGTCCTCTGTTTTTACAAACTTAACGAATGATAATGTACAGGGAGAGATTAAGTCGTTCATCGAGGTCGACACCGATCTCATCGCAAAAAGCATGCATCCGAAAGCCGACCCATGGGGGGCGGCGCAGCCTCATAATGCATACCACCTTCTCAACCCCAAAGCCAAGAGAGTCGTTCGTCCGATGGCCCGTTTACACGGCCCTCATTGGCAGATCATCCGGGATGGTGTATTCCACGAGAGCCTTAAAGCTTCACCTATACAGCTCGACCATCCAGAGGACATGATCACTCTAAAGAGTCTCCAGGACCACTTCGGTGAACCGTGGGAGCCGAGTTATGCACCTCTCAATGAATTCGAGAGGCATTGGAAGGATAAATGGGTCAGCCACACTCCAGTACGCATCCCCTCTACCACTACTTCCTTTATACTCGCGTGCCTGATGTTCCCCTCGCAGTCAAAGGATCCCCTTGTCGATGAAGCGAGTCTGACTGTTCCGTTCAAGACTCTGTCCAATCTGTTAGCTTCGGTGAGATGATTCGGGTGAACCTTCCGGAGGTGCTCATCGCCTGTGGTTATACAGTGGACATCACAAGCTGTCATCTCGGGTATTATTGCTCTTCGGTCATACGACGGAAAATACATGAAGGTCTCCACTGACGAGGGCTGCCTTGCGTTCCACGACCAGCATGTCGACGATAACGCCAAATTCGCGTTGATAAACTTGGACAATGGAAAGATAAGTTTGAAAGGTAGGCTATCGGGTACCTGTACGCCAAGAGCTTGCACTTTGTCTTACGCACGCCATGCAGGTCCCAACGGGAGACTCCTGAACATGTCTCATTCCAATCACGTCATGTGTATTGGAACCGAGAGAGGTGCCGAATTTGAAGTGGTCCATCTGGGAGCAAGTTGTATCGCCCTGACCATGACATACCATGAGGGGGGCTCCAAACCGAAGTTTTTGTCGAGCGGCATTGGGAAAGAACCTTGCAGCAGTTCACTTGTTGTCACAGATGACATGGAGGGTCCTTCTTGCTGTTTTGTCGTCGAGATTTTGGAGTACTGAGCATCCGATTCCCATGTTGTTTGAATGATACCCGCTTACCACTGGATGGCTAGAATACTGAGCACATAGTCAACTGCCACTTGGCATCGCACAAGCTAAATAATTGACCCTTGGAATTTTTTTCCATCCTGGTTGTTGGTTGTCAGGGATCTTGGATGCCCAAATATGAACAAATTAACAGCACAAACATACTCCACGAACGAAACGTGCTGCTGCGGAGGATTGACAGGAATTCAAGGGCACAGCTGTACAGACATTCGGAGTACTATACTATGCAGATTCTACGTCCTCGACCACAGTTCGGCCAAGTGGGAGCTGTCGTGAAACAGCTGGTGGTAACCAAATCATGATGATTGTCAATGAGCTGAGTTCGAAATGAGACAACTGACTTGGGAAGCTCTGGGCTGCCCGTCCTCGTCGTTGTCCACGTCGAATTCACTTGCTCGCTCTGTCATTCTCTCCTTTCCACTGTCTTTCTTTGCCCCAAAACCCGCTCTCAGCGGTCGTTCTTTACCTCCTTCGCGGATTTGCCTTCAAGATAACAATAAACAACTAAAAACCGCGCTTATCTGTTCATATGTCTAAGAGAGGATTCGCTCATGTTCGCGTCGGACATGCTGGAGTCCCCCACAACTTTAACAAGCGCGACTGTATGTGTTCCGTGGTTCTAGCGGAGTAGGGTCGTCTCATCCAAAATTTTCAGCGTGCTCCACCGGTGGTTTTTATACCAGTCCCACCACCGGCACGACCGTGTCCAGCAGCGACAACTTCAACATATCCTGGGACACCTCCTGCTTGCCCGGTACATCGGCTGTAGACATATACCTCATCGCTCCCTCTCTGACCAACAGCCGCATCCACGAATGGCAAAATGTCAACTTCGGTCTAGGCAGCTACCAAACTACATTGGAACCCAAGTGGTGGAACGATTCTTCCTCCATCCAGCTCCAGCTGTCCATCGTAACCTCAGGATCACAACCTTTCCTTAGCCCACTTCCCGCAGGTCCTATTTTCACTGCAACGTATACCGCGCCAACCTCAGGCCCCACCTCAGCAGGCGCTGATTTGAGTACCCCAGATACCGTCACTTATGTTAACAACTTCCCTACTCCCAGTTCTCTCACCAGCGGCAGGATCGCTGCTGGCGTGCTTGTGCCCCTCTTATTTATCGGTCTCGGTGTCGCATATTACATCAAGATGAGTCGTGTCAAAGCAAAGGAGAAGAGCCAGCGCTTCTCTCAGGCAATCGACAGACGCATGTCCACTATCTCGACCGACTGGAGATCCATGTCTGCAGCCGGCGCGACCGCTGCAATCCGGAACAGCATCGCAATCCCCGGCGGTGCCCGTACTTCCTCTGCGTTCTCGTTCGGATCTATCCGCCCAATCAGCACCGTCGGCGTCGAGGGCGAAACAGTCTCAGAAAAGACGAGTATGGATGGTGGTGTTGCTCCTAGCATGTCACAGATTCGTCCGGGCCTTCGTACTTCCGCTTTCGGCGAACGGGTATCTAGGGTATCGTTCGCCGCAGACGTTCGCCCGTCTATGGAATCCCGTCGCACAGTCGCCAGTCGTGCCTTCCACGTCGGACATGTCCCTCCCGTGCCTATTCGACAGGATTCCGACGATTTGTCTCCGATACAGACCCAAGGTGCATTCTCTCTGACTCCGGAAGATATTTCCGCGCGCATATCTGGCGACACTACTGGACAGGCTCGCCCCAGCATGGATGATATGTGGCCGTCCCTCACCAGTAAGTATATGTGTGCATTTCTGGCCGTCTTCGGTCGCTTATTCCTTACCAGTGATGCGCACGGGAACCGACGATACGGGCACGGGCGATGATTACCTCCTCCCCGCGCAAGCTCCAGTCGAGATGCCCCTACCGCCCACGCCTGCTCATGCAGCACCAACGTCACCCATTGGGATGACACCCATGTCTCCCAGCGTCATGTCACCTGACGAGATGTTGCGCGCCTATGCGGAGCGCAAGATGGCATCTCCTCCTGGAAGTCCTGTCGCGTTCCCTGTACCCATTGCCAGCTATAATTCGCGGGGGCGCAGGACTCTTTACTCTCCGAATGCGGCAGAGCCAAGTTTCCCTAGTGCTACTCACGTCAAACAAGGTAGCGGGGAGAGTGCCAGGCAGGTGGCCTACACTGAAAACGGTGTTCCGTACGTTGGCATGGCCAACTAGACTCTCCCACCAGCCATGATGTGTTGTTCCTTTTTTTCTTTGTTCACGATGAACTTCTTTTCTTGATCATGTTTGGGATTACACCACAACAATGCCGTGTGTACTTTCTTAGGGCTACCCATATACGTTACCATCTCCCTCCTTTTTTTATCCTTTTTTTTCTGACTGAATGTGTTTCTGACACACTGATTTCTTTCAGCGAATGACTTATTTATAGGCAGGCGCCGCCCATCCGCTACGCGCTGAGTTACCCGAGTGACCCGTGCCTACATTCCCTGCTCGATCGATGTTCGTAACATGTGTATCGGTACCTTCCCGCTTTTTGGTTACCATATTTTTTCTTTCCCTTTCATACCCGCGTTTTTCTCGGGGTAGCCTGGAGCTGTTTGGCCGATTCACATACACTTGACCGGTAGTGTCCACGATTAGTACGACGTGCACCATGGCCGTTCGATGTGAATCGTGTAGAATGTGTTTATTAGTATCTATCCCTTCCCTCGTTCGCAACTTGGAACCTGGCCAGGCACAAACTGAATTAGAGGTTGATGGGCTACTCGGCGGCAGTCACTGTTGTTCGACAGCGTGTCAAACTATCATGTGGCAAGCAATAACACAATTATGGTCCATGGAGGGGCAATGTGCAATTGCGTCTCGTGCTTGCAATATCCAAGATATTCATAATATAGTACTACAGGAACATTGTCCATGTATGGTGCTGCATCTGTAACATGATGATACACTTTTTTTTCGATGTACCTTTTTTTTTTTGGTATACCGCACTTTTTTTCCCCGCAAAAAAATAATATATGGTGGTGCGCAACTTTTGTTTTCGGTATACTGCACCCGACATATCACGTGTGTCACGTGACCAAGTGGTGACATTCCACATTGGGCAGGTGATTCCTTTCCCACGACTTCCCTATCTTAGGAGACCACCTTAGGAGGTCACACAGTCACATGATCTGCCATGTGATCGAATACACACAGAGTGCCACACGAGAAAAATCCCGGTCCGGGAGAGAGCCCCGGCCCTCACTAGAGGGGCAGGGACACACGGTACTACCCAAGTCACATCACATTGGCACAACTCCCCTATAGAGGCGAGCCCATGCTCCTGGGTTCGAATCCCCATCGTGCCGCTTGTTGAGTCACTTATGTCAGCACAGACTCGAAACTACTACCGTAGTCAGCTAATTTTATCCAATCCCATCCCCCCCTATGGGGGGTTTAGTTACACAATCAAAAGTTCCATGCATGATGAGCCCACCTGCCCAATGTGGAATGCCGCCACTTGGTCACGTGACTCACGTGATATGTCGGGGGCAGTATACCGAAAAAAAAAGTTGCGCACCACCATATATTATTTTTTGCGTGGAAAAAAAGTGCGGTATATCAAAAAAAAAAAAAAGGTACATCGAAAAAAAAAAGTGTATCATAATGTTACAGATGCAGCACCATATCCATGAGCTATTCTACTGGATAGTGTAACTTAATGACAGGGTGTATCACTGGGGACAAAAACCAATGTTTAGTAAATAAAACATTGCAAAAGCAGATGCTATGTTTCAAAATACAAAGAGAACATGGTAAAATCATTCAATCTTCTTAAACATAGAATCTGTTTCTTTCATGTTCTTTCAATGATTGTGGCTCAAACATTAGATAATGCCTCCAGTGTATATTGTGGTAGTTCTCTTGCCCGTAAATTTTAAGGAGAGTAATGTGAAAGGTGACCACATTTTAAAGACATTTCGGTCCAGATCACATAGATCTGCTGGGGCCTTGGACTTAATAGTTTCAGGGGTGCACCTTCCTGTCAGTAAATTTTTTCAGCTCAGTGAATCATGGGGAAACTCGACTGCAGTATCTAGGATTCTGCCAGAACGTGACAAGAACTTGGGATAGGGACAGCACAGATGTACACGACATATTCAAATTCCGTATTGGCGAGCTCGGCATGACACTGCACAACGATTATTATTACTTGAAAACTATGGCAAAAGGTCTGTAGAAACATGGCATCTACTACGTTATGATGTTGAACTCCAACATTGCCAGTACTGGCACTGTTTGAGGCCGAGCTGTGTGAATAGCTATTGGCAGAGTTGCCAACTGGTGCCACCGTGCAATGTTCACGGCGGAGTTTTATTCATGTATTGTCCCTTGATGGTAATGGCTTGCTTGGGTTTGCAGAAATGCAGATCGTGTCCAGAGACTGAGTGCAATTTGGCTGTTCCTGAGCCAATAAAATGTGACAGGGTACCTGGTTTATCCAAGATTTTCAGGACTTCAACTCTTTTCTACATGTGATATGAACGTTCTCTTTCTTTTGATTGTCCTTTTTCTCTTTTATCGTTCTCGTGGATCGTTTCAGCTGGAATTCCCCCATACTGATTGTCGTCCATACGTTCTGAGACATTCAAACGCATGACGGCGAGCTTAGCACAGGTCTTGTAAGTCAATCACGACAAGTCGACCGCTGTTTCGTGACTTTATGTTTCTTCCCGTAGTGAAGGGCCGTTCCTCATCGGACTGGCTGTGAACATTTTCCTGCAGGGTCTCGCCACCATGCAGGTGTGTGTGTATTTTACAAGTTTTGCAAAGTGCGTGTCAGTCCAGGATATGCTTACGGCGACTGCTGAAATTACTGTGCACAGAGATAGATTTTGGCTGAAGCAACTGTTGGTCACATTATTTTCTTTTATACTAATCACTCACCCTCACAAAACATAGCATAGTGATTTTGTATTTGTTGGATACGGTCAACTGTGCCACTAGCATTTATTACTTGTACGATGCCCTTGTGATTCACTTTGGTGCGTCTCCTTGTTCAGCGTTCGTTGGTTACGCTGAAGTGGATGACATGTTCGGCCGTAGGTGATGAGGCTTACCTTCTAAGTGGTAGCTGGGGTAAGTGCACAATTTTTAATGATATCTGGACTATCTAACACCCCTGGACAGTATTCGCGGCTGGTATGAATCTGTTTCTGATTTTCCGCTCCCTTACTCAAAAGGACTCTCGCGACCACAGGTACTGTCACGACAGTGCGCCCTCATCTTCTGTACACTCGTCTCCCATCTAACATCTTGTTGCAGGGCCTCGTTAGCGTGGTAGTGCAACATTTCTTCGCATGGCGAGCGTATGTGTTGACCAAGAATGTGCTCGTTGTCGCGGCTATTGTTCTGTGTAGCCTGGCCAGCTTGGGGGGTTCGCTTGCTACTACCATCGATCTAGCTATCGATCCCAGTACTTTTCGGGTTTCAGACTTACGAGTTGAGGTTACGTTATGGTTGGCTGGAGCAGTCCTTGCTGATATGATCATTACAGCTGCGCTTGTATGGCATCTGGTGGGTATTTATGCTTTCTTGTCATATTTCCATCTTTTTAAAGTCGCTTGCTTAGGGAAGACACAAAGCTTTGTACCCTGCACTAAATAGCATTGTTAATCAGATCCTCAGGAGTGCGTCTTGCAATCATAGTGCTACGGACTCAGATTTGCTGACCGTACGGCCAAAATCCAGTGACTGTACAGACTGGCGTCGTGACGACCGCAGTCGCTATCATACTATTGGGGTGTTACCTGACCAACGTAAGCCACGCCCTCTGCCAATCCCCTATGAGCAGTACGCTTACCACAATTTGGTCTATAGAGTATCGGCACGTAAGTGATTTTTTATTTGCCTTCAACCACGGGACCTCCCATGAGACGCTGCCCAGCTATGTGGCATTTAGTATGATGCTGTCAAAGCTATATACAAACTGCACGCTATCCACCTTAAACGCTCGCAGAAAATATGAAGGCTCGACAAAGGACGAAGTAAGCCATGGCAGGAGCATTCATCCTGGGGTGAGCACTTCAGCCGCTAGAGCCACTTTGTTGCGATGTTTTATGTCTTTTGATTAGGTGGTCGTGTTCCAATCGCAGAGGGCCCAGGGGGAGGTGCGTGAATTGTACTCTTCTAGTCCATTACCTGGGTAGAAAGGATGCATTCTTTATAGGTATTCGTGCAAGTCGAATCACATCAGATGACCGATATGGACGACAAGCCGTCGCAGGGTATGAATGACTTCTAAACATGGTTGAAACGGTGAGGGAGTCGACAGGAACGCTAGTAGAGATTGAGAACTGTGCTTTATTATACCATATTGTGGGGTTGCAGATAATGGAAAACACGTATACCGACTTACAGTAGTAAATGTGATAAATATTCTCTATCTCCACACCTAGTATGTCCGAAAGTACTGCGCATCGTCCCGCATTGTTGCGGACTGCTTCTTCAGTGTTGGACGACAGAGATGCGGATTTCTTGTCTGCCGCAGACAATGGTGAAGATGGCAATAAGGGTTGGTGCCAAAAATGATGGATCAGACGGCGGTGATCATGGGAGAGATGTAACCAGTTCGGATGGGCAACCCGTCGTGATCACGCGGGAGCGGCGGAAGGCCAAGTTACAGACGCAGATCCATACTGGGATGGTGGGTATAATATTATATGTGTGTGTTGTCTACTCGTGATGGTAAGGGTATAAACTTAACCAAGAGCGACACTTGCAATAATCGCCCCTACTGGAGGAGTTGCCTGAGATATGGGGTATATATTAATAGGATGCCCAAGCTTTTGGGCAACATGACTTTGATCAATGCGAACGCTCTGACAGAGTATACGACGAAAGACTGTGCGAATCGTCGAAGGCGCAGAAGTTGTCCATGTTCAAGAATAAAGTAGGCTTTGCATTCAAAAAACCTCGGTCGCGTAAACAGAACTGAATTCCAACAGGGTGGACCAGTAGACGGACGGTAAAATGTAAAGAAAGAAATCCACCGATTCGCACCTAAGATCACGAGAACTTTGTCGTTACGAGAGTGATTTCGTATGTGCCGAACGGTCGATTTGTATCCCCTAGCGGGAACAATGGAAAGGATTGTCGGTACCAGACATGAAGAACAACAAAGGGAAAGGAGAACTGCGGCGGTCTCGGTTTTTCCAAACACGAGACTCTTTGAACTTAGTAAGGGCCGTCCAGTGACTTTTCTTGTCAAGCAGGCCCACTGTGAAAAGTCAAGACATTTGAGATGAATGTCTAAATCACTTTTAGTAAGCACCGCTACAGTCGCAACGAAGCGCTATGTGCAGCATTCAGCAAATCAATGAGACGAGAGTACTAAATGAAAGCAGTCCGGCGGAAGTAGCAGCATAATTACCATGTGGTAGCATGCCGTGGCCCGCTGATCGTACCGTTTCAGCTTTGCCACCCGAAATTGTCAGAAAGCCGAGTGGTGTGTAGCATTGAGCTTAGAGTGTTTCATGTACAACATCTAGCAGAATGTTTCCCGCGGTCCGGTGGTCATTTTCTAACCCGCACTACCCCTTACTAGACCGTATCTGTCACGCCTCTCATGTTGAGTGTTGATGCACATATCACATGGACCTTATCTCAGCCTAACCTTGTAAGTCCCTGCCTTTGCATGCAATGTAGAATAAACTGCCAGTGACTTAACCGCCAGCGTGTGCGGAAGCAAATCCCACGACAATCGCCATCTTTATCTCTATCTTCATCTTATTAACTGGGGTCAACTCCATATCCGGTGCCGTCGGCAGTGTAAGTCATACATCCTGTATACATTTGTGGTTTCTGCCTGACCCCGTAGAGTCAATGTCAATCTGGTGCACAGGTTTCATAATTTAAATCTGGCAGATTACGTAGTAGCGTTTACTCTACTTCTCAAGTTCTGATCACGGTCCGGTTAGTAAGAGATGACTCAGGAATATTGGACGTTGGAGGCCTTGACGGCGGGACTGATCGCATCGTTCGCACAGGGTGATAAGATGGCACTCGGAGGTAAACTGCCGAATACCAACACGAAACTCACTATGGTGTGTATGAAGAGATCGATGATACATCCTGCAGACAGTGTTAGTTTCTACGCACGCACATGTTTTTACCCATTGAAATAAGCTGAAGGGACCAGCCTCTTCGGCGTACTGTCGTAGGTATGGAGCGGTTCTTCGACTAGTCCGTTCAGCTCGGAAGAATTTGCACAGCAGGCAGACCGGGACAGGTCCAACTGCTTGGGAAACAAACGAACCGGAGGCCAGTGTGCAAGGCCTCGACGATATTGGTCTAAGGGTTCATCTGGTCTTCTAGATTCCAGAAAAATTTGCTTGTCGGCTACTTCCTGAGCGTTGCTGTGTTCTTCCTTTGGATCTACCCTTCGTACGGACAAAGAAAGGTCGCGTCCAAGAGCACGTGCGAATGGCGCCGTAGCAGGAGGGTAGGCTCTGACGAGACGGCTTTTGTTGCCACCTCGCATGTATACCCGCGTTTATAATGGCTCCATCGCAACAAGGCTTGCGCGCGCAAAGAGTAGAGTCCAGGTCCATAGACACACTGTATTACTAGCGAGATACTGACATTCTTTCTCTGATGGGTGTTGCTCTGTGAATATCACCCGTGCAAATGTGAACGAATAGGTAGTCACGAACGGACCGCATCGCAAATATCTCCCTGAAGAAGACAAAATTTGATGAAGTGCGCATCTTCTGAAAGCTATTCTCAAAAGTCTCAAGAAATCTGTCTCACACCAGCCAAAGGTAGAAGGTATAAGCATATGTGTAAAACGAGTGACCTGATTACTGCCACGGTTCGACGACCTCGCGGGATTAATTTCCATCGCAGTGCAGTTGGAGTGTTATCAGAAGAAAACTTCTACGCGCACCTGCCTGGAGGGGGAAAGATACGTGTCTTCCCGCTCGCCTTGATCTAAGGCGTTTGCCGTAGAAAGTCCGACGTAAGGATTTGTGGTTACAAGTCGTTCTTACAAAGCATATTGTAATGGTAATCGTTCATTTTCATCACGTGTCTGATTATTGTGCTGAGGTACTGCAGCGTGGTATTTCGAGCTGGATGCAACCCACCTTACGCGACCATATGACTACCGCAGTGATACAGTGCTTGTGCATCAAGTCTTACAAATGTCACAAGGCTCCGATATTTTCCGTGAGGGTGTGCATGGAGGACGCACATGGGAATGGTGTAAATCATCGGTGACGGGTACAGTTTTTTTGCCTCACCCATGTGCAGAACCTGGCCTAGTCATTGAACCGGTAAATTCCATGACATCCGAATATATGAGAATGATATAACACCAGTGATGAGTACAGCTTTTTCTCTCACCCATGAATAGATCCACGTCTAGTCATTGCACCGGTAAATTCCATCATATCCGAAAGTCACTGGCGGATGGGGGAGATGAGGACAACCGCATGATATGTAAGTTCTATCCGAACTTGACGCAGAGAGCAAACGAGCTCACCGCAAGCATGTCAAGATATCGCAGATAGTCTTGATTGCCTTCTTTTACCTGTAAAAGTTATTTGTTTCTGCGGAATGCGGTGGATGCACACCAACTGACGCCACACACCTCATACCTGATACTGTTCATATCCGCAACCCCGCCTATCCACTGTCTTTTCGGAGCGGCTCAATATCCCGGCTTGGGTTATTGAGAGTCCCCCGCCAATGCCAATGCTCGCCGAGTTGCGACTTATCGCGGCATTCCGCCCGCTCAATCCGTGGCCCGCGTGTATTACCGGGCACTTGAGCCTCTCGACGGGCAAGTGAAACGCTCACATCCATTTTGGAAAAGGACGCCACCCCGGAACTTGGAAAAATCAAGATTCGCATGGAAGCAATCGTCAATCCTGCAAGTCCATGATGCGGACGGTCGGACGCCAGATCGCAATCTGGCCATTGAACTATCTTAAGCAATGACGCACCACCATGCAGGTAAGGATATAGCCTTTTCGTCGTCGCTGTCCAGATAACCACATATTCACGTACTACGACCGAAAGAAAACACGGCTTTCTTGGTCTTCCTTCACGCGTGTAACGGGTACACATGATGTTCAAGGTACTACGCGATTACGGGTGCTGTATCTGCAATTTATCCCTTTTTTATAAGTGGTCTTTCTCTCCGCAGAATTACTTCCGAAAATGCTGATCCCCCCTACTCGGTTTTGAATAAGTAGGCCCTCCATTCGCCAAGTGTAGCCCAATCATCCCCTCCTCTCAGCGAGTCTGAGCTGCACTATCGTATTGTTCTCTATCTTGTCTCGAAGGCGCAATGATTTCCACTACCCTTCCATCGCAATTTTGTCTCCAGGACCTTACCGCCATTACGGGACGCGTATGTGAACTCAGAGTCAACCGCTACCAGGCGGAGGCAGACCGTGAAGCCCGAGCCTGGTTTAACAGGTTCAGTTAACAGTTCCCTCTCCTCCGTGAAAGTAACCCTTTCCTTTCCCAGCATTGGAAAGTACGACGACAGAAAGAAGTCGAAATACCTCAATTATGGCAAATTTGATCTATTCGCTGCCCTAAGTTTCCCAGATGCCGACCTGAAACACCTGGTCACTTGCTACATGTTCTTGTTGTGGGCTTTCTGTGTATGTGCTAAAGGTATCTTGTTACGTCCGTGACTGACCAGGCACCGTGCAGACTGACGATCTGTCTGACGAAGGAGACTTCCAGTCAAAACCTGATAACGTCCAAGCTGCCCATGATGTCTCTGTTCGCGTCGTGAATGAGCCTGGTGCTCCTCGTCCCGAATATCCTTATGCAGCTATGTTTTACGAGTAAGTGCCCGAGGTGAAATGTCATGCCCGTGACATAATCTAATGCCCTGCCAGTCTCCTTAAACGCTTTCGCGAAACATCTACACCTGGAGCATACAAACGGTGTTTATCCAACAAGTCCTCTTACCTTACCTGATGTCTGAGACACCATTTTAGATTCATCCATGCCTGGGAGGAATGGTGCGGTTCCCAGGTAACACAGTCTCGAAACCGATCACAGGATCGTATTCCCTCTGTTGACGAATTCATCCTGATGAGACGAGCTACCGTTGGAGCGGCGATGGCTGAAGGTGGGATTCAATACTGCTTACTCTCCTGTTGCGGCTGACCCGATGTAACCTGCGCAGCCATTATTGAATATTCCTTGGATTTGGATCTGCCAGATGAAGTTTTTGAGAACCCCATTATTCGTGCAATGTCTGACGCTACGAATGACCTAATGACGTGGCCGAATGTTCGTACCTCGTTACCTCATTGCTCCCAGACTGATCACACTTCTATAGGACCTTTGTTCTTTTAATGTGTGTGTGTTCTGGATATTGGTGTTGCTGCCGATGGTAACGGGTATCCAATTCAGAAAGAGCAATCTGATGGCGACTACCAAAATCTCGTGTTCTGCATAATGAATGAACGGAAGGTCGGTCTCCAAGAAGGCATTGATATCCTTACGGAGATGTTGGCCCAACGGGTGAATGATTACGCTGAACTCAAGAACAAGTTGCCATCGTTCGGGGCCGACGTGGACAAGGAGCTCGCTTGTTACTTGCACGCGCTTGAGAACTTCGTCCAAGGCGCCGTATTGTGGTACTACCTAAGCCCAAGTAAGACCCGTCGCAAAGTCATGCCACAATTGCATTTTCTGATATGAAAATAGGATACTTCCGCGGCGTCGACGTCACGAACAGAGACAAGTTGGTGGTCCCACTGTTCAAACCCAGTGTCCCAGTGTCTTTTGACAACATCGTCCCTCCTCACGATGTTATCGTTGACGTGTAATGATCTGTCACTTGCGTACGTGTCTCTTGTATGTGTATAACTTTTGTCGTACGTGTCCAATAGTCAACGGGGCGATGAATCCCTGTCTGCCCTTGCAATGATTCTGTAGCTCCACTTTACGAACCAACCCCACCTGTTGGTAATGTTCTCCGCTCTTGCACCTACCTTTCCATGTCACTGTACTTTTCTCCCCTTGCTCTGGCGTTTGGTATCTGCGATTCGCGACGTGGTCGTTGTATAACTTTTCCCGTGCACCCAATAAAGAAGACCTCCCCCTGCGTCCTGATCGGCGTACGATTTATGAAGAAAGCATGGTCACGACCGTAACACTTCTGACTTCTCGGCCTGACACAGTGAGCTGATGACATGCACTTGACAAACATACGCGCTTCCCCAGCACTCCCGCTGCAGATATATATTTCAGGTGTTTCAGTCGACGGTCGCCCCGTTATCACTCCCGGTGATGCAGCGCATCATATAATACGATTCCTATCCCAGATCGCGTATACGACTGGAGCTCTTCATCCCCCCCGCCTGCCTAGGACTGCTCTTGGTCGTGCGTGGATTCGGACGTATAAGGCCGACACACTTCGATTTTAGGAGGATGCTAACTCCGCGACGAAACGGATGCGGTGAGGGTATGTCGAAAGGTGAATGCCCTATGGGTGTGGTGGCCCACTGCATAAGTATACGAACAGTTTTCTCGCAGAAGGAATCAATCAATTTTTTCTTCCATTGTACAATAGTACTTACAGGATAGTTTTACCCTACGTCGCGCTGTTATCTAGAGGTTAATTAACTGTGGCTCTGCGACCGGTGACACTGACCTGCCGACTAACCTGTGTGTGAGTGCCCCGCTGGGTTTTCCCCCCAACGGTCCACCATTCCTGTTGCGTGATTAAGCTGGACATACTACTAGATCTGTAGTTGGGGGAGGGGCTATTTCGTCCACTGCACTAATCGATTTCTCCTGGGACCTGGCATGATCAGACTTGCCCTTGGGCACAATCTGACGTGGACGAGGCTAGGTATGAGTAGCTATCTCTCCCTCAGGGAAATAGTATGTTCGTTCGAAAATGCCGCTGAGAGGACCCCTTCGGTATTAGCTTGTGACTGAGATCGAATTTGGACACCATCATTCTCACCCTAACATACCCCACGCTCTGGGTAATATCCAAGTCAGGTGTACGATCCCTCATTCTGCCACAGTTTGTTCCGGTTGATTGTCAGTCAACACTAGGGGGAATAAGGGAAACCCACTCCCATAGGACGAGGCGCCAATAAAGCTTGCGACCGCAGTGTAGGAGTGACAGGATGCTGCCAACGTGAGACAAACAATTCCCTGCCCGCGTGTGAGGGGGAAAAGTGCACTGCTCGAATTCTGCAGGAGGTCGAGCTGGCATCTCGCTGCTATTGGCAGGTTGGCTGCGTTATCTGTTGTGTTAAGCTCTTTGCTCAGTCCGTATATAGGCGTAGCAATAGGGAGGTACAAGTCTCATAGTAAGGGTCTGTAAATGTAGTGAATACGTCGCACTTCACATAAAGCAGAGCCGCACAGGTTCACGTTGGGGGGACAAAGTGGGCTGACATCCTACATAGCGTCATATTTGTAACGGAGATTCAGACCTCACCGGAAGCAACTTAACGATCCGATACTTCTTAACTTGCTGGCCCTCTTTTCCAAAGTAACGTGGCGCATCAAATGACCAGGGTAACGTGTCCGATTAAATAATTGGCGTACGCGAATAGAAGTTGAGGGGCAGCCAGATGAAATGGTGCGAAACTCCCATCCATCCACATGAAGAGTTGAAACTGGTGTGCGATGTCGTCCGAAAGATGTCGGAAAGCGGCGTGGACCGTACGTACGTATGCAAAGGTTACTGGAGTTTCAATGACGAACGATAAGACGACGACGGCGAAAGTGAGGATCACAGTTGACGGCGTGTCAGACTGCGACAAGATGACGGCCAGGGCTGGTCGCTAGTGGTGGCTTTCACTTGACGCACTCCTGGAAGAACTGCCGTCATTGGAGTGAGTCTTGTTGATGCTGTTTTCCCTCTTCCTTTGTAAAGACCCTTGTTCGTGTCAACTCATCCTAAGTAGGACTAATAAGCTCTGATGCCGGGTTTCTAATCCCGAGTCAGATCTAGGCGTGAATGCCATCCACGCCGCAAGCCTGCTGAAACTTTCGGGAGACGTGGAAAGTTCAAAGGATGGTAATAGGTGTCTCTCCCGTTCCAGCGCCTGATTCGACTCCAAAATTTCGAAGAGAGTGACTAAATATATTTCAACTTAAAAGAGGGAGGTTATTTATGTAAACTACTTTGAAGTTCCAGAAAAGGAAATCTCCAAGCGTATTAAGTTTGTTTCATCATCCCTGGCTTCGACACGCGTTGGCACTTGATTTCCATTCAAAATTCAATTTTCACTGTCTTGCACAGCGACCAGCCCAGACACGCACTGGCCAGCTGCGACGTCCTCCAGTTTGTTCAAGGTGGCGACTGCTAAGTGCTAAATGGTCGTCCACAGACCCCCAGACTCGCGTCTCTTGACCAACCTCATTGCACACGAGAAAGAATACACCAAACACTTTGCCTCTCTTTTCCCTCTTTCGCATGCTGCCCTCGCTTCTCTCTCCGCATACAGCGCTGCCTCTCCCTCAGAAAACCCGTACTCGTCCACCTCAGGCTCTCCAGCCCAGGTCCTTGCTGCCATTGTCGACGTGCTTGCGGGCGCAGACGATGCGCTCCAACGCTATCTCCATGTAGTGGAGAAGTGGCGTGAACAGCTTGCATCGCTGAAAGAACTTGAGGATGACGTCAGTGCCATTCTCCGTGACAGAGAGATTCTGTAAGCAGTCCCCTACCTGCATACCGCAAAGAAGCTTACCGACTTGGCTGAATGCATATTCTAGCGTCACGCGTGTAATAAAGTTATCTAAAGCTCAAAAATCAGGTCGGGATTCTCGATCATCTTTCATTCTACACCCGGGCGGAAGCTCTGCTTCTTTCTCATCCCTACCATCGACCGCGAATTCCATCACTATTGGTTCTACAGGTAGCAAGCTAGCTCATGCACAGGCAGAGCTGCAAGGCTGCGAGAATCATCTTGCAGAGAAGGAACGAGAACTGGCAGCCAGACGAATCAGTGTCGTTCGCGAAGGTCTTGGAGCACGCTGTCGTGCACTCGTAGATTGTGGATGGGTATGGGGCGAGATGGGTAAACAAGGGCTTCGTGCACTCCAGTCTCTTAGTGGCGGTCTATCCGAGTCTCGTGGTACGTCCTACGGTTGATGCTTCTCACTCTTACACATATATGCTGATGGTTTGGTTGCAGACACTGCAATCGTATTCCCTACAACCCACTGCCCGTCCCCCCCGCATTCGCCTGGGTACCAAAGACTCGATCCATCTTCTGCGAATGCACTTCAAGCGCCAATATCTCATGCCTCTGACCTATCGTCCCTCACACCCTCCCAAAGTGCCTCCCAACGCGCCAGCACTTCCGTCGAACGTGTTCAGGATGAACGTAATACTCCAGACCAGATAGAGTCGTCTCCCGCAGGCCCAAAAGCTGCAGAAGAAGACATTTTCTATCAAGGCCACATAACGGTTTCCATCCCCCCTGCTCACGCTATCTCAGAACTTGTCCTACCTACCGGTGTACCAACTCAGAGGCCAGTATCGCCCACGCCAGCAGCATCAGCATCCACAGTTTCGGCGCCACAACCTTCTGCCCCCAGCCACGTTACGAACGCAAAACAGGATGCCCACGCTCCTGGAACAGGTCTCCGGTACACACGGAGTAGACAACGCAGACCTATTTCGAGACACATCTCTGAAGCTTCCGATGAGGATGGGCTGGAAGATCAAATCGCCGAAGAAGTCCCTCCCAGCGTCGCCCTCCCCGTGTCCGGTCCCTCTAGAACCGGCTCAGACACGAATGTTCCGAATGCAGTCGTGATGCAGAGAAGTGACAGCAGCGACGAGTTCCCACGTGGTCCCCTTGAGGTGGTCGAGAACGAGCCATTCGCAAGTGTCCGATCTAAGAGCAGTTCGTTACGTCCACCAACAACAGGTGGTGACAGGGACGAGACGCCCAGTCCGGAACTGAGAAGGGAAAAGCTTCGCGAACGTAAGACATCCACGACCTTCCTCAGTTCTCTGCGTGGGCTGTTTTTACATCGTGGACGAAGCAAGGGGGCTGGTGGGCCCTCTGCAGTATGGGAGGGCCCTTTGACGGCTGAACCCACTTCATTCAAATCTACCGGTGGCTGGTCTACCCGCATAGATGGACATTTACGGGGTGGACGCAATAGTACGGATTCGGAGGCAGGCCCCAAATCGAGCATCAGGCAGTCCTTGACCGGGGTCTCGCCGAAGTCAAAGTTACGCAAAGTCCGTGGGCAATCGATGGTTAAATCGTCCAGTAGTCCGGGAAGTCCGCAAGCGCATGTAACTGCCAATGGCTGGGTGACCGATAGTGGGAATGCACAGGGACGAGCAAGGGGGAAGAGCAAGCGCCGGAAGAAGTCTATTGCGGCATTGAAGGGACCTGATGGTGGCTTTACGGATGGAGAGCTGGACAACGAAACCGAACGGGGGTTGTATGGAGGTCGCTCGTATTCTGCGCAGGCAGGGAGGCCATCGCTTGGAAAATCTAACGCGAGCGACGCTGCCAGTTCCAAACGTACCAGGCGTGCCACGGCCGATTTTAACGAGATGAATTCTGTGGTGTTGAATGGGAATTCGCTTGACCCCAACGTACGAACCCCTCGCCCTGGTCATTTATCCCCCGGGCTGCCTGACAGCTTAAGCGCACGGGCAGAGTCTCGCTCAATCCCATCAAGTCAAAGGGTTTCTACCCAAGTTCAGGCACATCCTTCCTCTCCTACTCCAAGAGGTACATCGCCGGGACGTCGAGGTGCAAAAGCCGGTACTCTCCATACGCCCAACGGAAGCGCAGATCAGAGCCTGATGAGTATTGTCGAAGACGTCGCGCGTCAGAACCGAGAAAGAAACATCGCGTCGGCTCTAGCTACTCTGAACGGGCATGCCAGCTTGTCGAACGGCAACTTGCCTATGCTGGAAGTTCCCCGCGCGGCGACCCTACAAGTTCCACAGACATTTAGTACCGGCCCGGGCATGTCTACTCGTGGAGAGCTTGGTCAGCAGGTTCCAAATGGGAGGGCACGGTCGCTGGATCTCCAACGTCCTGAATCAGTGCCGTCGACCTCACGTGTCAATGCGACTTTGATAGCTGCTTCGTCCAAATTACGGAGTGCTCCCTCGAGCGAAGTGAAGGGCACTTCTCCTGCCAGTAGTGGTGCCGGCAGTAGCAGCACCAATCCCAGTACGTCATCGCAGCTTGCGAAGACTCCACTACGTTCTGCCTTGCGTAACGCGAGCCGTACTCCGTCTCCGAACCCCGTAGTGTTCTCGAAGCCCGTGCTTCCATCCCAGGAACAGAACGCATCTATCAACGAGTCTAATCAAGCGCGTGAGCTTTCATTGGAGCGGGTGCTTTCTGCAACACAGGGTTCTTCCGTACCTGACCTACGTGATTCGATGTCTATCTCATCTTACGAAACTGGACGTGAGAGCCCGATGAGCTCGCCCTCGTCACCATCGCCAACTCTGCTGCCTCCACTATCCTCTGCACCACAGCCCTATGTCTCATCACATGTCTCATTATCACCGCCTCTCTTGCGCGACCAGGTTTCTCGGGATCAGAGCGGTGGTGGTGCCTCGTCCACTGCGTCAACAGAGACCCCACCACCTGCTCGTCGGAAGAGTGTGCGTATGTCTTTGCAACCGACCTTCTCACCACCACCACCACCTGCAGTCTACGATCAATTCGACGATGACGAGGTTGTAGATACGTGGTCAGGTCGACCTGTAGATGGTTGGAATACTAGGACTGGGTCGCATGCTGCACCTACTACTGCCCCGACGGACGTGTGGCAAGACTCGAGCGATGAGGATGAGGAGTATAGTCGTGCGCGACAGCTCCTTAGCCGCGTTACAAAGGGAAAGGGCAAGGTTTGAAAAGTTTCCCCTGACTCTTAGCTGACAACGTCGTGTGTATTAACGCTCCCCTTGCGTTCTCGTCTCGCTCGCTTGTCCACGCCTTTCGGGATAGGAAGTTATTCGTTATTCTATGGTCCCTTGTCTTTCGTTGCCTTCCCTCTTTTTTTTTTTTGTTTTTTTTTTTTGTTTCGTCTTCGTGCATGGTCACTGGCAGTGTTTAGTGTGCGTCATTCGTTCAGGCGAGTGACGCAGTCTACATCCTTCCACCCCCCCCCCTTTTACATAAGTTATATATCTGTGTTGGTCTGGAGATTTACAGTCGGTATTCGATGAACGTGAATTTACATAAGAGGACAACCAATAGTGGTCTGTGGCCCCTGTCCTACTCTCGTTAAGTGCTACTCTGATGCACTGCTACTACATCTATGTCTCATTATGTGCGGCGACCAGCCAGTATATCGTGCTACACTGAAGTACTCACCGGGGTCTCTTCGGTGAAGTCACATCTGCCACCTAGTATGCAGTCCGCCAGCTAACATGTAATCCCAACCACTGGCTGTGACGTCCGTATTGGCAAGGCCCTCCTAACCGTTGTCACCTCTGTTTTCTGACCGGGTTCAACTTGACTAGTCCTTATTCACACTGCTGTATGCGTCACCAATGTAACCTAAGTAACCGCTTCGTGAACTGTTCTCTCAGGAGACTCAGACTCCGGGATGCGTCGGTGTGTGCGGTGGTGACCCAGTGACTTGGCAATCAGATTCCCGTAATTGCAGCTCTGGTAGACTAGTGAGTCACAATATAAATTTCGTTTCACCTAACCGTCGGCAAGACTAGGTTAAATTGAGCCACTGGCCCAGAGGCACTCTCCACTTCAATCAGTGAATAGACATGAGCGGAAAGAAGAATCCGTTCGTTCTTGCACAGCGCAATATTGTGCCAGAAACCAGTTCAACACGTCAGGTGTTTGACGTTGACGTTGTGGTAGGTCCTGAATAGCGTTGCCCAGTAATTTGGATCCCTACCAGTTCTCACTTATCATGATAGGACATGACACCGCCCGAGCCGCCACCAAAGTTCCCTCACACACTCATCCCTGCATGCCGTGCATGCCGCGCGAAGAAGAAGGCCTGCGTATCCACTGCGGCTGCGGGTAGTAGAAATCGGAGCTGCGATCGCTGTCGCCTTGGTCATGCTAAGTGCGTCTTTGAGGAGACCGGGGAAGATCAAGCACCTGGATCAAGCGTTGGAAAGAAACGGCAGCGCACAGATTCCGACGATTTAGATGATCCAAAGGGAAAGCAGCCTCGAAGGCAGTCTAGCGAAGAGATCGAGGCTCTGGTCGGAGAGGAGGATATCAACTTGTTAAATGTCATGGCCAGTGCGAAGCAAGACACGGGGTATGCAGTCAGGAATGATAGTGGAAGCAACGTGATTGGTGGAGCGGATACGGACCGGCTCTCGCGTTTGGAGGCCACACTCATCAACGCTGAGGCGGAGCAAGCGACTGAAAGAACGGTTTCGAATGAGAGCAAAGGAAATGTGTTGGAGGTGGCAGATACGGACAGGCTTGCGCGTTTGGAGACGGTAATGCAGGAGTTTGCAACGGATGCAAGCGCACTCATGTAGGCGGTAACGCGGACCATGACAGCTCTTGTGGAGGAGCAGCGGGAGCGCGCGGAAAGTAACCGCAAGGCTTGAAACAATAGACTTGATGTCGAAAGTGATACACAAGATGGTCGACGCTGGGCTCTCGCCATCTACGTCTACTTAGGGAGACATAAACTGTGAGTTGGGCAGTTGTAAATCAGTCCTCTAGCAACTTATTTGAGAAATATCTTCACCCTGCTTGGTCCATGGGGACTGACTCCAGGTTGTACATATGTATTTGTGCAACAGGATGATTGTAAGTGATCCTCACCACCGATCGGAGCGAATATTTCGTGCACTGGAGAGATAAGAATGTCAAGACGATGTTCAAAACTGTATGGCATATTTTGGGATGAAGACATGAAAGAACAAGTTCTCCCTGTTACTCCTCGGGGCCCTTTGCGGCACTGGAGCCTCCTTCAATGTTCTGCGGCATAAATGGTCAACTATAGTAGTTTGTGACCCTTGCATTGTTGTTGCTAAGCGTTCTAACGCCTATGCGACAGCGAAGCACTGGCATCCATTTGGCGCAAACTCACTACGTTGTCTTCTGGGCCATATCGACTAGTAGGCTGGCCAATATAGTTATCGCTCTCGGTAACCCCCTCCCTATCTTTGTCAACCCCACCCACAGAGAGCCGTTTCAACACAACATGCTTATTTCCTATTCGCGTAATAATAGCTCGTCTTATAGAAGTCCGGCTGGCCGCGACATACAGCAATCCATTTCATTTATAGTACTGTGATCGGCGTCGCTTGACTCCACTGACCCTGACCCTGACCCTCCGCCCATTTCCACTCTGCTGGGCGATATGTTTGATCGCACGAAACGAAGTGGCCCATTGATGGGTAGAACGCATGGAACAACGGTACGTCTCGAGCAGCGTTATCGATCCCTGTCCCTCCTCACCTACCATGATGATAGGCCCCGACTTCTAAGAAGTCATTGCCAAAACACCCTCACCTACTCATTCCTGCATGTCGTGCATGCCGGGTATCGAAGAGGATTTGCGTGATCACTGCCAGCGAAGGTAGTAGAGTCCGATCTTGCGATCACTGTCGCAGCTGGCGCAAGAGGTGCATCTCTGAGGAGCCCGAGGCGGACCAACGATCTGTCAGTGTCGGAAAGAAGCGGCGACGTGCTGATGGTGGGGGTCTGAATGAGCTGAAGGGAAAGAAGTTTCGGACTCAGAAGCAGTTCGATGAGGTTGAACAGGGTGCGATGAAAGACACGGACGAAGCACTCGAGGATGAGGGTAGAAGAGAGACGCCAGAGGCGGCAGGTGTGGGCAGGCCCACACGTTTGGAGACGACATTGCGGGAACTTACAACGAACACAACAGCGTTAACAGAGGCGATAACGCAAAATATGACAGCCATCTTGGAGGAGCGACGGGAGCGAGCGGAATGTGACCGGAGGACATCTGAAACAATGAATTTGATGCTGAAAGTCGTGTACAAGATCGTTGACGCTGGAGACTTGCCATCCGCCTCTAGGGAGACTTAATCAGAGAGATTGACATGTTTCTGCAGTTTATCTGTCCTTGCCATACCATGATCAGACTACGGATTGATCCAAGGTTTTTCTGCGCCCGAAGAGACTGCAAAAAATCCACACGATAGGACAGTAGCATTTCTTTCAATGGAGGGGATTCAATTATTGGCACGGCGTCCAAAAAACATATGTCGGATACTCTGGGAGAAAACACAAAAATACAACTATTGACAGCGACGATACTGATACACATGCAATCTTGATCCTCCAACCTCTGCGAAATATTTATTAGCGACCAGGGGGAAAGATGACTAAAAGCCTAAAAATCTTACGTTCTACCATAACATCAATCGTGTCTGTTGATAGGGGTCAATTCACTGTCAAAATCGAAAGAGATAACGCCCACCATTGTCTTCCATGTCCAGGCTGGCCGGTGTGTCATCTTCGTTTATCCTGTTACCATCGTATAGGAACCTATACAGTTCAATGTTAGTCCAATGCCACAGAAATCCGAACCCGAAGCAGATCAAAACAAAAGGACGTCTGGAATACCACACTATGCAGATTGCCCATGTACGATAGTATATCGTGAGGGGAACTTACCGGATACTGGCTACATCTTTGCCTACTTTATTGGCATAGGCGCCTTGAAGCTTGCTCAATTTTGTGCTTCGCTTAATTTTGAAGAAAACTTCGTCTCCTGTCGAACTGACAACCTGGAAATCGTATGAGAACAGTCCAAGAAATGACGGACGCGCGCGATTTGTAATGTTAGGGTTGGCTTCACCAGAGTATACTCCGTACCTTCACGTTGATAGGTGCATTCAACTCTTCTGATTTGACGTCTGTTTGAGTCTGAGGATCTGTTTCCGCCATTGTTTTACACGAATTAGGGATCAGAAGAGACGATTAGCGTGCGGAAAGGCAGTTCGGGAGCAGAAAAACTGCGTAAGCTAATGGCAAAATAAGGCGACTGAAACGTTCTTTCGACTTCGAGATATCTCAAGCTAAAGCTTGGTATGGTGATGTTTGTGCTGGATTACATAATCATCGCTTGGTAGCAGCCGGAAAAGGAAATTGGCATGCTATGGAGGATGATTCGATGATGTAGAATGATCTTTACTGGGTGGTGTATTGCCATCAACGACTGTCAATAACACAAAGGGTTGTCTAGGTTGGGAAGCTTGCCAGAGAGGGGGGATAAAATGGCTAACGCAAGACCCACGGTGCACATTGGCAATAAAAGTCATGGCAAGTCGTGGATGATAGATTGTAAGGGTAGATAGAACAACAGTATAAACGGGTTAGTATGATTAAAAAGGTATCGCAGGCGAACGTCTCTGAGTCGAATGAATACGGATCCGGGTGATGAGTAGATTATAACGGGCAGTGGCGAATGCAGGGTAGGTGAATAACAATGGCAATAATCGCAGAAATGCAGGATGTATGGGCACATCTCGGGATAATGTGTGGGAATGAAAGAAGGGATGAAGAAAATGTGCCCTGTAAAATAAGTGCTCTCAAATAAGTATGGTGCAATAGTGAATAGATGGCACACCAGCAATGACAGATCAAGAAGCGTCAGTGGTGGCCACAGAAAAGAAGTAGCTAAAGGACATGCGAGGATCGTGAAACCTCAGCCAGATTCGTCAGTGTGCGGTCTCTCCACCATTGTTTCTGGCCAGCTTGGCGCTTGTTCGGTAGACTCGGAAGTACCTGTCAGTGTTGTCGGAGCTGTGACAAACGACTGGGTTCCTGTGCTGATATCAGGTCGACTCTCATTATTGCCTGCTGGAATTGTGGTTCCAATCCTCTCCCCACTATATTCTCGTGGGGCAAGACCGGGGCGAGCAGTGAATGCCGAAGTCGTGGCTATTGATGGCGTGGAAGACGCTGGTCGCAGTCGAGTCGATGACGGTCGCCTACGCATTGGCAGACGGATTGGCTGACCAAACGTATACTCCCCATCGGCGCTCTGCGCACTATCCGAACCACTCCCGGCACTTCCGGACTGCGAACGAGAGTCCGAAATATGACCAGAATCTTCCCCAAGACGTACCATCGAGCTTGTCCGCGACTGTACAGCGAGCGAGGACCGAGATGCGGCACTCAAACTCTGAATGAGGGACTGTGCCCGTGACCGTACAGCCGAGCCTGCGCGCGAACGTGACGACGCCGAACGGGACTGAGAATCCGATTGTGAAGAGTGCGAACCAGTGCGTGAGTCACGACGACCGCGTCTGAGTCGGCTGCTGACGTTGGATGACCTGGGGCTGCGGGGCATAACGCCGAGTAGACCAACGCTATCCTCGCCTTCTGCAGCCTCATGGGGACCTTCAGGCTCAGGTTGCTCCATCATTTGGGGTTCGACGCCCTCTTCGTCTTCGTCTTCTTGGTCGTCGTATTGCTCGCTCATGAAGGACTCATAACCGCTTCCCAAACGATCGGTGTTCTGGCTGTCAGTGCGCAAGCGGCTGGGGACATGACCGGGGAACATGACGGGTGAAGGCGATGTGGGGTACGATGCGGGCACCGTGCCTGCGCGAGCGCGTCCTCTACTAGGTTGAGGGTGCCGTGGAGGCATGGGAATTGGACTACCACTTCCGTATCCAGAGACAGGACTCGACATGACAGAACTGCCAACGCCATGCGACATTGGGGATTCAGAGGACGTCTCTTGGTTACCTGTCGAGCGGGTGGAATGCGAGGACCGTGTATTCGACGACGGGATGTCATCAGAGTGCGGGCTGGAACGGGTTACAGGGCCGGAGGACACGGATCCCCCACGAGCGTGAGGCCGACGGAACTGGAACGGATACCGAGACATGATCGGCTGGCCAAGACTTGACAAAGAACCAGAGGTACGTGGCTGCGCGTCGCTGCTCTCTCCCACCTCTCCCCCCTCTTCCTCTTCCTCTTCTTCCTCTTCCTCCTCCTCCTCTGCGCTGTCCTCTTCATCATCATCCTCTGCTTGTTCAGGTGTTGATTGCCGACGACCGGTGTTACTAGAAGTCGGCGAACGGCGTTTCTCCTTTCTTGACCCTGGTGAAGGTGGGAACGGTATCTGCTCCTTCGACGAGGCCTGTGCTCCATATCCCGTAAACGGATAAGGTAACTTCATCAATGGTGCAGAAGGGCCTGCAACTGCCCGCTCCGTCGACGATTTCTTAACCACCTTTGGAATAATGTCGGACAGTTCCGGTGGAGGTGTGGGGGCCATGCCAATGCCTTCTTTTTTTGGCTCAAAGAAGTCGCCGGAGATTGGCGCACGTCGCGCATGGGCAGGGGCCGATGGCAAGCCAACAGCTGCCAACACCTGCTCCACGTCGAACGTTGGGCTAGTCGCCACGCCCAACATCTCCCTTTCCCCGCCTTCTTCCTTTTTGGAGATGTTCCACCGAGCGGACGGTTTCACAGTGAGACAAAATTCGTATGCTTCTTGGATACGTTGCCTCGTACACAATCTCCAAATCCAGGGTAAGGCATCACCTTCTGAGTTACCATCACTGATTGTTGATATGGTCTTTTCGTGTTCTTCCTCTTCCCATCTGTAACGTGGTCCACAGATTCCTGCGCAGCCCTGGCCGCTCAGGATCCACAGGCCAATCCTTAAGACGGCGTTAGAAAGAGTAACCAACGGGAAAATGTATGTAACGTACCAGCTTATAATTAAGACGAGAATACGCCAAGCTGTCCATGCAGCGTTGGCGATAAGGACGCCGCGGGCGTAACTTGTCAACGTTCCATCTGACGCGCGGAAGAAAGTCCTATCTCGAGGACTGAAGCCAGCTTCGGCCATAATGACATAATCGGGATTCGGGTCCGAGAACACCAATAGTAAGGTGAGGGCAAGACCAGCTCGTGGCAGGAGGAGTGCAACAGTAGGCAAGTTCTGGGAGTAGAACCAAAACGTTTCCGCAAGACCATCGCGAAGGCTGCCATTTTCACCGAAAAAGGCAGAGAAACGAATGTACTGCATGAAGCAGAAGTTGGTGTACGAAGTCATGCACACGAAATTGAAACCAGACGAGGAAAGATAAAGCGGGACTATAAGCGGACGCCCTAGGATATCGTCTTTAAGATCGGGGCTCGAAGGTATGCAACTGCACTCACTGATGCGCCAACGACGGTAGAAGGAGTAAACGAGCTCATATAACACAAAAACAACCATGATCCAAGCTAGCCAACAAGCGATGTACGCTGCTGCACCAAGGGCCCAATTCTTGCCAGAACCCGATACACCAGGTGCTACTGGATTTGGGTACTTCGCAACTCTACATTGGCGCTTTAGCAACGGCAGGTGAACGTAACGGCACTGCACTTACTGCAATAGCATGAATGTGGCATTGAAATCGAAGAAAGTTTGCAGAGGCAACTGGTAGAAAACGAGGAGAGGAAGTAGATAGAAGTAAATCCTTGCAAAAACGGAGGGGTTCCGTAAAAGTTCCGGGTGGAGGCCAACGGAGCGAAACCTCGGACGAGGTACGCGGCCCTGCTGATCAATGGCAGTAGATACGAGGGTTGGATCCAGTCCAGCAGTGGTGGCGCGAGACCAAACGCGAGCCTGGCGAGGGTTGCTTGAGCGCACTCGATCTGCAGGGTCGCTGCGGTCCCGAGCGGTCTGGGGGGCATCCTGAAGGCTTACTACACGAATTGAGCGTGGAGTAGGCTTGCGACCACCAGCAAAGGGTTCGGTAGGGGTCAACCCTGTTTCAGGCATTCCAATAGATGAGTGAAGCGTCGAACCGGGGTCTGGTGGGGGTGGCCTCGTGGGAAGCCAGGATGGATAGCCCTCTGAACCTTCCGACATCCTTGGGTGGGTGGGTGATGATAGATGTTCGGAAGTATATCCGCGTTGCTCTGAGGGAGGGTACTCGCCCTGGGCAGAACTTCCGCCGCTCAACGGTGAACCGGAAGAGGAGCTGGGCTGCAGTCGTGACATCTCGTTAATATAATGAAACTAGCATGCAAGAGAAGAGGTAATAAGCGAGCACTGAAGACGTCAACGACGACGACGGTATCGCGCGAAAGAAGATACGATTTTTGGTTGTCTCTGCAGTGGGCGGCAAGAGATAACTGAGCGCCTCCTCCACAACGACGAGGGCTGGTCAAGATAACAAGACAAAGAAAATTTCTGGAAGCGTGAGCCTCGTGTACCGGGATCAGCCAGCCTCGTGTTTGCAACTTCCCGATGGGCAGAAAGTTTTTTATGCGTGTATGTGTGGGGGGTGAGGAGGAAAAGAGACCCGGCTCACTCGCATCAAAATGTGGCACGCCGTCCGCCCTGAAAAACCTCAACCACCTGACTGCCCAATTAGGAAACAAGACTAGAAGAACACCCGCTTACCCGGAGCATCATATAACTAATACGAGTGAACAGCTACCTGAGCTACAGAGTATGCGGTCAAAAAGAGCGAGGTGGCGACAGGAGAACAGCTCAGAGACATGTCGTCTTTTGTGCACAACAAGGTCCACCACGGTTGCCATGATCTTCAATGAACGTGAGTACAAGAATCCAGAAGAATACGTCTTCGTTCTTCGTTCGAACTCTAACTGACAATGAAGTCGGGCACCATCAAAATATCAACGTAAAGCATCCCTTTCGGGGTCATATCAGGCCTGCGGGGCAATCTGACTCCGTGCCGCCTCGATGCCTCTGAATGTTTCGGAGCATCCCCTCATTGACTACTGGTGGTGCCTTACTCCGACGAAAAATGCGAGATTCGTCCAGTGCAAGGAGCGAAGGAGTCTTCACCCCACAAGCAATATGGTATCCATTCAGTTTTTATTAAACACCCCTCTTTACGATAAGCTTAGGAGGTTTGCCATTATATTCACAGAAAATCATGTACAACTACTCTTCTGAGGCGAATTCAACGGTGACAACCCTCGATCCACCTACGAGATTGATTGTCTTGTCAGATAATCACGAGATAATCTGTCCCTCTAATTATATAGTGGATCAGAACAGATCAGAAAAACGGCGGCGAAAATTAAAAATCGAGAGTAAAAATTCCACACGCTCTCAAATTAGACCCCCTTTAACGAAAACGGACACAGAGCGGGAGGACCGTCGGTCGGGCGTCGGGAGCCCGCAAAGCTGAAAAAGGAGAATTCATCCACAAAAAGCGACCGAAATAACAAACTCAATAGCATTCCTTACCTCCCAAGCGCTGCGACTTCCCCCTCTTACGACCACCGATCTCGGCGACCCCACCTCCCCTGGAGACCTGCAAAATAGACTTATTGCGACCGATGTCAACTTCGACGCCGAGAACTTGTGAACGAATCTCCAGTGGGACATATGTAGAACAATATGACACCAGGTTGACAGGAGGGCGAGTGGCTTGGATATACGAGTACGGGTTAGTACACCTTGGAGTAATTAAACTCACCCACCATATGCAACTGCCGAGGCACCGTCGTTATGCAAGAGCCATATTGTATCTGTCTGAATGCAGGGAGATGGGGGTGGGTCTCCCATTTCAAATTCAAAGGAGTCGATCTGGGAGCCGACTTGGACTGCAAGTTCGGGTGCAGGGTATCAGGGTCGGACACAACCAAAAGCAGCGGATGAAAGACAAGGGAGAGAACTGAACGCAATGAGGGGTGTTGTGAAACCAGCGAGGTACCAATCAGCCGTGCGGGCCGTTCCGGGCCGTCTGACTGTTGCTAGAGCCCAGGCCCCCTGAAGTTGTCCGCGTCTTCGCTTCATTCTCGGAGCGCCGGAAAGTAGGACCTTCCTCCAGTTAGCCCCCAGAAATAATGCCCATGACTTACCAGCTTTGCGATTTCTGAGAGAGTGAGTGTAGATGTGTAACAGTCAAATGTTCAACCTCGCTATCCAATCATTGAATGTATAAGTAGAAGGGGTGGACCCACGTCGCCAGTCCCCTTGGCAAAAGGCAAGTCAACCACCTTCCGGTGCAGAGTCCATCTGGCGTGGGTTCTCTTTGAAAGACATGTCACTGGTGTGGAGTAAAATGTAACACGTCCGACCCCTCCCCATAAACAGCCTCCCAATCGAAATCGCTTTGCTGATTCTCCTTACCAAAGGCTTCAAGAAGCTTCGCCGCTTCTTCCGTCCCCTTCACGACCGGTTGCGTGGTCTCCCGTGTCTTTCCCTTCGCGCCCTGACCATAAATATGCAATTCGTCCGCAGTGAGGAACGTCCCAATATGCCGAAAAGTCAAACTGATGCGCTCTCCATCCATGAATTGCTCTTCTGGTGACTTCTGATGCAGCGGACGCTTGTCGTGGTTAATGGCGTGTAGCCATTTCGCATTGGTTTCGAGACCGAGAACGAACATAGAGTTGTGCGGAAGGGGAATTTTCTGGGAAGGCCGAGGAGTGCCTTTCTCTCGGCCGTCTATCCCATCTCGTTTGAGCCTCAGGGTCATGACGCGCTGTGCACCCAGGCTAACATTAACGACCCTGGAACCGCGAACGACATCGATCGTCTTGTCTGAGTGCTCGGAAATATAGTCCGCTCCGCTCCGATAGTGTTGAATCAGAACGTGGTTGACGGGGTGCTTCAGGACTTTCTGCACATGTTCCCGAATGAAGGACACGGTTGGTGAGAACGGTCGCAGGGCGGGAGATTCGTCTGCGGGGTGCCGGTATATGGGAAAACTGCTGAGAAGTTCGAGGCTGCGTTCGATGGAAATAGAGATGAGTGCCCTTGCCTTCCGTCCGCAGCAACATCCCCCTCTACAGCCACTAATCTCGGCACTTCCCCACCTGGAAGACGGATACAGTAGAAATGATATTAGGACCCCTGTTAGGTGAATCTAATCAGGACCTGACGCAGGGAGAAGAACGTGCCTCTATGGTACATGACATTCCACGCGACTTCTTTCCTCATGTTTTCGAAAGCGATCTCTGCTAGATCTGGTGGGAGTATGTTTAGCACGAGCTCTGAGTCACCCTCTCCGATCTTGTCGCCTGGGCCAAGGCTGGACGGTGATGCGGGGTGCTGGCACGGCCTAAAAGGGATTGAATAATGTCGTTAAACACTGAAACAATGCGACGCACATGATGGAATCAGATGAGGTACTATGTCGTTTAGGGGTATCTAAGAGCCGTGAGCCACACCTTGTTCTCGTTGGATGGTACCTTGGAACCCAAACCTTGCTTGGCCTTGAGGTCCGCGGGTGTGTGGCGGTGGCACTGATTATAAGCCGTGTACATATGGTGCGAGTCTCATTGACTCAACTCGACCATTGGCAGGCATGACGCAGGATGGAGTCACGGAGCTTTCATTCCACATGCCAACAAGGGTCTCGTGTATGGTATTCGAATCCCCACCTACATTTTTTGGATGTTGAAAAACCAACGCCAGATTGAAAGCGTATTACAAGGATCACTGTACTAAAGAAGCAATAAAAAAATCTGATACAACGCCACACATCCACCGATGAGAACAAAATGAGCCCATGGAGTGTACAAACTGTGCAATATGTTAAATAAACACTATCGGCACAATTCATGCCCAATGACAGGAATGCTGCAAAAAACAGTGAATCGATTAAGACTTGGCGCTTTCTGTAAGAACAGTCCGTGAATCTGAGCGCGTGAGATCAGTAGGGTAAAGTGAGGGCATGGTTGGCTGACGTTGCAGGGGTCGGCCAACAGGTGAACCGGTGAGGGAAGAGCGAGGGGAACCATCTGATGGGTATCCTGCTGGATATTGTTTCGGTGGTTTTCCGCCAGCTGGCGTACTGAGTGGTCGCTGGACACGAGGGTCGGGCGATGATCGCTCCGGCGACTGCCTTGGAGTGCCCGGATTGGAAACGACGGCTTTGCTTACGGGCCGTAAGGGAGGGGAAGGGTTTCTGGGTAGGGGGCCAGCAGGGAATTGTTGCGGAGCTTTACCATTTACCAGAGCGAGCGGCGTGTGTTGTGCAGACGTTGGCTGTACTTGGCTGCCAGCAGGTGTGTCGTCTGCCAAGCGTAGTTTCTTTGACGGAGGGGATGCCTTAAGCTGTGACTCTGCCTCCGCAATATCAGCGGGACGTTTCACCGAAGACGTATCTTGGCGAAGAAAACCACCTATGCGTGCTAAACCTCGGGCCAACACTTCAGGTGGCCACTGTCCACCGTGGACAAATTGCAACCGAGCACGTGCGACTTCTTTGAGCTTATCTTTCGTCGGCTTCAATAACTTGTAAGCCTTCCATGGATAATGCGGGCGACTATCAAATGCCTCCAACGCCTCTATGTCCTTTTTCTGCCACCGTAGGCCATCGGCAGCTTCGGAAACCCAGCCAAGGTCGATTAATCTGCGCAAGTTCCGACCGCTGTAAGCTGGTCGCTGTGGATCGGGGTTGGCCAACGCGTCCTCGTAATAGTTATAAGCCATGATCGGGTCAAAGAGTTCGGGGGCTAAGTGGGCCTGTGGAATAGGCTCGTACGCGAAATCGCGCACTTTGATGTCCATACGCTGAATATCTTCAACAATTTCTTCTGGAGTAAGATCCATCGGTATTATCTCCGTCGGTACGGGAGACGGGGCTGAGGCGCGTTGCATTGACGTCTAGACGAGTCATTTGAGTGCGATGCGACAGGCTCGGAAGGCGGAGTGTACTCACAAGGTTATCTGTGCCCGAGGGTGGGTAGATAGGGGTGGGCACGCAAAGCGATACTTCGCTCTGAGTCCTGCGTCCAAACGAGGGTCCTTGGCTGGATTCCGCCGTGGGTGCTGAATGCGAGCGAGCAGGAGCAGTCATTCTATCTTCTCCAGATGAGTACATTAGGGATAGGATGCCAGGGATGCGGGTTTGTAAGCTGAACTGGATGCCGAATGGCCCGTGTACTTCGTAAGCTGGCATGGACGGCGACTTGGGTGAGCGTTCGGTCGCGACAGAGAGGGATGGGAGATGGTACAAACGGGTCGGCGTATGCCACAGAAATGGGGGTTTTATATGGCGGCCCTATTGTTCTCGATTGCGTTTAAAGGCTGTTCCACACGTCCACTCCACGCTGCACCAAATCAGGGGATATGTGGCCAAAGCGGAGGCACGAGACCCAATCGACCCCCGGCTAATCGAAACTTACACCCAACTAAGAATGACTTCCGACGGAACGTGTTGCACAACGAAGACGCGCACAAAAAATGCGCCTTCGACGTCGAGTCAGACAGCAACGAAACAAAATACAAAAAAAAAGGGCCGCTGACGGGCCCGACTCAAACGACCGGGACAAGCCGAAAAAGAAAAAAAAAGTTCATCAAAAGGTCTCCCCGATTTAGAAACGCGCCATATCGCCTGATACACAGAACGTCATGGCACAGAACTTGAAGCTGCTCGTACCACTTCACGTATCGTACATTCAGAGCTTGGGAAAGGTAAATAAAGTTGGTCTTTCGCGGGCAAACACGACTGATACTTATTACAGAGCCAGGATGAGCTGGCCTATCATCTTACCGCCCATCTGCGAATGAACGCGGTATACTGGGGTCTGACAGCCCTGTATATTATGGGCCATCAGGATGCACTCGACCGCGATGCAATGATCGAATTCGTGATGAGTTGCTGGGACGATGAGGCAGGTTTGTTTCACCCTTGGTATACGTAACTGCAGCTGATAGATCACTCGTGGCTCAGGGGGGTTCGGAGCACACCCGGATCACGACGCCCACATCCTCTCCACGTTGAGCGCAATCCAAATCTTGATCATGCAGGACGCCCTCGACAGACTCGATGTCGATCGCGTCGTCACATGTTGGTATCTGTTTCATTTTTGCCATGCCAACTAATGTGCTGCGGAACAGTTATCCTTTCTTTACAACAGCCTTCGGGCGTATTTGCAGGTGACTCGTTTGGAGAGGTGGATACCCGTTTTCTCTATTGCGCCGTCAATGCCCTCTCCCTGCTCGGACGTCTTTCCGAGATGAACATTGAGAGAGCCGTGTCATACATCTGCGAGTGCAAAAATTATGATGGTGGATTCGGTGCCACAGCTGGTGCAGAAAGTCACGCCGCACAAGGTGGGGAGTAGTCAAATTATCCGATGCATCCCGCTCTGAATCTGAGCCCGTTCAGTTTTTGTGTGTGTCGCTGCACTTGCGATCCTCAATAGGTTAGACGTGGTCGATCAGCAAACTCTATGTTGGTGGCTGTCCGAGCGACAGTTACCTAACGGCGGACTGAACGGCCGTCCGGAGAAGCTAGAGGATGTAAGTCTGTGGGTCCTTTGCTTGCGGTTCGACTGAGCATAGTATTCGTAGGTGTGTTACTCTTTCTGGGTTCTGTCGTCGCTGTCGATCCTTAACAAAATGACATGGATTGATTCCGAGAAACTCACTTCTTTCATCCTCTCAGCACAAGACTCCGAGTCGGGCGGCATAGCCGACCGCCCCGGTGATATGGCCGATGTATTTCATACGCAGTTCGGCGTAGCCGGTAAGGATATCTAACTGAGTCCTTCGCCCCCATGCCGATTTTCCATCCAGGTCTCTCGCTTTTGGGATATCCTGGTTTAGTGGACCTGGATCCAGTTTACTGTATGCCTGCTGGTATCATTGAGGCTAGAGGTCTCAGGAAAGGATGGAAGTCGTTGCCTCGCAGGTCGTTCTAAACGATACGGCACTAGTTTGTCAAGAAGATTCTTGTACCGACTATTTTGTTGGTATGTTACTGGCGAATAACAATCACTTCTGGCAGGTCGTTTCCTGAGTCTCACGAAGAACCATCCCCTTACACACTGCAGCAATATCGTGTCCGACTGTGGGTGAGGCGAGACCATACTTGCCAGTAACCGACGTCAGAGACCAAAAGGTTCTATTCCCGTCTCTTCGTCGTAACGATGAAAGAGCAGCCCGGCTTCTAGTTCGAATTACCCCGCTTCACCTTTGTGTTTGGACCTGCTTGTGATTTTATTTGATCCAGGCGGTGATTGTAACAGAACCTCCATACTTACCGCTGCTCTCAACTGAGGTAGCGACAAACACGGGGATTACGATACCTCTTTCTGTGACCTTCATGCGGTCTATTTTTTCATTGCAAACGGGCAAGGAAGTTGCTCAACCCCTTTCGTTCTATCGGTTCAGGACTGCATCGTCTTTACCTGTCCAGGACTTCCCATGGAGTTAGCACTGCCAAAACATACCACAGCCATGATACTTTGCGTGCCGTGGTAGTACGGACCCTCGAAGAAGTGCTGATCACCGCATGCTATGATAGCCTAGTGTCATCATGCGCTGAGATTTTGTGGGCGTCTGAAATTTCTAGACTGACAAGTTGGCATCTGTTATACCCATCCACCCCGTCGGATCTTGGGGGCAGAAACTGTATGACTTCAATCCCTAAGAAGGCCACATGAAAATGGTAGTCATTTCAGTAAGTGTTATGCTGTGTCCCTTCTTCCAGTGTCCTTCTAGCAGTGCACGGGCAGTAGATACTGAAGTTGGAATTAGTATGTGGGTCGATCGGTCTTCAGAGCTGTGGTACACCATTATCGAAAGTCAACATGAGAAGTGTCAGTACTATATTATAACCTCGCTTTTTGTCTTCTTGCACAGCATACAGAGGGCACGTTGGACCAGTTATGCATTCTCCTTGGCTTAAGAAGCTTGAACCGTCCGATCGAGTTACAAAGGCTGAGTGCCCTACCACCCGGCAGTGACGGCCACTCTCTCTCACCGGAACGACCCCGAGTCGCAGTCAAGAATTGACTGCAGACAGTGGCTTGCGATATCAGCCCGATCTCTGCGTTGTCTATGGATGTCATAGCACACACGTGTTGGTGTGACCGTCAGTCTGGGTCGCGGAGCGATAGATTTAGCAAAGGCAAAGCGCCGTCAACGTTCACTTTCTTTCAGCTTGTTGGAGTCAGAGTCATCGTTCAACCTTCCATTACTTCAAGGACGCCTTCTCAGTGCTCGTAGCGGTCACAAAATTTATTATCCAACACGTGTCGGCACGCGCACCTCGTGTGACCCCTTTGAGCTTCCATGCTTCCTGCGCATGCCTCCCCGTGGGCCGACCGATCTGTAATTTTCTAGTGATTACAATTGGTTCTATTTCCCAAATCATTCCTAGCCATGCACGCTAATTGACGTGATCCTCAGGTGTTATCGATTTCCCGGTTACCACGAAGCCCACAGGTGTTGAACGCGAGGCGAATGCGATGTGGTATCGCCCCCCCATTTCATGTCATTTTTCCTGGTCACTGGGTCGCATGGCAGAGAATTTCTATATGCATCGCCATTAGTCGGTTCTCTGGCCACTGTTGGCGATGGCCGCCTCGTGTCTGGAGATATCTAAAGGTGGCACCTGTCGTCCTTTTCCAATACCCAAGTTCTCCCTTCAGTGCTCACCCAAGCCTTCCGGAGCACCTTTCTTCCTGAAGCGAACAAACGTATACTCTAACGACTCTGTTGACGACTTGTCATGCAACCCAAAGTCCTTGGTGTTCTTATCCTCGCCCGTAATGGAGCCCGTACCGGCTTTTATCAGGATCCTTACACCTACGAGCCATCGTTTACCGAATCCACCGCGCTCGGTGCTGTATGTGTTCTCTCCTCTAACACATGCGTCGAATCATGTTTTGACTTGACTCCCGTTCGCAGGTTGAGTCTTTCCAGCTCGGGTCTTATCTGAAGTCTACCTACCTCGACTCATCCTCTCCTCTCCACATCCTGGATATGCCTCTCGATCCCACGCACCCCATCCCACCCAACCAAGTTCATGTCCATGCCAAGGCAGGAGGTGAAGGTGCAACTGTTTTTGACTCCAGCATCGCACTTCTTCAAGGAATGTTCCCGCCGACCCCACGGAACAAGATCACATTGGCCAATGGAACTACCATAACATCGCCACTGGGCGGTTATCAGTACGTCCCTGTTGAAATGGTTCCCGACAGCAGCGATACCGTGCTCGAATCTTGGGTTGACTGCGCGGTAAGTGCCGCTCGTCGTCATCGCACGTGTATGCTCTGTTATTAAGTGGTCGGACACGTAGGCATTCAAGAAGCACATCACTAAGGTGTACAGCTCGCAGGAGTTCAAGGAAAAAGCGCAGGAAGCAAAGCACTTCTTTGGTTCTGTGCACGATTACGTGTTTGGGCGCCCAACGACCTTGGAAAATATCGTAGGTTTCTCTGGTTGTTTCTAACAATTTGTCACTAACCATGTTGCTATAGTGGAACGTCAGTTGGTTTATGGCGCATTGTACCAGTCCCGTCCCCTAACCTCTCCGCGCAAACAGGTGTACGATTATCTGAACACAGAGCTCGTTTATAACCAGACATTCGCATTCCGTCTCCCTCCGACGTTGATTGAGCAGGCACGTGGTTTGGCCAACTATCATGAAGATGCGGTGTTCTCGGATAAAGAAGTTGGGGGCATTGGGAACAGTGCGTTGTCCCCCTGGTTCGGTGGAGTGGGCGTGCCGCTGATCCCTGCCATACAGTCGCTGGACGAACCATCTTGCACCCTATCTTGAGATCCCTCGAACGAATTGCTTTTGATGACGACCCACTTCGCATCTTACTCATCGAAACCAGCTACCAGCCATTCATTTCCCTCTTCCATATGCTCGACGTTTTGAGTTCAAGACCTGATCTTGCTGGCATCCGTAAGTTTTTCTTTCTTTAACTGCTCATGTCCTCATCCCACCAACGCATGCTTGTCTAACACCGGCACACAGCTAACTTTGCATCGGCCCTGTCCTTCGAGCTCCTCCGTGGTCCTGCACCTGAGTTCCGGGACTTTGTTCGTATCAAATTCAAAAACGGTACCGACGACAGTGCTTTCCAGACGCTCCGCGTGTTAGGGCATGAGGACGAAGCTATCCCTGTGACGGAGTTCATCTACCGTCTGGAGGTGCGTGTCCCACACGAGGCGGGTCCGATGTGATGGCTCACGTTCTCAACACTCCAAAACCAACAAAAACGATTAGCACTACGCCATCCCAGACACGAAGCAGTGGAACTCAGCATGCGGTAACAGCCGGTGGTTCCCATTCGAAAACACCCTCAGCACTGCAACTGAGCAGACTTCGATGATGGCTGTGGTCCTCGGCACTCTGTCCCTGTTTGCGTTTGCCATGTTTGCGCTCACAGCGTTCATCAAGCACACCATGAATGCCAGAGGTGCGAGGCGAAACGAGGCAGTGGTACAGCAGCACAGAGTGAGTATTGTCCACAGTTATCTTTTTTTTGGGTCTGCTTACCAGAGTTGTAACAATACCACTTTCCAGAACTACGCTACATTCGTTGCCAGCGAGAAGGCCGGTTTGCTTCCTTGAAATGGATACACAAACACAACGCCACTTGATGTTGCATACGAAAGTTCTTAAGTGGTGTGTAATTATTGAGTTGTTTCCCTGCATCGGTTCATGTTTCCACATTGTTCCCTTCTCTTTCTTTTCTCATCATCATACCCACCCCTCCGTGTGCCTCAACTGCTACTTCCCCCCGTTGTGACATGCATGTAGTAGGGTTTGATTTGACAACGTTTAAGCAATGCATTTCTTGACTTGGTATGAGTACGTGGCGTGGATGTGATGAACCACACAAATCTTATTACTATACTATGTGTCTATGGTTTATAATAGTTCGGTGCTACTATCAATCCATGCAGCTGTTATTGATGCTAGATTGTATTATCCATATGACATGTATCTGTGCCTGGCTGTTTGGTTTTTAGCTTTTTGGGCTTCTGCTCCTCCCAGGTGTTGCTGGTGTAGTGTGTTTGCATTGTCATGCTGCATACAATGAAATTTCTCTTTTTATGCCTATCTCTCTATGCATTGTTCATTGTCTCAATGCCAATTGCCATTTCATGACATGATGTCATATGCCAATCTTGTTGTTGGGGTGTAGAGGCCAGCTTTGGCAATACTGCTGTTAGGGTGTGACTGCATATATTTGGCAAGCTGCTGTTTTTTTCATTGTTCTCTGTCTGTTTTTTGCCACTGATGTCCACCAGCATTGTATTCAGTTTTTTTTGTGCTTGCAAATGGAGACTGTGTGAAGACACTTCATCAGCAAAACAGTCATTTTGGGACAGTGTCACAGTCACTACAGGTGGCTACAGTGTCACAGTGCAATTTTCTTTGGCTTATATTGCCCTAAATATGACATCTATTGCACTCCTAATCTTAAAAACATGTGTTCATGATATATACATTTGTATGAGAATATATTTGTGGTCTCAAACACAGTAATTAAAAAGTTGAGAGACACTGTACAGTGGGGGACCTACCTGTGACACTGTGGTGGCTGTACAGTGCTGCAGAGCCAAATGCTGTTTTGCTGATGTTAGGAGTGGTTCATCTGTCACAACATATCACTGTGTGTATGAAACTGTTGGTATCACAGAGTAGATACTGGCACCCTGTACAAGGTGCTCTGAGGTAACAGAATATTCTCTATTATAGTAGACTATTCTAGAATATTGTTCACACACAGTATAAATACCTGAGCCAATAGGGCAAGGGAACAACACAATTATCTTATTGATAACTCCCATGATTGAGCTACTACTCTACAGGTTATGAGCCTCAGCTTGCTGCTATAAACAAATCCTCTATTGAATTATCTAATATTGCTATCTAAACAAAACTTCACATCACTATGTCAGGAAGCACTGAAGAATTTGTTAACATAACAACAAACACAAATACCACTAGTGGAACTGGTAGTAGTGTTGGGATATTAAACTGCCTTTTAGTAGTTCATATTTAGTGCGAAGGTTTGTTGCTTACATAAGCAAAAATGCGTACATACAGTAGAGTAAATTTTCTCCTCTCCTCAGTAGCTTGTTCATACTGAGGAGTAAGTTCCCCTTTTTTTATTTAGCCTTTACACTTACTGATCACCTGTAGTTAATTGTCTGACAGGTACATATTAATATATAGTAGCTTGTTCATACTGAGGATTAATTATCTGACAAGTAGGATATGAAACCTTGGCACTATCTCATCTTACAAGGTAGATATGCTTAAAGACAATAATTGGCATGCATGGCAGATTTGAATGCAGAAGTTCCTATGCTTGCACAAGGTCTTTAAGTATGCCAAGGGAAGTTGTCCAAAGCTGGAGGAGGACTCTAGCAACAATGCTGAGATAACAGCATGGGAAGAAGAAGATCTTATTGTGCAGACCCTCATACTAACAAATATAGGTGACCAACACTGCAAGCATTTCACAATTTTTCATCCTAAAATATGCTGAAAAAATTGAAAAAAGAGATACTCTTTTATTTCAGCTGTTTCAAAGAAAAAAGGTGAATATAATGTAATGTTTTCTTTGTCTTTTCTGCCAAAAAACATGAATTAATGGTAATGCCCATTAGGTTCTTCACTAATGGGTATTAGCATCAATCAATGTTTTTTAGTAAATCATGCAAAGAAAACAAAGCATTATTATTGCCTTTTCTCTTTGAAAACATGTGTCAAAAAAGAGTATCTCTTTCTTCAATTTTTTCAGCATGTTTTCTCAAGAAAAATTGTGAAGTGCTTGCAGTGCAACAGATGGACCATGTTATGCATGCCAAGACAGCAGCACAAATGTGGGAAAATCTTATAATGGCTCATCAGACATGCAGTGTTCAAACTGCTCTCATAGCTAAGAGAGAACTATTGAATGCTAAGTGTCCTGAGGGTGACAATATCGTGATGCATATTAATAAACTCAAATGGATGTGGAATGGCCTGTCAGCCATGGGGAAACCAGTCCCAGATGATGAGTTTAAAGATATTCTATTATTAAACATGCCAGAGTCTTGGATGATGTTTACCACATCATATATGGCAGGCCAGATAGCCAGGAAAGGAGTGGACTCAGTAACTGTCAAAGAACTTATGGCAGTACTAGTAGATGAATTCAAGCACAGACAAGGTATATGTAAGGGACCCTACTCTCTTTTATTAAGTAATGTTTACTACAGCTTGTTGTATATTGCCCTAGGCACTGTAGGGAATGGGTTTTCCCTACCAGGAGATTTTATTTTTATTCTGCATTTCTCATATTCTAACTTGATTTTCTATTTCTTTTATGTTTATTACTTTAGTGCGAGGTTTTATTGCTTAGTCAGCATTTTTTTACTTACCTAGCCTGTACTTACTTTTTTAAAACAATCAAGTTACAAGTCGTGAGTTCAAGTTTGGGTTTCAAGTTTGAGTTGAGAAGGTCGAGAGTGGCCTTTCTCTGTGTTTAGACAGCCTCAGACAGTCTCAGACATCCACAGATGGTATCTCTCACCAGGCTATAGAAGCCCCTTTGGAAGATCTCTCCTCCTTCAGACATCACCACTCTCCCCCAGTCTTCTCTCTTCTTTTCCTACAGCACTCAGCCAGCAGAGTCATTGTGTTCCGCTGTACAGTTATTACATAATCATGAGTGCTCATATATAGATGAGTGCTCGCTGTATAAGGGTGACACTTCTTTTTTACCTCACTATGTATACCCAATATAACACCAGTCATGTTTATATTGGGGTGACTAGCAAATAAGTGAAAGAGAAGATACATCAACTTTACATTTTTTAAACACCCAAAGGTGTTATGGCACCCAAGTTGAACAAGAGCTCCACACTGCAGAAGAAAAATCTTCACAGTGCATCAAAACCTCTCAAGCCTGATAGAGCTAAACACACAGATCCAGACAATGAGAAAGTAAGTTGTCTGTGTGTCTGGTGGTCAGTTAGCATAAAGACAGGTGAGAGAATGCTGGGTGATCAGATTACCAAAAACTAAAACAGGTAAGCTATCACCACAAACTCACTTCATGCTAGATACTGTTGAAAAACTGGACAGGCCAGGACTTGAACCTGGGACTGAGTGTGTTGGACCCACAGTGCTGGATGTAGCAAGGTGGTCAATCAGTCACACTTGTAGGCTCTTTAATTTAATAATATTATAAATATTTCATTCAGAATAACTTTTGATTTTTTTGATCACACTGCAAGCATTTCATAATTTTTCATCCCAAACTATGCTGAAAAAATTGAAAAAAGAGATACTCTTTTATTTCAGCTGTTTTCAAAGAAAAAAGGTAAATATAATGTAATGTTTTCTTTGTCTTTTCTGCCAAAAAACATGAATCAATGGTAATGCCCATTAGGTTCTTCACTAATGGGTATTAGCATCAATCAATGTTTTTAGTAAATCATGCAAAGAAAACAAAGTGTTATTATTGCCTTTTCTCTTTGAAAACATGTGTCAAAAAAGAGTATCTCTTTCTTCAATTTTTTCAGCATGTTTTCTCAAGAAAAATTGTGAAATGCTTGCAGTGTCAATGATTTTCATGTGAAAATATGTTATTTTTGGTTTAATTTTTTTGTCCAAATATATTTTGCTGCATATTGCATGTTCAACCATAAAAAAGACAAAATATTTTTCACTTGGGTGGTAGCACACAATTCATCATTTATGATCCAGTACTTTATCCATATAAATACTGTCTATTTTCTAAACTTTCCTCTAAGAAAAAAGAAGATTATTGAGTTGCAAAACATGTTGGAGATCTATTTACAATGTTTAACACATGTTGTACTCAAAATTATCCTGAAAAAAAAATCATAGTTATTTCATTTGCAGTGATTTAAGATGCATCTATATCATTTTTTGAGACATAGTTGACAATAAAAATCCTGTGTTTTTTTACAATAAGTTTGGCAAAAACATGCCAAATTAAAGAGTATCATTTTCTTCTCTTTTTTTTGAATTTTTTTAGCAAAAAAATTGTGAAATGCTTGCAGTGTATGGATATTTTAACACTCTTTTCCAGTATGATCACTCCACTCATTTCTGATGGCTGCCCTGGCTGCCCCCATTCTCCAACAGATCAATGTCAATGAACCAGACTCTGAGTCCTATCATCTCATACCTGCCTGCAAACTCACCTTACAGACATCCCAAAATACTCAGTAAGTGGGCATTCAGGTTATGGCAACCACTGGTGGTAAAGCACTCAAAGACGACATCATGCAGTTATCTGAAGTGGTCCATGTTCTTGCAAGCACTCTGTTCCATATCCTCAACTTTGCTGGAAAGAACATCACTGATCCTGGCAAATTTCCTGTCTTCATCATGATGAGAGTGTACTCTGTCAGGGAGTATCCTGTTGAAGACAATGCAGACAATGATTTTGCTGATAGGTCCTTGACACTGATGGGCATGGGTGGGGTGTGGAGGAAGCTGGAGAGGCAAATGAGGTGGAGTATGATGGTGAAGCCTCTGTGTCTGGGGAGGGGTGGAATACAATGGAGATGGGGTGTGGGCTGACTGGGGGAGGATGTGACATGCATGAGGTGACAATGGGACAAAGCCTGAACTCCATAGAGTGAAGGGGTTGGTGGATGTGAAGAAGATAAACTCACTGGGAGTGGTGACAGATGGTGAAGTCTGTGAAGTGGCAGCAGGACAAAACCTGAACTCTGCAGTGTGAATGGGTTGATGGATGTAAGGCAGATTAACTCGTTTCCCCTCTTTCCTATTTGTTGACTGCTTCATCCTATTCAGTGCAACATCTCATCTCATCACAAAGCACTCTGAGGTCCATTTCTGCATGTTTCACAGGCTTTATTGGTGGATAACATTTTTATTTAGGATAAGTGCATCAAGAGTCCTCATGAAATTAACCTCATGAAACACCTTACTCTACATGATGTCACTCAATATTGTGCCTATGTAAAAGTGCGACAGAAAGTGCACAGCCTAAATACATTATTCTGCATGGTAAGTTATGCACTGGTATCTGCATTGGCAGTCTTGAATTGATCATGTTCACCTACCCAAGGTTCAAGATGTAGATCCAGTGTGACAAACAGACAAGCAAACAAGCAGGCCAAGTTCAAAATGTTGATCAGCAACTCTGGGTCTGGTAGAGTATATATCCTCTTTGCTGGCCTTCATGCCATGAGGCCACTGCCTTAATGGGTGAATCCAGTCAAGAGCACCCATGGCTGTCCAAGGGCATGCTGTGCAAAACAATTGTCAGTATCGTTAACCAAGTCGATGTAGCTAACATTAAGCAAGTGTTTTCAGAATACACCACACAAGGATGAGAATTGGTTGCATATGGGGTCATGAAGGTTCAGGCAGCCAGCTTGCCCTTCTCACTGGCATTGACAGCTCTGGTGGCAATCATCAACATGAAACTTCTTTGAGAGGGAGAACTCATCTCAGCTGGGCTCATAAGCCAGTTTTGACATGCATTTATGATAGGTACAACAACAAGGTAAGGTCACAACTCTCTTTCTTGTCTGATTCATATCATTGGTAATGTTGGACAGATCATGTGCCATTCTTTGACAGCCTTTATCACTCACCTCATCAATCAAGCTGTTGCACATGAAATCATTGCACCTGAGATGCTCATATTCCTTCTCAAGCACCTGGCAGATGACTCTATCAAGATTGTGGTTGGATTCATGCATGCAGCAGATGCATTTCTGGTAGAAAATTCACCAAAGGCAAATGCTCTCATCTTCAGGTGCTTCCACAACATTCTCAATGATGGAACTATCAGTCACCATGTGCAGTATATGATAGAGGTGCTTATGCAAGCCTGGAAAGACAAGTACAAAGACAACCCAATCAGACCAGAAGGCTTAGACCTTGTGGAGGAAGAAGAGTTACAGGTGCAAGGACTCAGTAAGTTGTTCCTGTTTATTACCAGTGTCAGTGTTTAGAATGTCTGTGCAGATATTTTTGGGTATGACACCAATCACATGGAAAATGAGGAGGAATACAAAGTAATAAAAGCTGAGATTCTTGGTGAGGGCTCTAAGGATGAATCTGGTTCAGAGGAGTCAAGTGAGGAAGAAGAAAAGGAAGAGGGTACATCACTCCTTCCTTTGCAATGTCACAATCTTAACTCTTGAGCAACTGAGGAACAAGAAGGTATCTTGGATCAGACAGGGACAAACCTGGTCAACCTATGATGAATGATACACTTTATGATTGTGAATGCTCTCAGCTACAAAGAAGTGGTCCACAAGCTCCTGAAGATTCAGCTCAAGGAAGGAGAAGAGGCAAGTGTCATTGTCCTATGTTGCCCCAAAATCATTGCCATGACTGCCCATCTCATCAACATGATTATCAAGTGTTGTTTGCAAGAGTGTTCTTACTCCACCTTCATGGCCTTCTTGGGGAATCATTTAGTCATTTCCAATGTTATTATACCATTCATCGATATGAGACAGACTGACTCTGCAACATCATGTGATCCTTCAGACATGTGTCTGCCAGTGATGCAATCTCCTGGGTCAACCTTGGTTCTGTTGAAATGAACAAGGATGATACAACATTGAGTTCCTGTATTTCCATCAAGATCATGATGGAGGAAGTGATGGAGAGTATGGGCTTGAAGGCTCTTGCAGAGCAGTTCAAAGATGAGGAAATAAAGGTGGCATGCAAGGATATGTTTCCTATGGACAACCCAAAGAACACCCATTTCTCCATCCACTACTTTACAAGTATGAGACTCAATATAGTGATGGAGGAAATGAGAGAGTACCTCAAGGTGCATTTTACTGCCTTGTCTGGAATTTTGTGAGTGCTGGGGTGTCACAGAATACCCCATGTCTCATCATAGAACAATGCCCTACACTGCCTGAGCAGGAATCCTCATCTTCAGATTCTGATTCATTGGATGACTCTGCCACTGACTCTCCTTTTGATTCCTGATGGCATACCAGATGCCCACCCACTCCACAGAGGGATTACAGCAAGGAAAGTAGTCTGGGTCCTGCTGTGAGACACTACTTCTGGGGAAGAGTGTATGGGGAAAATAGAGGGGGGCTGAAGGAAAGAATTCCTAGGTCCATCCCAAGGGGTGCTGAGTAGGGAAAGGGATGTGCAAAAGGTGAAAGAGAATTGATGGGGGAAAATTCCATAGGAATAGGTTGTTAACACTACATAGAACAGGCCATGGGCTTGTAGATGTGGGGCTCTGTATGTGATTTTTCCAATATTGAGGAAGTTGGTAGACTCGATGATGATGCTGGAGACATGGGGAAAACTCAGAAGACTCAATGCTGTAGGGAATGGGTTTTCCCTACCAAGGGATTTTATTTTTATTCTTTGTTTCTCATATTCTTGCTTTCCAGTTTTTATTATATGTTTATTACCTTAGTGCGAGGTTTTATTGCTTAGTCAGCAATTTTTATTACCTAGCCTGTACTTACTTTTCTAACAATCAAGTTACAAGTTAGAGTTCAAGTTTGAGAAGGTTGAGAGTGGCCTCTCTCTGTGTTCAGACAGCCTCAGACAGCCTCAGACATTCTCAGACAGTTTCTCTCACCAGGCTATAGAAGCCCCTCTGGAAGTTCTCTCCTCCTTCAGACATCTCCACCCATCCCCAGCTGTTCTCACTAATCTTTTCCTACAATGCTAGGGACTCCAAGACTCTTCAATCACTCAGAAAATGACTCTAAAAGGTGGATATATTATTCTGATGCTCAGCTGGAATACTTATGGTGTACAGGAAGCAACTACAGGTATGGAAAACTTTTAGAAGGAGCAATGAATGGAAAAAAGGATGACACCTGTCAAATGTACAGTATGTACAACCCTGCATGTGCAAGTAAGTAGGGACCATGCAGACAAACCACAGAAGGACAAGAAGGGAAACTGTAGCAGTACCAAAATCAACAAACCAGAATAAATGAATGATGGAAAAACCTCTCTTGTGTGTGCAGCTTGGGACCTTGGAGGTGGAGCAGATCACAGAGGAAGCAGCAGCAGTGGCTGTGCAGTGGCTACAGTGGCAGCAACATGACAGGTGATGGGTGCTCAGAACCTGTACAGGGTTGGAGTGTGGTGCATTGTGACTGGCTGAACTGGACCAAGGCCTAGACCCTTAGCTAGAGTCTGTATGATTGGCTTCGGAATTTTGGGGAGAAGATGGTGAGGCAATCAGGGAGTCAGCATGATGTGGAGCAGGTGATGAAATTCCTGTACAGGATTCTTTGAATGCAAGGATGGGCAGGGAGGCACAAGGCAAGACCAGAGAAATGCCAAGCTCAAGCAGGAATGGCTGTGAGTAGGGATGTAGTGCATGGAATGTTACTTGTATGCTCAGAGAATTCCTATTCTCTACACCTCCCAGGGTCTTCAAACACTGACTGTCCTTGGTCAGGAGACATGTGTATGAGAAGCTGCTGTGGTGATAAGGGGAATTCATGTGCAAGGTAAACACATGCCCAGAAGCAGATGATGCATGTTGGAAATTCCAGAGGTAAGTGGTGCATGCTGTGGAGAATTCCATTGAGATAAAGCTCACTCAACAGCATCCTCAACAAGTCCCATCATTTCTGACCCCCACATGACCTGATCTCTGCTTGAAAAACAACAGCATGTCTCAGCCCACTGTACCAGTCCTTGGTCATGACTATGCCAAGGTTGGGGTCCCCATCATGTGGAACAACAAGATGTCAGCGATACAAGACCTGTTAAATGCCATCCCCTCAGAGGGTGATGACCCCATGGACTCATATAGGTGGCTAGACAGGTATGACCAGCTGCATGTACATCTCCATTGTTCACTCTTTTTCCACACTAAAACTCCATAGTATGAGTCTGAGAGTATCTGCAAGTATGCATGGGGGATGCATGTTGCCATCCCTGAACTCCCTGAGGCCATTGAAGTCTTGATGGTGGCTGCTGACCTCGCCATCATGAAACTCTGGTCACTCCATCAAGAGCACAAACCTCAGAGGATGGTGCCCAGGATTTTCATGGTTCCACCTGGCACCTGGGTCCTGAGTAATGTGGAGGGATATGGCAACAGGCCAAAGCAGGCATGAAGACAGATGGAGAGGGCAGCAGTGAGTGGCAATAAGGGAAAACAGAAGGTGCACCTGCACCAGAACTTTCCTGCATCCTGAACTGACCTTGCCTTCCATCAGATGACCCAGGACAATGATGGCGATGACAGCACTGATGACCATGAAGATGACATGCAAGGCAGTGGCAATGACAGCAATGACAGGGTGCCAGAAGACCTCGATGGGCCATGCCAGGAGTGCAGTAGGGAGGGTAGGGCTGCCAATTGTGAAGGGGAACCCCAGCAGGCATGCTTGTGGTGCAGGCTCCTGAAACACAAGTGCTCTTGTGTAGCAGGGAAGGTAGGCTGAAAGGTGAGTACTTGCATTATGGTCAGTTATGTCCTGGAATAATGAAAACACACAGCACAAGAACCCCATAGCTCCCCAGGTGGCTGCCTTGTTGTCAAACAAATGTGCCAAGCTGATGCCTCCAGCTGCCAGCTCATTGTCAAGTCTCCCTCCTGTCAAAGTGACCCTGCAGCTCCCATGTGAGGTGATCAACCAAGCCCTATGTCATGATCCAACACCAGAGTTTTCGACCTCCCCATTGACAGCACCCATGCCCTCTCCCACCATTCCCTCGCCAGAACTCCCCATCACCTCTCAATCCAGAGTCTTCCTTGGCTCTATGACCCCATTGTCAGTTTGGTATCCTGATCACACCCTCATGCCTGCCAACTTTTCTCCTCTGGCTGGTGTCGACAAGCTTCAAGAGATGTTCAAAGGGGGCTTCTTGGTGACAGTGACCAGACTGTTGCAAGATGAGGAAATGCTGGTCATACCCAAAGAAATTCCCATAGAAAAAGAAGAGTCACCCATCAAGATTGTACCTCAAGAAACTCTGGGAAGAATGAGCATGAGTCCCTCTCCATCACATGGCCCCTCCTCTTCTCCTGCTAGGACAATGCCATGGCTGCATGCCTTGGATGAGTGGATTGAGCAGTTGGAGGAGATTGTTGAAATGAATGAGATCGAGGTTGCATGAATGCATGAGGACCTTGCCAGAGTTATGGTGCAGGTCTCAAGGTTCAGGAACACAGTGCTGGAGCAACATTGCCAGCTAAGGGAGATTTGAGAACTCCAGAAGGAGCTGCTGATCTGAGGGGGTGTGAGGACACTTGTAAATATTACCTAGTGTACAGTACTTGTGTTTAGCTATTGTCACTCTGCAGTCAGAAACAGACTTCTTGGGCTCGAAACATGATATAAGTATGTGCAAACAGTATGAACAGAATTTTTTTTTTGACTCCAAAGACTCTTTGTACATTGACAGGAATGAACTGTAACTAAACCAGCATTAATTGAGAGGAAGAGTAAAGTAAAGAAAAGACAAGAAAGGAATGGTAACAGAAAAGAGAGAAGGAAGTATGAGTGGTGGTTACTCATCTAGCTCATCCTCTGGCACACTGGCTAGGTCTGGGTCCAGGAAGGACTCATCTTCAAGGCAATCAAGATTGGTGTGAGGTCCATTGACAAGATGTGTAACCTCAACACAGGAATGGTTTCCACTGCAAGCATTTCACAATTTTTCTTGAGAAAAAATGCTAAAAAAATTGAAGAAAGAGATACTCTTTTTTGACACATGTTTTCAAAGAGAAAAGGCAATAATAATGCTTTGTTTTCTTTGCATGATTTACTAAAAAACATTGGTTGATGCTAATACCCATTAGTGTAGAACCTAATGGGCATTACCATTAATTCATATTTTTTGGCAGAAAAGACAAAGAAATCATTACATTATATTCACCTTTTTTCTTTGAAAACAGCCAAAATAAAAGAGTATCTCTTTCTTCAATTTTTTCAGCATATTTTAGGAGGAAAAATTGTGAAATGCTTGCAGTGTTCAGGGGTGGTATGGGAAAAGATGAAACATGGCATAGTGGAACCTTGATACTGTGCCATCCAGCTCAGAGAGGAGGTAGGACCCTCCTTAGTACAATGACCATAGGTCCTAGGTAACATGGTTTAGTTTTCCAGCTGAGCTCCTTTTTGATTCTAGAATTCCAGATGAGTACCATTGATCCCAGCTTGAAGTTGAAGTCATGGATAGTATGCTTAAAATGGGTGATGAAGTCTTTGACTGATGCATACCAGGATTTTAGGACAAGTTTGTGGATATGTGCAAGGTCATCTGGGCATTTTTGCAACTGACAGGCATGGTTAGCAATGAGCTCTGTGGTTGAATACAACCCTGCCTCAAATGGTGCTAAGAACATCACCTCTGATATGTCAAAGGGGAGTCTAGGATGAATGCCATGAGCCATGTAATAGGGAGAAAACCCTGTAGCCTTGTGCAAGGTAACTTGCTCTGCCCAAAACACCGAGGGGGCAGCCTCTGACCATCTTGACACTTCTCCCTCACAACTTTTTACCAGCACCTCCCTGACATCAAAGTGCTGGTGCTTGACTATCCTGTTCACCTGTGAGTTATAAGGTGAGATGTGGATGTGGTTAATGCCATAGGTTTCTGCCAACCAGGAGAGGGCCAGGATGTAGGGACCTCCATTGTCAGTGATGATTTTGGTAATGGCACCCCATTGGCACAGAATTTGCTTGAAGATCAACTTCCCTATGGATTTCCTGGTTTCAGCTCGAAGCATTGCCCACTCAGGGTAACCTGTTAGGGAACAATGAGCTTGGGTGACATAGTGATAACCATTTGACTTTGGCACTATGAACATATCGATGTATGCCTTATGAAACAGGGGCTTGGGAATGGCAATGACTGGGGGAATATGGACTCAGTCTAGGCAATGAACCTGACATTCATGGCATGTTCAGATGAACCAATGAACATCTTGTTCAAGCATAGGCCACCAGAAATGGGTCAGCAAACACATATGGGTGGAGAATATTCCCTTGTGACTGAGCTCATCATGGGCCTGCCAGATAACCTCTAGATGCTTGTGGGGTCAGATAATGAGTTGATGGTGGCCTTGTGGCTCCTTCCTCCAGTTCTCCCCCCTTTATGAAACACCTTAGGGCCACATGCACCAGGCTCACTAGTTCTGCCTCTGTCATCCTTTCTGGGGTCTTCTTCATCTCCAGGAGCTCCTTCACCTCTTCCAACCTCTTTTCCCTCTGCCTCACTTGGTCAGATCATGGAATTTCTGTTTCTGGAATAGCATTTGCCTTATCCATTGTGAGGAAGACACCAATATCTCGAGGCACAGTTTGAGGTGAGCTTAAAACTGATGGCAGAATTTCTGAAAAGGCTCGTAGCAGTTGAGCAGGTACCTCCTTGTGGTTCTCAAGCTCAATGGCAAAAGCCCCACACTTGTCTACCCAATCCTCATAGCCCTCTTCATCTACCCCTGGGTCTTCCTCAGCCTTTGGTCTTCTCAACAGTCTGTCTGGGGCTGCATGCTTGGATGCTGGAACATGCACCAGTTTGAAATCAAATAGTAATATTCTGGCAATCCAGCAATTGATAGTAGCATTGGGCTGTAAATCAGGGTTGTTAATCATCCCTTTAATATACCATGTGTCAACCTTGACAACTAAGTTCTGGACCCCAAATATGTAAAGCCTGACATCGTGTAGGGCTCAAAAGAGGCCAAAAAGCTCGAGCTTAGCCTGGTTATATCGTTTTTCCTGGTCGTTGAGACTTATTGAACTGAAATGGGCTGGGTAACATTTTCCATCTTCCCCTGCTTGCATGAGAATATACCCAATGGCAATGTTGGAAGTGTCAATGGTGAGAATAATGGATCTGCCAGAGGTATAGTCAATCAGATGAAGTGCAGGGGATGAGACAATAGCTCGGTGGAGGTAGTCCATAGCCTCTCAATGCTCATCATGGAATTCAAAGGGGACGTCCTTCTTTGTGAGCTCAACAAGGGGACAGGCATGCTTGGTGAAGTTTTTAATGAATATGTGGCAGTACAAGCATAGTCCTAAGAAGCTGCAAACTTCAGTAATGTTAGCACAGTAAGGCCAGTCCTGGATTTTCTGGACCTTCATTTCATCAGGAACTCTGCCCTTGTATGACACTTTATGCCCAATGACTATGATTGACAGTGCTGTGATAACACACTTCTTGGCAGAGATGGTTTCCCTGGCATTTTGAAGGTGGTGGAGGACTTGGTTGACATTCTGTAGGTGCTCCCAGATGAAATGCCATATACTGGGATTTTCAGGGATTGTTTGGAGGGTGCCATCAGGATTCTCATAGTGGGTTTTTGGGCCCTTGATAGGGCAGTCATCTATGAATGGAATGGTTACTTCTGGGATTTTGTCCTTCAGGATCCAGCACATGTCCCCATGGAATACTTGGACCACATTTGTATACCCCATCAGTAGTTTGGTAAGCTGAAGTGTGCCTATGGGTGTCTGGAATGTGGTCAGGTCTCTGTAGTCATTATGTATAGTACAGTGGTCATAGCTGACCATCAGATCTAAAATCCCATAGATGGAGTGACAGGTGAATGCCTCAGCAATAGAGTCAACAAAGGGGGGAATGGCAGAGTCCTGAATGGACATGGTGTTTAGTGGTTGTAGGTTGTGGACAAGTTGCAAGGATTTCCCATCTTTCTTGATGATGCAGAACCATTTGGAGTGATAAGACGAGGTGGAGGGTTCATAAACACTGGTGGCAATCTTCTCTTTGATGATGTTAATGACATTGCAAAAGATAGCAGGGGGTATAGGGATATTCTGCTCGACCCATGGTTTGTGCATCAGGGTAGGGATCTTCAGGGGCAGGAATACATCTTCATGAAATGTACCCCTCTCTGAGGCATCCCAGGCAAAGGCCATTTCATGGGTATGAATGAGCCAGCAGACCAAAGCCAGCTCTTCTGGCCACAGGAACCTCACTGGGTCTAAATCTAGCTCATCTGAGCATTCCTGGGTGAAATGGGTTCCTGGAACAAAGGGTGGGAGAGAGAACAGAAGTACAGGAAGGGATGCTAGAGGGTTCTCAACCTCCCAATGCTCTACCCAGAATTCCACAGGCATAGACATTGGGACTGGCCTGACCTTCTTCACTACAGGCTTGTACTTTAAAACATGACAAACAGGGTTGAACTGGTATGTAGATCATAGGGCAGAAACTGTCAGTGGAGAAATCATTGTACTTGTTGAATATAAGAACTGGTCACCATGTGGAATGAAACTGGAGTCAAAAGGCTCCACAGACAGAATGCTTTCACTCTTGACATTGTATAGTAAAATAGAAGCAGGACAATCTTGCAAGTCTGTAGGAACAGGTGAAGTGTAATGGGGAAATTCTGATGGGGAATCTGATACATAAAGGGAACATACAGAGAAAACCTCATTGTGGTCTCCTCACAACTTTGGTGAATCCTTGACCAATACTAAAAACCCTGTTCTGTCCTATCCATCTGGCAGCATAGTTCTCTTCTTGCATAGAACTCTTCTTCATCTTCTGAATTAACAAAGGGAGGTAAGGGTTGTAGCCAGTTATGAGGACGAGTAGGAATCAGTATTTGTCTTCTGGAATTTGGGTCACATATCTCAAGAGACTGTTCACCATCAGGGAAGTCACATATGATGCTGCTGAGAAGACAGAAGAATGGACAGCCCAGGAGAAGGTCAAAAGGTGCATGGTCAATGACCTGGATTTGGAGGTGCACCTCAATGGTACCTATATGCAGGGACACATTCTCAATGACCCTGAGCATGCTTTCCTTCAACTGGTTAGTGGCCTCGAGCATCATCCACATATCAGAATGAAGGGGAGCTCCCAATGCCTCCCACAGCTCATGTCACAAGGTGACCACCTGACACCTGCTATCAAGGATGCATTCAACATGGAGGTTGTCCATCAGTACTCTGTCTACTGCCCTCAAGGGAGCCATCACCAACCCTACACACTTCCCTTCAGTGTCCTTTACTAGATACTGCTCATAGGTTGCCCATGTCAAAGATGCAGAGGTTTCCAAGGCAGCCTCTAAGCTTCCTATAGTGATTTTCTTTGTCATTGTGAGTTCCTTGACTTGTTTGCAAATCTCCAGACTAATGGCTAGGAGATCTTCAGCAGTGATTTCTATTTTGGTGCATAGGACCTGCCAAACAAGATGCTTGGTGGTGGCTACCTCATCAAACCCACTTTGGTAATGGAATTGCAGGGTGGGCTGGGCTGGTGCCCTCAACTTTCCTGAGTCTGTGGAGTTGGTCCTCTCTGGCACTTTCTCCACCTGTGATCTCTCTACCATGTCCAAAGAGTTTGAGCCAGGGCTCGCTGAAGGCCTAACTGGGGTGGGGGTACTCATAGGAGCAGGGTTGCTGCATGGGCATCAACCTGGAATTTCCACACCATCAAAACATACAGTCTTCTTCTTCTTAATCACATTCTTTAATTCCTCAACCTGGGCATAAGCCCTTGCTAAAGCTCTCTTATCCTCATTGTTGGCTGTCTCCTCTAGATCTTCATTGACCAAGTATGATGATGGATGAATGTCAACCTGGAACTCTGATGTTCCCTCTGTTCTGAAGAACATGTTACTGACTAAATGCAGTGGGGTGTCCCTACCATGTGATGATGAAGTGCTGCTGGTAGTAGGCTGGACCAAGACTAGGTTAGCTAAGGCCATGATCAACTCTCATATTGCAAGGAAGTTGTCAATTTTCTCCTTAAAGTTTTGACTGGCAGCTGTCCTAGGAATATCAGAGCCATCTTTCATAAAGACTCTACCCCCAATTAAGGTGCATTTTCCCTGCCATATATATTCCTGGCAGAGGGCACACTCTGCCATACAATGGCCATCAGTGCTTCCACAAAAGAAGCACCTGGGGTCAAACAAGTGGCAGAACTGGCCCTCCTGTGGCTGCCTCAACAATGATGAAGACTCTGCAGTCTGGATATACTCATGTTTTAGGATAGTTGGTGGTGCAGAATTCTGGGGTGGGGGCTCTGGGAAGAGTGCTGAAGAGTCTGGCTGTACAAAATTTCATCTAGAGCCACTAAGAAGGTAGGTAGCCTGTTTGTAGACCTTGTTGAAGGGCCAGGGGTCATCAATGTCATGATCTAGGTCCCTAAGCTGCAGGTGAGTGATGAGGCCATTGTGGAATCTTGGGGGAGAGCCCTCAAGGAATTTTTCATTGATGAAGTCATCAACAAGCTTCTTCTTTTTGTTGATAAGAGCCATGATGCAGTGAAATTCCTGGACATATTTGCCAAGATCCTCAAGGGTTGACATTGACTTTTGGACCTGATGGTGAAGAAGGGTCTTAAGGTTGGCTTTAGTGTACTGCTGGCCTTTAACATCAGTGCCTGGATAGAAACTGGTTACTTCTTTAGTGAAGGCCTCCCAATCATCGCCCATGGCAGAATTGAGAGATGACCACAGCTCTGATTTGTTATGATCAGCATAGCAGATGGCCCATTTAATTTTTGCTTTTTCCAAGGTAATGCCTGCATCTGTGCAGACCTGATCAACATCTTTGAAATAGGTGCAGATGTCTTCTGTTTTTCCAGAGAATTTAGGAGCTTTGTTAGAGCCCCTAAGTGGTGTTTTGTGATGGTTGGTGGTGTTAGACATGGTGACTGGTACTGATGACAAGGGTGGAGGCCAGTTTATAGGCAGGTTTCTGAATGGCTGTGACACAGGGGCTTGAACAGGTGGTGGAATATTGCTCTGGGGGGTGACAAACAATGATGACAGGAACAGAAGTTGTTTGGCAGCAAGAGTTGAATCTGTTGAGGAGGAAGAAGATGATAAATCAGTGAGCAGTGATAAGTTTTGGCAATCTGGTGGTGGTGCAAAGGATTCATCAAGCTCAAAAGCTCCAGGAATATCCACTGAGGGTGGGGATGAAGGTTCTGAAAGGTGGGGGTGATCTGTGGGGAAAAACTCTGGGTCTAGGGAACTGAGTTCTGAAATGTCACAGGGATTAACCATGGGTACAAAAAGGTCTGATGAAGATATAGAGAGGCAGCAGAAGGGCTCTAAGAGCTCTTTGAGTTCTGTTCTTTGATGAGTGGGCCATAGAGATCTCCTTTCCAGATCTGCAGACCCCTCACAGTGGGCTCCAAAACTTGTGAGACACTACTTCCAGGGAAGAGTGTATGGGGAAAATAGAGGGGGGCTGAAGGAAAGAATTCCTAGGTCTGTCCCAAGGGGTGCTGAGTAGGGAAAGGGATGTGTGAAAGGTGAAAGAGAATTGATGGGGGAAAATCCATAGGAATAGGTTGTTAATGCTAGAACAGGCCATGGGCTTGTAGATGTGGGGCTCTGTATGTGATTTTTCCAATATCGAGGAAGCTGGTAGACTCGATGACGATGCTGGAGACATGGGGAAAACTCAGAAGACTCAACACTATGGACTCCAAGACTCTTCAATCACTCAGAAAATGACTCTAAAAGGTGGATATATTATTCCAATGCTCAGCTGGAATACTTATGGTGTACAGGAAGTGACTACAGGTACAGAAAACTTTTAGAAGGAGCAATGAATGGAAAAAAGGATGACACCTGTCAAACATACAGTATGTACAACCCTGCATGTGTGAGTAAGTAGGGACCATGCAGACAAACCACAGAAGGACAAGAAGGGAAACTGTAGCAGTACCAAAATTGACAAACCAGAATAAATGAACAATGGAAAAACCTCTCTCATGCATGCAGCTTGGGACCTTGGAGGTGGAGCAGATCACAGAGGAAGCAGTGGCTGTGGCTGTGCAGTGGCTACAGTGGCAGCAACATGACAGGTGATGGGTGCTTGGAACCTGTATGGGGTTGGAGTGTGGCACATTGTGACTGGCTGAACTGGACCAAGGCCTAGACCCTTAGCTTGAGTCTGTATGATCAGCTTTGGAATTTTGGGGAGAAGATGGTGAGGCAATCAGGGAGTCAGCATGATGTGGAGCAGGTGATGAAATTCCTGTGTGGGATTCTTTGAATGCAAGGATGGGCAGGAAGGCACAAGGCAAGACCAGAGAAATGCCAAGCTTGAGCAGGAATGGCTGTGAGTAGAGATGTAGTGCATGGAATGTTACTTGTACACTCAGAGAATTCCTATTCTCTACACTGCTCAGAGCCCTGACAGCTTGTGTGATTATATGGGAAGGTAAGACACCACCCTACATCCACCATTTGCTGCACTGGCCAGGAAAATGGTAGGGAACAAAACATGACAGGCCCAGCATCAACAGGTACAATCCATGCAGGACAGATGATTCTGGGGATTGCCACTGCAAAAAAGGAGTGGGATAGAGGCTACTATTTGAAGAATGATACCAGGCATCATGACAATGGATCACTCTCCAGGTGTAAGGTGAGGCTCTCCAAGTCCAAGGCATTGAAGGTCGGATGAGAGTGATTATGATGATCAAAGAAGGTAGTGTGGTATCCCTAACCACCCCACCAAAAGAAAATACTTCTGCCTCTGACCATTTTCGTGACATCTTCAATGATGGAATTATCACCCCCCAAGTATGGTGCTTATCCAGGTCTGGGATGACAAGCTCTCATACCAGGGGGGGCTGACCTCATGGAGGAAGAAGAGCAAATCACCCACCATGTACATCTCGAAGAAGATTTGCAGATTTCACTTCTTCATTTGCATGTTTCCTTGAACACCTTGAAATAGCAAGCACAGGGGAGCACATGTAAATCATGGTTGCTATTGCAGACACTGGAGTGATCATGCAGTGTGATTGGCAGTGGGGTGTTTTACACAGGATTGGTGGGATTGGTGCTGGCCACGAAGGCACTGAGGTTACTTCTGTTGGAGTCAGGGGTCATCTTCAGTCAAGATCAGACATTGGCAAGAATAATACTGATGTGAATGAGAAGAAGGAGTGCCACTGCAGGCACTGTTCATTGACTGACAGTGTCATTGATAGGGGATGGAAGAAATGTCAGAAGAATGCACAGGTGATCATGAAGACACTGAAGAAATCAGAGCTCTCAAGGTATTATGTTGACTGTATGCTTTTGTGCTGCACACTGACAGGATATCTGCATAGTTTATTGAAGTTGGCACACCATCCTCACCCTCAATTGCACTCAGCACCACACTGACTCCATAAGGCTCAGTTGGTGCCAAGGTTTACCATCTCCCAGGCTACACTACCTCTTGTCTTCATTGTTGGTTTAAACATTCAATTTGACCTTACTTAGCATGTGATGGTCAGATTTACTGACAAAGAACTTTGGGAACACAGCATGGATGACCTAATCATGGAGGCAGCAAGGTGGCAAGATGAACACTGGGGGTCAACCAATCTATACTTGCTTGACAAGTCCTGCAAGTGTACCAGTGCTATCAAAGCCATTTCAATTGTAATCATGAGTGGTTCATGTGTTCACTAGGGGGTGTGCACATTGACTTTAGGATGTGATCAGTGTGACTCAAAGCCCATTCACGATGACTCCCCATGGCTGATGGAGCATTCCCTCCAGCCAGACACCCAGGCAGCAGGGTACTGTTCACACTGTTCATCACCTCTCAATACAGGCACTGTCTTCATCCTCGGTGACCATGACTCAAACTTTGTCTGCAATGCCTGCCATGTCAGAATCCTCCCTGCATGCTTAGAGAGAACCACTGATATCACTCGTCTCTGACTCTGCCCTCAAAGTTATCACTGCCTCTATCCCAGTGCAACCTTTACTGGCACTCAGAAGAGTGGTCAGAGTAGCTACAACATCACTGTAACCATTATTGTATGTTTCTATCCATGTATTCTCTACGACCACCTTCCAACTCACTCACACCACTTCAGGACATTGATCTGGCGATGTCCTTCCTTTGTGGGTACTTCTGCATCTGCTGGTTGACACCAGACTGGCCAGAATTGACCACATACTTTGATGCAGAGATCATAGGTAGCCAACAGGGTTTTCTAACACAGAAATGGGGTGCCAGTGACCAGGATGACATGGTGCATTGGCAGCAGTTCCCTGCTTTCTGCCATATTAGGAACAAACTCAAATGGCCTTGCTTGACAATGCCCGATTGTGACTGGGATACTTTATTCATGCAATGGAAAGAGAGGTTTTTGGTACCTGATCACAAAGTGAATGACATTAATGGTGTAGATTTTGCTGGTAAGAACACACTTTGAGTGAACCTCCATTCATGCTCACAATATCTGATGCCATCATGGTCATCCATTCTTTACAGGTTTTTACTACATTTGTGTGGACTTCAACTTACAATCTTCCATGTCCACTACCCTACATCCTACTGTGGTCCTCAAAGACAGTGAGACCATTGTGTCAACATCGCCACAAGACTCAAGTGTGCAGAGCACCAGCCTTGGATCACCCAATGGTCCACATTTTCCCCCACCAGCTGCCATGATGAGTGGATTCTACTACCATGAAAAATTGGAACTGTGAGTTGCATTCTCTTGGCATACTAAAAAAGATCGTCAATTTTGAACAATTGCAGATACCAACAATTATCTCTCAGCCACATTCCAGAAGCCTTTAGTTCAATGTTCAAGTTCCACTGAAGTTGGATTGGGATATGCACTGGCATAGGTAACATAGTAACAATGACAAGAATATGCTATGCAGACAGAATGTGAGCTGTACAAGTACTTATTTTTTGCTCTACATACATAGTGTGTTCCCCACTCACATGTTTAATATGCGATCATCACCAATGAGTCTTAGTTTGAATTCTCATGATCTGCAACTGCAGAGAGACTTAGCTGGAATTCTGGCATTCATTACATAATATCAAGGGGTAATACTGCGAAGTCAATTTGAGCTGGTCCTTGGTTGTTCTATGGCACACTCTGCCCATGTCACACCTGAGCCTGCAGAGGGTGTCCATGGTTTATTCATAACTTAGTACTGTATTGCATGATAACCTAGTGATCTTGGAATCATACACAAGGGCAAACAAATTAGTCAGCTATGTTTAAAGGTCCTTCAAATTCTAACTCTGAATCATCACTCCTTGACTTCCCAACTCCACTGTGATTATGTTGGTAATTACCCTACTCAGTTGATGACAACAATGACAATGACAATGATGTTGCTGGGGATGACAGCTTCCTGTATGTAACATCCCACCCACCATTATTCCATTATTAACTACCCTTCTTGCCTGTGGCTGTAACTATATTGGTAACCCTACCCAGCCTCCATTGATGACAATGATGACAATGACAATGTTGGGGATGACAGCTTCTTCCTGTATGTAACATCCTACCACCCTTGTCCTGTTATTAACTATGCCTCTTGCCATCCAAGGTGCAGGAGTCATACTGCATGCATTTTTTCTTTCAACTCTGTGGTAATGTCAACCCAATCTCACCCAACCACTGACAAACTTGTATTTATTCAGACATCACTTCCCCTCTGTCACATGCACAACTCCCAATGCATTTATTGTCCTGTTGATCTTCCCACCACCTGCCATTGAAGCCTTACTTGCCTGCAATATTTTGGATCATACAATGGTAGTGTCATCCAACTAATAGCAGTTGACCTTGGGTTGACCTTTGTCTAGGGAACAAACTTTGCTGCTCTGTCACCCATGTCAAGTAAGAATGGATGGGGCTATGTATTTCAATATGATAAATGAAGGATGGCAGGCATGTTCAGCTTAATGTGTTATACAATTGGTTTCAAGTGCTTTGTAGTAATGTGATATGAATACAAATTGCATTTCACCAGAATAAAATGGAGTAGACACCTTGCATGATATCAGAATACCATTCTACCCTTGTAATGCATTGAGGAGTTATTGGTGTGTATTGGAACCCTCTGGTGAGGGGGTTCCTTTCCAGTGGCCAAATTGGGACTGACTTGTAAGTGTCTTGCAATGGATATCACATGCATTGTAACCCCTACCTTGGGGGGAGCTTTCCTATTGTGTGTGAAAATTTAAATGATGTTGGAACTGCCTTGCAATGGATATCACATGCATTGTAACCCCTGCATGGGGGGAGAGATTTCTAATCAGGTGCACACATTTAGACATTCTTGGAACTGCCCTGGAATCCAGCCCACATGCCTTGTAATGACATTGTAATTATTTTTGGGCATAGTTACAATTTAATTGAGACACCAGCTGCAAATTGTGGCCTTGCAACTGCTTGCAAGCAATTGGAATCTGAAAATGGTTTTTCTGACATTGGTACTAATTCCTCAGTAGTTGAGTCACTACTGAGGGTAAGCACATACATTCCTTACAGTAGACTACTTACTGATACCTTGTAGCTGCCTACAGGTATATTTAATATAATAGTAGTTGAGTCACTACTGAGGCTGCCTACAGCCCTTTTCTACATGGATTACTCTCAGTCTCATTCTAGAAGATACTCCCAGGGAGAGATGCACTCGAGCTCAAAGCTTCCCCCTTGTTCCCCCTTTGAGGCATGCTCTCAACCTTTGAAGACTCCCCCTCCTTCCCCCAAGCATGCTTCAAGCAGCTCATCCCCTTGCCAAGTCACTAATGCAGGCTCATGGCACACTGTGGTTCAGCCATGGTGGTGTGTCATGGATAAGCAGGCTGGTGAGTCAGCTTTGAACTCACTTCAAGGCTTGAGAGAGGACCAGTGGTCATGTCCACATTGAGTTGACCATTTGGAGAGTACAAAGGTTTGCCCCCCTCATTCCCAGTTGATGTCTACTAGGGCTCATGACCTCGGTTTGGCCTCAACTTGCTCTTGTCAACTTCATGAGTCCTTGAGCACCCACTTGAAGAGCTCATCCCATCTCATGCCTCCCTCAAGGCACTCTCCATGTCCCATCCCTTGTTGTGGGTCATGCCCAGGGAGGTTGTGCTTGCTTTGAGGGACCCCAGCTTCGCTGTCAAACCCTGCCCCTGCAAGTTTTGAGTCCCATTCAAGAGTGTCAGGTGGCTCATTTCCCCTTTGAGAGGCTATGGCTTCAAGTAGGTATCCCTTGGCCTACCAAGAGGTTGTGAGGCACCAAGTTTGGCCTCGAAGATTTGGGTTTTGTTTCTTCTGTGGTTGTGAGGGGCACATTTGAGTGCAGTGCAGAGTTTTTGCTTCATATCTAGTTGTGAGAAGATGTGGGGTGGTTTGAGGTCACATTGTGCTACCTACAAGTGAGGAGATCCCTCATGAGGTGCTCAGGCACACATTACAGGCTTGTTTGGACTTCTGGGCCCTCACTCATGGCCCAGGAGGGTTGGCTTCTTGGTTACCTTTCCCTCCTTTGAGTTCAGGATCAGTCCTGCCCCTCACCACCTCTTGAGGTTGACCAGAGATGACTCCAAGGCATCCCTTGAGGTTGCAAACTACCCAGTCCCCTTCAAGGGTTGAGTGGTCCCCCCTGAGCTACCCTCAAGCTTCCCCAAGCTTCATTTCCCCTTCAAAGTGCCCTTGAAATGCTTTGAACTGCATCCCCCTTCAGCTGAGTAGTGATTTTGTTTCTTTTATGTGGTTTCTTTTGTTTCAAGTTTGCATTTTCATGATTCTGGCTAGAGTTTTGTTTCAAGGATGATACCCTTGCCTCATTTTATGTTACAGCTCAGTGTGTGGTGACTGAGGACAGTCACTGCCTAAAGCCCCCCTCAGATGTAGGGAAGGTATCCTCCCTACCAGGATATTTCCTTTATTTCATTGTTTTTACTTACTGATTCATTTTTATACTTTTCTTGTTATCCTTTTACATAGTGTTTGGAGGCATTGTGTCCTATGTAAGCCCACAGAAGTACTTCGAGTGTACTGTACATACTTAGAGGAGGAAGAGATGTGCTACCTCAGACAGAAAAGCTGGAAATAAAGATGAAGCAGTCTCAGAATATTGTCTCCCTCTCCCCAGACACTCAGTAGATGCTATCTTGGTTTTTATTTGGATTTCAGGGTATGTTTCTCAGTCTTTTCTCTACTCCTTGACTCTACACCAGGAAACTCAAGCCTCCTGGGTCGAATTCACCCCCTCTCTCACTAGGAGACCTTTGACCTATTCCTAGGGTCCTTTCTCTCTCTTCTCTACAGCACCCAGACTTCCCTCTGCAGCAACCACATCACTGACCTCTTGAGACTTGTTGCTAACCTTCTCCAGCTCAATTTCAAGTGGCTTTCCTGCCCTCGAACTCTGCTGCTCCTGCAGCTCATTCTCTGCCATGTGCCACTTGCTTGGCACTTCAGGTTGGTGTTCTTTGACCTTGATGCTTTGTGATAGAACCTGCTGGGCTGTGCCAACTGCTGCCTCAGCTTTATCTTTGCTTCTTGCCTTGGTATGTCCTCCTTCGAGCCCCTCCTTACTCAGCAGCTCCACTGACAACTCGCTAGGCTCCATGTGTGACTCTTTCAGTTTGTCTTGCATCTCATCATTACTAGGTGCCTCAACAGGCTTCTCATTAGGTATGGATATTGGAGTAGGGTCTTGAAACTTTGTCACTATGTAGTTGAACATTTCATGTGATGTGCTTAGCTGTTGAACCTTGAGTACAAGTGGGATTGGGATTGTTCGATAGATCAAAAATTTCAGTAGGGCATCTCTACCCTCCCATCATAGGCTTTCATCATCTAGTTCCTGGTCTGCAAGAATACCCAGCCAGCCCTTCATGGCTGCAACTTTGAGAAAGCTCACTCTGTAGACTTTCCAATTCTTTCCATCCAGTTTGAGTGTAGGCACATTTGAGTTGTCCATTTCATATCCCATATTCCACTGCTAGGCAGGGCTCATAACCTGTAGAAGTAACAGAATCTGTAGAATACTTAGTAGTCACTTTATATATTAGTAGCAAAGCTACTATACCTGTAGAATACTTAGTAGTCACTAAGTAGAAACTACAGTAATACTAAAATTGTAAGTGTGCGCTATGCACTTATGTAATACAGTGGCTATGCAACAGCACACCATTGATCTAATAACTCCAACAAACTGAGACTGTTTGTGCAAGGTTTCTACTAGCATAGAACCACTCCATAAAGATTCCTGTGAACCTGACAGTGAAATGCATTACAGTAATGCCAGGAGATGTCCATGGAAACTTAGATTCAGACTCACCAGAGTCAGACTTGGATTCACTGAAGTCAGACTCAGGCTCAGACTCAGACTCAGGCTTGGGCTTGGACTCAGATTCAAACTTGGACTTTGATGCTGAATATGCAACATATGATAAGGACAGTGACTTGGACCCAGTGGAAGGGTACAAATGCCATCATAAGCCATATGGAATTGAGGCAAGTGAAAACTCTGGCAGTGGCATTGGTTCTAACTATGGCACAACCATGGAATGTGCAAAGCAGACTATGAATGCTTCTCACTTCATGCACAGTACCCAGCCAACAGTTCCAACAGTTGCTGAGGCACAAAATGCATTAGCCAACCTCAAAAGGCTGCTAGAACCATCAAGGGCAAGAGGCAGTGACAAAAAGCAAATGGACTCATTGTATCTCTTGAAAAACATCTAGTCTGGATGCAATACTTCCTCTGTGCATATGTGGATGGTGATATGTGGACTAATGCAGCAGAAAAAATGGTGAAGCTTGTCAGACATGGAAAATACTTGTCAAGGAAAGTCAGGGAATGATCAACAGCATTCATTCTGGATCATGAGAATGTACCACTGAGCAAGTGTAGGGGTGGTTGGATGAAATCTAGGATCGACAATGAAGACTTGAAATCAGAACGTCTTGCTCACCTTCAATCCCTGGGAAAGTATGTGACAGCAACTGCAATCATTGATTACCTGTGACAGCCAGACATTATGAAGTGATATAGCCTTAGAAAAATGATCTCCCAGGCAATGGCAGAGTAGTGGATGAATGGATGCAGTTTTTGCTGGACTGTGGCTTGAGCAGGACAATATGTTGATGGCCATGAAAGGGATGATGTCATCACATACTGACAAGATGTTTTCCTTCCCATGTGGTACACACTTGAGCTGAGAATGTGATGGTGGTCAGTGACTGAAGGAGAACTAGTGGAGTCTTCCCAGGTGATGGACACATGGAATCACACAGTGGTGGTCTGGTTCCATGATGAATCCACATTCTATGCCCATGATCATCATAAAAAGTGATGGGTACATGCTGGTGAAACACCAACACCACAACCAAAGGGGGAGGGGACATCACTGATGGTTGCTGATTTCATGTCAGCTGATTATGGGTGGCTGTGCTCACCTGATGGAAATGAGTCAGCAAGGGTCTTGTTCTGTGCAGGCAAAGGTCAGGATGGGTACTTTGCAAATGATGAGATCATCCACCATGTTGAAAAAGCAATGGCAATCTTGGAAAAATATTATCAGGGTGAGGATCATGTGTTCATCTTTGATAATGCACCTACTCACATGAAGAGACCTGATCACTCTGTCTCTGCATGGAACATGCCCAAGGGATGCAAAGAATGGGGAGTTGATGTGCCAGTCTGGGACACAAATGGCAAGATCATGCTGGGTCCTGGTGGAAGGACCCTGACAACAAAGGCTCAGATCTCAAATGGATTCTTCAATGGTGCTCCCCAGGAGTTCTATTGGCCTGAGGGCCACAACCATGCTGGAAAGTTCAAGGGGATGGCCCAGATCTTGACAGAATGAGGGTTTGATGTTATGCACTTGAAAGCACAGTGCAAGCAGTGTGCAGCTGGTGCAACTACTTGCTGCTGTTGGTGGATTCTTTTCAACCAGCCAGATTTTGTTAATGTTGAAACAATCCTGGAATCCCACATGCAGGGAAAGAGATTTCTGGGTCATCTTTCTTCCAAAGTTTCACTGTGAATTAAATTTTATTGAGCAGTGCTGAGGGTATGTCAAATGGATTTATCATTGCTATCCACCATCATCAAAGAATTCAGACCTGGATGGAGGCAAAGGTTATAAAGGCATTGGATTCAGTACCATTGGATAGCATGCAAAAGTAAGTAGTTCTACAACATATAGGTGTATTGAAAGGGCTAAATCACTTCTAGGTTTGCAATTTGATCTCACCACTTTATGGATGCTTATCATAAAGGGTTGAATGGGAAACAGGCAGCTTGGGCAGCAAAGAAATATCATGGACATTGAGACCTACCATCAAATATCTTAGAAGAGCTTGATCATACCAAGGTAAACTAATAGGAACCACATACATAGCAGTACCATAATTTGATGGACATGATACAACACAATCTACAATATACTTACTAATCTGAAGTTCAGAGCTTCATGCTTCCTATTTTGGAACTGAGGTCCTGGAGAGCACTGCATCCTTGCTTATTGCTAACCTTGCATCACACCCAGTCACATCACATGAGATGTGTTGAAAGTGCTTGAGGGCTACCTTAATATGATATAATTATTGTGCAGTCTGCCAAAACAAACTTGAAAGGTCCACAAAAGGTGCACATGACTGAATGTTGCAAGAATTTACATTAATCCATTTGTAGTATCATTGTTTCACTGCTCTGCTGGGTTCTCCCTGGGTACCCAAGTACTTACAATAGTATAGTCACTTGTCCACACAGCAACTCAGTGTCATGAAATCAAAATTCAGCTCTAACCTTCCACCACATACATTTGGCACCAGTGTGTGCATCATATGTCCATGTCTTGGTTTGATGGCCTGACTGGTCACCCAAATGCTGGATCCCCTACCTATTCATTAGAGGTGGTTATCTACCATTGATGATGGAGATTTGGCTGAAGTAGCTCAAGTACAAACAGATGGAAATACCTTGTCAGCCTGAAGATGGGATGGGATAGATTGAACACTCACATGGAGAGAACATGCCTACATCATCTCAAGTCACTTGTTGTATGTTTGGTCTTTACTAGTTGTATATGCATGCATCTCATATAACATGACATGATGATCATACACATAAGCAGTGGGTCCCCCACCCCCAATCTACATTGCACATTACTTTTTTAAGTAATGATGACACTTTAAATAGTAGATCTCTCACTTGAAAAAGAAGAAAAAGTTGAGCTTTCCATGCTTTTCCTACTTTTCATCACACTTTTCTTGCTTCAAAAAACATTAAAAGACATTTTATAAAATCATGTACCAGTATCTAAGCCAAGGGTAGATCAAAGCATAAGGAGAATTGTGACACAATACCAATTTGCAAGAGGGTAGTATGCCTTGCTACAGAAAAGTGTATAACCCTGGAACCACTGAGTGTGTCACCATAACCCAGGTACTACCAGATATCTGTGAGTGAGTAGTACCACCGTGCAGAAAACCAAAACACCCAGCACAAAAGCAGGTGAGATACACCATCTTGACCTGCCCAAACCTGTTCAAACACAAAAACTCACATAACTTTGGAACTGTGAATGCATGTGCAATGTCTCATATATCATCTGGTAGAATTCATCTAGTAAATCCACATCTGCAAAAAGTGAACAATTCAGTCTAGAATTGAATGAGTTATGCCCCAAACAGCATAGGGGGTGGGAGGAAGGGCAGGTGCTGAAGAACAGTGGCTCAGCATGGCAGCACAAAATGCAAGGGAATGGTGGTTGGAAGTATGGAGAGCCTGGAGAAAAAGGAACTGAGGGAATATGTGCATGCAATACTGAGATATTTGCAAAATGATCCCAACACCTCACTTTCCACAAAAATGGCTATATCTCTGGAGCAGTGGCAGCTGCAGAAACAAAAAAAGTACCATTAGGAAGGTCTCAAAGTGTAGATTCAGACTCCTGTTTTGTGTGAGGCTAGACATGTCCATAGTCAAGATATCACATGAACAGTGTTGGAGGAGGAGGGGCATGGGGCTGATGGCAAACAGCTGAGTGCTATGATACCAAACACAGGGACCAGTAGATCAAAGCATAAGGAGATTAGAGAAAAAGGAATCGACTCAATGTATCCACCCATTCCCAAGAAATCTGCAAAACTGTCCCAATACTGCACTATCCACAAAATGAACACTACATTTCTTTCAACAGTCCCCTCCACTCTGACATGGACCAATAACTCCAGAACAGTGCCAGCTGCAGAAAGGTGAAAGGTAGCATTGGAAAGTCTCAGTGAGGAGAGTCTGAATCCAGATTTACGAGAGGGCCAGACCAACAGTTGTTGAGATATCACATGACCAGCATCAGGGGGAGAGGTTGAAGACACATGATACCAGCAATAACTGCCGATTGCAATCAACACAAAACTGTGGGGAACAGTAGGGGGAATCATGGAGGGTATGTAGAACAGGAAACTGGCTGGGTATGCACATCCAGTCCTAAGATACTGGCAAAACTACCCAGAGACACCTCTGGCTGCAAAAATCCAGATTTCTTCCCAATGGCTGCACCAATCATGACAAGAGTTCCACCATTTGGAAGGGAAGATTGAATAGTATAATGTCCCTAAAAAGCAAGAGGCACAGTGAAGAACTGAGGGAGATATGGAGCAGACAAGCTATGGGGCCTGTAACACAGTGTGAGAACTTGGGCTGATTTTTTTGAATTGTATGACACCAACTTTCAACATTGCTGACATAAGCATGCACATGAAGTTTCTTCCAAGTGTGTGTGCCCAATTTCCAGACTGTCCTGCATGGACCTACACAAGTGGGTAATGTTGGTGATGTCTGCTGACCACCTCATGTTCCCTTGCCATAATCCACTTACAGTGGACAGTTTGATGATGATCACAACTACAACTGAAGTTTATTTATATTGCTTGTAATAATGTAGATCTTCAAGTCTTGGAGTTGGCAATGAAAAAAGCCAGAAAAGTACAATGAGATTGCTTTACTTACTTTATTTACTTGTCATGCTTTGCAAAGTGTGGAAACTCAGGAAAGTTCCAAAAGAGGAAAAAAGTAATGTGTGAATTTACTGATGGACTCAATTATAGCTGATGCAGTTCTCTAGCAGAAAATTTGGCTATTTGCTTATGACCAGCCTGGTAAGTTGTTTTCCCTGGTTCCTGGAATTAACAGCCTGGAAGTGTTCCTGCAAAATCCTTTTGCACCATTGTCTCAAACTCACTAAGTGTCAACAGATCCACATTCAGGCCCCCTCCCCCTCACTCCTACCATTAGCTGTCCACCATTGATCTGTGGCACAGATCAAACATGTTGATGATGATGCCAATTTGTAAGTATCTTTGCAGAATCCTCCTGTACCATGGCTTCAAGCTCACTTGTGTCAACAGACCTATGTTCACTTGTCATATTGAGTTGATTGTTCCTTGGTTACTGTCAGGACTTACATAGAACTTTAACCTAGAGTTACCTCATCTATGTCAAAGCTTTTTATGTTATGGAAACAGACTCATAATCATACTAAAAGTCTTAGTCAAACTTTGTTATAGTAGCTGATAACTATGTAAACATTCTTTTTGCACCCAGTCTGAGTTCAAGTCAGAACTTGAAGATGAGCATACAGGACTGATGCTATCACATTCCCTACTCAAATCTTTGGTTGTGCACCTATGGGGAGAATAGTAAATCAGTTCTCCTTGTGCCTGGCACATCTTGTTGTGGGTAATCCATGCCCTAAGCTCTGCATCTGTCAGCCTAACCTATTTGCAAGCTTCTGAGTTCAAGGCATCAAGTAACTTCTCCACCTCTGTGTGGCCACCAATCTTAGAAGGGTTCTGCACTGCACCTGAGAGCAGCCAGCCTCTCAGCATAACACCATAGCATTCAACAATTTGATGCTCATAGTTAGTATAATTCATTTTCACTTTGGCCTTCACTTTCTTCTTTGTCAATAAGTAGTCTATGATGCACACATTTGGTAAGATAACTATATTGAAGCTACAGGTATGTACTCACCAAGTTCCTCCTGAATGAGGGAGCAGCACTTGCTGATCAGTTTGTTGAGAGGGCACTGGTACTTAGTCACAGCAGGCACATCTTAACATACAATTAGAAATATATATGACACAATGATTGAAGGGGACATACCAATCCCACTGACTGCCCAAGACTCAAGACGAAGTGCTAAACAATGTGCTTCAATGTCCAGAACAGTCCACACAAAACTCTCTGCTTTGGGGGTGAAAAAAAGCTTTGGCTCTGAAAGGTCTTTGACCATTCCTCAGACTGCAATGTAAAATCCTTCTAGCCCAGTTTATGCACATAGGGCAGTCCACTGACATTATAATCTTAGTGTGAAAACATTAAGGGATGGATTATTTTACCTCCCAGTCCATGTTCACAAAAGCAGCACTGATGGTGTGGCTGACAGTCTTGGGGTTTGAATGCACAACCAGGACCTTCTTATCTTGAGCAGCTTGAACTTCAGCATTATAAGCCTCTTGCTGCACAGGTGTCAAGTTCTTGTAGGCAACTTGTAAATCAATCTTGTTTTGTGCCACAAATTGTGTGAGTTTGACACAATCACCCCAGTCATGGCCTGTGGATGAAAAAAATGTTGAAACATGATAATATCCAAGGATGAGCTGGATCCATATCAGTGTTTGCCTCACAAAGCTTTGCCCTAATGAATGCATTCCATGAGTTGACTCATCAGTGGTTGCAGAGGTTGTCACTCTTAAGAAAGAGCTGGGCATGCATCAGCAAAACACCAAGTTTGGTACAGAGGCACAGACCCACAGATGGTACAGATTTTCCACAGAGCAAGTACAGACCTACAGATCCCACAGACCCACAGACCCATGGATGTAATCATTAATTTGCCCATATCTCGCCCAAAAAAGGAGATATTGCCAAGGTAATCATATTCCCAGGTGCTGTACAATGACTCTCTGAGTTTGCACTGATGTGCTGTAGCAATTTCAATTGGAGTTTGAAATTTGTAATCATTCATTTGCCTGTATCTCATCCAAAAATGGTCATATTGACAATATAATCATACTGACATGATCATGACATCACATACTACAAATTTCATTATGACACCATAACTGTACAGCCACTTTTATTTTTTGATGCACCAGGTCTCCAGCAGCACTTTGGAAATATCTCACCCAAAAAAGGAGATATTGCTAAGATAAGCATATTCCCACAGTCCTATGAGCATAGGCTACAACTTTTGTTATGACATTGTGGCTGTACAATTACTCTGGATGGTAGATTTTTTGACTTCCAAGTTTGCACCAATGTCCTGTGGCAAATTCAAACTCCAATTAAAATTTGTGGGGGTTAGAGCCAGTTCAGTATGCATAGAAAGTAGTTAGCCAAAATAGTAGCAGCTGCTATTCCAGCTAAGCATTTCTCAGGACTTTGTGGCACCTTTGGCACAGCTCAACTGAATGTTTGGAGCCTGAACCTTCACTTTCCCCATCAACAGCATGTCCTCATACTGCAACCCTCAACCCCCACTTAGTATTGGCCATATCCATCATCTCCTCCTTGGCTTCAGTGCATTCATCATACTCTGTGGCATCAAGACACTTCAAATGATGAATGTGTGGAGCACTCCAAAGAGAACTTGTGCACATTGGTCAGTTGATGAAACTAACTGGATGCTTGATCTCTTCATCAAGAACAAGGCAAAAATGGGTCAAGCATTTTCATTCCCCCAGAGTGTCTATGCAGAGGTAGTGAACCAACTTGGGCCCAATAAGAATGGTACTATGGTGGGATCAAAATGGCAGTCAGTGTGTCCCATTCCATCTACCTATCCTGTGCTGCTGATTAGGACATACCAACAGATCAAAAGGACTTGGCAAGTGATAACCACTTATAACAGTCATTCTGGCTGCAGTTTCCATCCAACACATGGTGCAGATGTGCAAAGTCAGGCTGAACAAGAAGCATGGGATGCCTTCATGGTGACTGATTCTTCTGAGGTGAGTAGTATCTAAGAAACTTTTACAAACCCTAATCCAGAGTAAAGAAATGAGCCAGTTTTGGAACAAAGGTTGGGTGTTCTATGAGAAAATGGTAGAGCTTTTCCATGGTGGTTCTGGTGCTACTGGCACCTATGGTACTCCTTTGCATCATCAGAAAGCATGTCTGTCAATGAGGGTGCTAGTGGTGACTTCAATGACCTATGTTCTGACTTATCTCAGATGCCTGAAGTGCCATATCTGGAACTTGACCTTGACAACTTGCTCCAGCTTGGACAAAACTTTGCCTCAACCAACCCAACCATGCAGGCTTCTGCTGTTGAGGATATGTTATCAATGCTGGATGGGGTCATGCCTGACTCTTACTTTTTCACTCACCCACAGTCTGACACTTCTACCTTCTCTTCATCTCTGGTGCTATTTTCAGGTCTGCCTGGCCTCACTTACCCTTCATCTCCTGGTCTTCTGCCCCCATCATCCTCAGGAATACTTTCACATGGCACCACCTTCCCCTCCCCATCTCCTGTCACTGCTCTGGTCCCACCACCCAGTCTCCATCTTTCCACTTCCTGTACAACCCTCATCTCTTCCAAGGTCTCAAAGGGGGAATCCAAGGGGTGAAGCAGTGCACACTCCAAGGTGTCTTTGCTAAGCTCTTCTGCAGCTGTCAGTAGGTGGTCCAAATCAGCACACACTGGGACTTCCTTTGTGCCAGCAGTGACTGGTATGACAGGCATTATGGCCTGTGCAGCTGACACAGTGTCCCAGATAAAGGAGTTCCTGGAGTCCACCTCCATTGTGCCTCCCACATCCCCTGATACATCCTTCAACATCACCCACTGTAGGGAGTGAGTACTCCCCACTAGGATATTCCTTTTATTTTATAGTTTTTACTTTTGCTTTTACCCTATTGTTTTTACTTTCTTTTACTTTTTTATTTCTGTTCATTTACTTTAGACTTAGCTTTGAGAGTAGACACATGATGTGGCTTAAGTAAGCCCACATGCACTTACTCTCCACTGTAACTACTTACAACAGAATAATAGCAAAGTTCTGAGTTACAAGTTCAAGTTCAAGTTTGAGAAGGCCTCAAGTTACTGCCTTCTGCTGTGTTCAGACAGATCTCAGACAGAATCAGACATCCTTTCCCAGACAGCAATTTCCTTCCAGGCTATAGGAGCCCCTTGGAAGTTCTCCCCCTTCAGTTCTCACCTCCATCCTCAGCTTCTCTCTAGTATATCCTACACTGCCATGCATCTGGGATTCTCATGACAGACACAGTGCTTGAGCCTGCCATTCAGGCAGAACTTGCTTTTGCATTCCTCAGCAACAAGACCCTCTGTCACATGTATTCTGACCTCACTGATCTGGCTGTTTGACAACACTTCACTCTCACTTGGTTCCAGAGGAATTGTTGTACTTGGTCAGGTGAAAGCTTGGCTGGGTCAGATGCCAGACAGTCTGGCACCAGCAATGACCCCTTTGCTGCATACTGTGATCAGCCAGAATATATGTAATACCTTGTCTCTCACTCCCACTGTCTCACTAATGCCTGTTGGCCTGAGGCTGTTGCACCTCAAACATCCAAACTAGTTGTAGCCTAGTTTACATGTCAATAAATTCATCATCATCATCATTGTCCATTTCATTATCCATCTCACATGCATGCTGAATGTTGAGATAATCCTCCCACATGCTCTCCACAATCCTATCGCATTCCTCAACATCACCATCTTCATCAGCATTGTGTTGAAAATAATCAAACCCCTCACCCCAGTCATTCTCAAATTCATCATTGATGGTGTTGGATTTGTGAATGCAGATGAAATTGTGGATAGCACACAATGCTGCAGGGATATGACTCTGTATGTCAAGGGAATATGAGTGGCCAAGGAGGAGAATTTTGAATTGATTTTTCAGAATGCCAAATACCTGTTCAATAACATTTCATGCAGAGGCATGCCACAAGTTGAACAGCTCCTTTTTGTTAGCTGGCCTGAATTTCATTTGTCATTTCTCTGTTAAAGAGAAAAGAAAAGAAATACTTACCATGTGTTGGCAGTACCACATGCCATGATACAGAACAAGTAATCCAGGCCTGGAAGGATACCCAAGGTCAGCAAGGAGATACTTACCCTCAGGTATGTTCAGACCATGTCCAAGTGCATTATCATACACTCTTGCATCTGAAGCTGACCCCTCCCATCCTGTAAGCACATATTTGAACATCAGATTGAAATTGCAGACAAAGAGGCAATTCTGGGATAAAAATCCCTTGTGATTTCAAAATACAGTAGCTGCATATCCAGGGGGGGCCACTGTGATGTGGCTACCATTAATGGCACCAAGTGCATCCTTTAAATATGGCCAGAACTTTGGGTTGAACCATAGCTTTGATGAGATCACATTGACATCAAGTGGAGTGATAAGGGAAGCATACAGTGGTGGTGATGAAAAAATGACAACCATTTTGTGGAAGTAGCTACTGGAGAAATGTGTCAAAGAGCTGGAATGTATCAAAGGGCATACTGTGATATCATTTCATTTGAATGCTGAAATCACTCACTGATGTGTCTCACAGAAAGACCTGTGACACTTGTGTATAGGAAAATTGCAAGCTGTTCTTCTAATGAAACAAACTTGGAGTTGGTGTAACTGTGGCATCTGAGAATAGAGATGAGGTGGTCAAATAGATCTGCATGCATGCCAAGTTCATCACAAATGTGCTCTGGGTGGCCTGTGAGCAGTTTGATGACCCAACTTTCACCAGAGAGAATGGATGTATGGTAGGGTTCTGGAACTTTCTTGGAAGTGGTGATTGAGGCAACCACAATTGCCATTGCACAGATTATGATGCTGAGGAGAAGTGCCATGTGGCAGATGAGGCATTGTCACTGCTCTGGTCATAGATTGATCATGGCAAGGAGGCATCAATCATTTCCCTCGTATCAGTGTCCAGATCAGGTTTGCCACACTGTCTGGCAGAGATTTATCTGAGTTTCAACTTGCTTAGTACTCTAACTGGAATAGCAGCTGCTACTATTTCAGCTAACTACTTTCTACACATACCAAACTGGCTCTTAGGTCACTTCCTCATTGTCAGAGAGTTAGCTTGTGGTCCCACAAGCCTTCAGGGTTCATCAACTTGCTCATTGGGCCACTCCCCTTCCATCTTTCCAAGTAACATATGTAGTCATTCTCATCAATGAATCCTGAGTAGCATCTAATTCTATTGGGTAGCACAGCTGTAAAGGAATTTGAGAGGTGGGAAATGTCCTGATTCAAGAGTTTAAATGTGGGTTGGCAGCAGTTGTTGCATGCATTTTCTGCTGCATGTCCATGAGTCCAATGCATTCTGAGGATGGCATCTAACTCTGCTGGGCAGCACAGTCACAGGGAAATTTAATACTGACAGACTCTCAAGTCTCAATGTGGGGTGGCAGCAACATCAGCAAAACAGACCCCCTCTGTGCAGATCTGTACAGACCACAGACCCACAGACAGGTCCCCCTTTGTATAGATCTGCACAGATCTCCATATCTGTACAGAATCTAATTTCTGTACAGACTGTTTCAGTATACAGATTCCCACACTCAACTTAACATGTAGTCAGCTAACATTTGAATTATATTATTATATTATTATAAAATTACTTTAATTACAATGGTACAGGGACTACATATCTATGCTAAGTGGGCACAGCCTTGCAGAGAACCCACCCCCTGCCTCTGCCACCCCCCTCTGGTGGATCATCAGAGGGAGGGACAACAACAACAACAAGAGGAGATGGGTTATATACTTCTGTTTGCTTACCTCAGCAACTTTCAAAGCCAGCTGTGGCACACTCCCACAAATTTTAATTGGAGTTTGAATTTGCCACAGGACATTGGTGCAAACTTGGAAAGTCAAAAAATCTACCATCCAGAGTAATTGTACAGCCACAATGTCATAACAAAAGTTGTAGCCTATGCTCATAGGACTGTGGGAATATGCTTATCTTAGCAATATCTCCTTTTTTGGGTGAGATATTTCCAAAGTGCTGCTGGAGACCTGGTGCATCAAAAAATAAAAGTGGCTGTACAGTTATGGTGTCATAATGAAATTTGTAGTATGTGATGTCATGATCATGTCAGTATGATTATATTGTCAATATGACCATTTTTGGATGAGATACAGGCAAATGAATGATTACAAATTTCAAACTCCAATTGAAATTGCTACACACATCAGTGCAAACTCAGAGAGTCATTGTACAGCACCTGGGAATATGATTACCTCAGCAATATCTCCTTTTTTGGGCGAGATATGGGCAAATTAATGATTACATCCATGGGTCTGTGGGTCTGTGGGATCTGTAGGTCTGTACTTGCTCTGTGGAAAATCTGTACCATCTGTGGGTCTGTGCCTCTGTACCAAACTTAGTGTTTTGCTGATGCAGTGTACATTGGCTCCATCTCAGATGCAAGCCCCAAAGACCCCAAATCCCTGAATCCTTGTGCAGTGATCTTCATCTTCTCACCATCATAATCCAGCCATGCTTGAAGTCTTTGAATTTTGACATTGAGGCAAACAATCTCCTCCCATGATCACTGAAGCTTGTAGTACTTCACCATCATCTCATGATTATCTGGTAAGTCCCACAGCTTCTCCAGCACCTCATAGTGTGAATGTTTCAGAAGGGAAAATTCTCCCAGCAGGCTGTAGCTGATCACATCTGCATAGTCAAGCCTAGGGTGTGGCAGACATTGATGGGGTGCTAATCTGTTATAACACTTGAGAGCAGTGTGGATGGCAGTGGAACACCTGCTAATTGCTTTAGAAATGTGCTTGCACATCTTATAGCCTGTGCACAGCTCAGTAATTTGATTTGCCCATTCATTTGTACATACCCATTTTCACCAGGTTGGCCTTTGAGAGTTCGAACATTCACTGCACAACTAAACCTTCAAGTTCCTCTACCACATGAATGAAGGTACAGTGCTTTGTGTATTCATGGGCATTGATGTACTCAGCATGCAGAGGGGTCCAGCAGTCAATGATGTCGTGCTGGCACTTGAAATTGGCCACAACATTCAGCTGCAGCTGATACTTCTGGAGTGCAGAAGCATACTTGGTGTTGATGGCATTTGTCCCTTGCCAAGCACTTTCATTAAGGCCAGATGTCAAAGTAAATTTGGCAGGTGTGTAGGTAAGATATGGAACCTGGGTGACACTGCCATAAGTTGCTCTATATGGCACATCAGGGTGACTTGCTAGGGAAGGGGATGCTGTACATACCCTGCAAAGTTCAACTTTTTGAGGAGTTCAACATACTCCACTGCTATCAAGGTGGTGTCTGACTCCCCTGCACATCACTTCAAATACTCAAGTTCCTCCCAATGCCAAGACTTGAAATCATTGTCAGTGATGTCCTTACCATGCTTGAATTGCTCCAGTTCTGCCAGATTAGTTTGAATAATGCACAGTGCTTGCTTGTAATTATTGTAGAGAAATGTGCCTGTCAGAACAAATCTAGATCATACTGGACTATGAGTCAGTGAAACCCTTACTTAGCTTGAGATATTTGTCTGAGTCCCATTGGCTGAAATGGAGGTCCAAGAATTGTTTCCAATGGAACTCTGATGCATGATGTATGAGTGGTGCCATATTATTGGAACTTGAGAATATGCACTCACATGTTTCCAAGTCTTCATTCCCAAATCCTAGCTGATAAAGTGGGTGATTCTGCAATTGACACATACAGCTGTGGGCAAATCCATAGAAAAAAAAGGACAACAAAAGAAATGACCACCGCAGGGGTCGAACCTGCAATCTCCTGATTCGTAGTCAGACGCGATGCCATTTCGCCCACTACCTTCAGTTGTTTTTCCTGTGCCTTTGCTCCCAGTGAGCTGGCTCTGAGTGTCTTCTTGGATGCACGTCAACATCATGCCCAACAGCTTGGCCTGGCCCACAAATGTCAAGCAACTGATTAACAGCTGCTAATCCACATTTTGCACTGCAAACATAAATGTGAGTGCCTGATTACAACTGGTGTGGGTCATGTACAGCTCTCCACTTCATTTCATCTCTGCAATGCACTCTACAAAGCCATGGCAGCAGGCCATTACAAAAATACCTGTTTGTTTGAATACTTGAATTTGATTTTCTTCAACAGACTTTGCCACAGTCCAGTTGTCAGTGCAAGTAGTAGCCTGCTTCTCTCCAGAAGTCTCACCTGGCCTATCCCATACATTGTCCTTAAATGTCTCCACCTCAGCATGAGGAATGAAATAGTCACTGTGAAATAATCAAGAGTCTGCAGATCCTGACCCATCCAAGTGCTTGGCAGATTGATTACCATCCATGCTATGTAGCTGAGCAGGGTTCAACAGAGATTTGTCAGGTTGCTATAATAACTGTTAGGCACATGACAGACTCTAGCCAACTACTCTAACCTGGAATGCACATGCAGGACAAGCCCCACATAACTTCCCCACAGGTCCATCATGGCCCAGACCCTGTTGAAGTGACATACAAATAGATTGGAGGATATTAAGATAAATATCAAAGACAGCAGAGAGTTGAGTGTGGAGTTGTTGAGTATACATGATCTAGCATATAGATTAGCTTGATCCCTGCATAACCATATCCCACTTACATTTTGCAAAGCACAAAGCACCTTCATCATTGCTTGAAGACTGAACAAAGACTGGCAGCATCATATCTGATGGTAGAGCTCAAGGCATTCTAACCTGATTGCAATGCAAGGTTGGGAAGGTGAGCAGCCAAGTAACCCTACATATAGCAAGGCCACATTCACACTTTCATTGGCTTTCTGGATCCATTAACATGCCACTCATACTCTAGGCTGTCAGCACTAGAATTCTCTGCTATTACCTGATTGCTCACTTATGAAAGAGACCAATGACATCTACATGAAACACATGATCACCAGCCATGTCCTCCAGACCATTATGCTTCCATGCCAGGTAGTGATCCACAAGGATCAGCATCTGTGCTTGCCATGTTTGATGGGCATGTCTGTTGTGCTGTGCACACAGGTGTGTATCATGGTAGTGATGGGACTGAGGTTGACTGTATAGGTATTAGAGCAGGGGAATTTCAAAGTATATTGGCAAAAGTGGGATGGAATGCATGAACATATGAATGGCTGGAAGTATTTGGAGTACAGCAGAGGAGCATCTTTGAGTTTGTTCATCTGGTGGTGGCAGTCCAATGACATCTTGATTGCTGTCCCCATAATCTAGACCACCATTTGAGTCAAATTCAAGGTCACCTGTATCACCAATTTCCATGTGTGCTTCTGCCAGACATGCTCACATGGACCAGGTGTTGGCTAGCTCATCTTTGGCAAGAAGTAAAGAAGAAGTTGAGACCACACACCTTGAGCCTCCTGCTGTTGCCTTTCTCACACTAGCCTTGCCCTGTGAATCTGCAAGATTGACACACTGCTTGTAGTGAGAGAGAAATATGATGATAAGACACTCATTCTGACATGAGTTGATGTCATCCACCATTTATTCTTCATCATGGTCTGTAAGCAATTTGGAAAAATGCATCGAAGTGTGATATATGTACCTTATGTGGCTATGTAAGCACTACACCAGTACAATGTCATGACATGAGCACAGCAGCTAGGACAACACTAGGGTACATTAGCTTGTCAAGGAGGATACTTGATGGTGAAAATGCTGCAACCTGCTGACAGGCTGTTAATTCCAGGAACCAGGGAAAACAACTTACCAGGCTGTTCATAAGTGAACAGCCAAATTTTCCACTAGAGAACTGCATCAGCTATAATTGAGTCAAACATCATGTGCAATGTAGATTGGGGGATGGAAGGACCCACTGCTTAGGTGTATGATCATCATGACATGTTATGTGAGATCCATGCATATACAACTAGTAAAGACCAAACATATTAGTGAGTTCAAGACAATGGTGCAAAAGGATTTTGCAGGAACACTGACAGGCTGTTATTCCCAGGAACCAGGGAAAACAACTTACCAGGCTGCTCATAAGTGAACAACCAAAGTTTCTGCTAGAGAACCACATCATCCATAATCAAGTCAAACACCATATGCAATGTAGATTGGGGGTGGGGGACCCACTGCTTATGTGTATGATCATCATGTCATGTTACATGAGATGCATGCATATACAACTAGTAAAGACCAAACATACAACAAGTGACTTGAGATGATGTAGGCATGTTCTCTCCATGTGAGTGTTCAATCTATCCCATCCCATCTTCAGGCTGACAAGGTATTTCCATCTGTTTGTACTTGAGCTACTTCAGCCAAATCTCCATCATCAATGGTAGATAACCACCTCTAATGAATAGGTAGGGGATCCAGCATTTGGGTGACCAGTCAGGCCATCAAACCAAGATATGGACATATGATGCACACACTGGTGCCAAATGTCTGTGGTGGAAGGTTAGAGCTGAATTTTGATTTCATGACACTGAGTTGCTGTGTGGACAAGTGACTATACTATTGTAAGTACTTGGGTACCCAGGGAGAACCCAGCAGAGCAGTGAAACAATGATACTACAAATGGATTAATGTAAATTCTTGGAACATTCAGTCATGTGCACCTTTAGTGGACCTTTCCCAACTTACATATTACTGTCATCATCTATATACTGAATCTGCACTGATGGCCAAAGGCAAGATGCACTGGTAGGAGCCAGGGGGGGAGACTGAATGCAAACCTATTGCTCAGTAAGTTCTGAGACCATGATATGGAAGGATTTTTGCAGGATGTCCAACTTACATGTTAGCATCATCATGCTGGACCTGCAGTGCAGATCATTGGTGCATGACTAATGGTAGGAGTGGGGGAGGGGGGTGAGGGGGGCTGAATGCAGATCTATTGACATCTGGTGGATTCAAAACCATGGTGCAGAAGGATTTTGCAAGAATACTTACATATTGGCATCACTGGCTGCATACCAGATCTGCACTGGTGGCCAAAGGTAAGATGTTCCAGGTAGGAGCTGGGGGGGGACAAATGCACATCTATTGACACTCAGTGAGTTTGAAACTCTGGTATGGAAAGATTTTGCAAGAACACTTACATATTATTGGCATCATTGACATACTTGACCTGTGGTGCAGATTGTTGGTGCATGGCTAATGGTAGAAGTGGGGAGGAGAGGGCCTGAACATGGATCTGTCGCCACTTAGTGAGTTTGAGATGATGGTATGAAAGGATTTTGCAGGAACACTTACATATCATTGTCAACTACATACTTGATCTATGCTGATGGCTAAAGGTAGAAGGAGGGAGGGAGGGGAGCTGAATGCAGGTCTGTTGATGCTCAGTGAAATCAAGGCAATGGTGTGAAAGGATTTTGTGGGAATAAAACTTTTGCCAACTTACATACTACCATCAACTACTACACACCTGATCTACACTGCAGATCATTGATGCATGACCAAAGGGAGTATGCACAGGCATGGGTACATGTTCATCAACATCAGCAGGCAGTTGAAGTCAGTTAAATTGCAGGTGGAGGAAAGAAGGGGAGCCTGAATGCAGATCTGTCAACACTCTGTGAGTTCAAGATGATGGGGCAAAAGGATTTTGCAAGAACAGGATCTTTCTTGACTTACATGCCAGCATCATCAACTCTGGTTGGATCACTGACAGAGAACCTGGTGCTGACACCTTGCATCATGTGGTTATGGGCAAGACACCTATGAGAACAATCTGAATCAGAGTACAATGTGATGGAAGGGGATTCACCTATATCACCATTACTCCAAGGATGGGAACAGTGTAGCACAGGAAATGAGAGCAGCATGCTTGCACCACACTGCAGGTTGCTGATGCATGACTACCTGAGTAAAAACAATGTTGTCAGGGCCAGCTGGTGCAAAAAAAGTGTCATGGGCAACCAGTAGGTACAGGGCAGCCTAACAGGCCAAGGTGGCATAGTCATTGAGTAGGAAAATGGGGCACCATTCTGTGCTCATCATTGTCAGCAGTGAGGAAGGCAATAACAGATAAGTAGAAACTCCAGTTGCAGTCAGACACTGTACCTGACACAGCTTCACATGGGAATTATAATTCTGGGGATACCTGGGTGGTTGATTTTCAACCTGTGTCCCAATAACACCATATATTATGTTTTTACCTTCCTGTAAATAACACTGTATAGTATGCTAACAACACAGTAAGAAGCATATATACAGAAAACTGCATTAAATTTGGCCCATAATCAAGTGAGATACATTGCTCATTGGGGACAACAGCAAGCATGAGAGTTCTGACATTGCAGGGAACAGCAGGCACAGGCTGGGTGTTGTTGGGAGGTGGTGCTGGTGTTTGTTTTGGCAGACTGCACAATAATTATATGATACTAGCCATTATACTAGCATTAGTCAGCTGATCTAATCTTGTACTATCTACCTTGTATTCTCTCACCACTAAGATACTGCTGAGTGCTGCAGTAAGTGCTGCAGCACTGCAGTATTAGGTTCTCCCTCTAGTTAGTAACAAGGATCAAGGTACATCTTTATTACTAATATGTGATGTGGATTGTGACACACAGGTGACTAGACCATGCTCCTTCAGTCTGGCCATCCCTAAAAGGTAGGTACCCCCTAACCTTGACACATAGGGTCACCTGACCCATACCTGGTTGGTCTGGCAAGGGCTGAGAGTGGTCACATGACCAGTCTGAGTGTGGCCATGGATGAAAAGCACAGTCACAGGTCTGCCAAAAGGTCTGCAGGCCCTATTATGCATGGGTTTGGGTGGAAGGGGGCCAGAAAGGGTGTGCAAGGTGAATAGGGGTGTCAGAGGCTGTACAGAAGCATGGGAACTGAGTGACTGAGGCATGGTCATGATGGAGACCATACAATACTAATTGTATTTTGTTTATATCTCTACCATTTTTGCACAGATAGATGAAGTAAGCATACCTCCATGGTCCTCTTGTCAGGTATTACAACTTTCATCATGATATCTTTGAAATTTAATTTTTGAGACATCAGTTTTTTTGGGTATTTTGCAAGTTTCTCACCTATTTTTGCGCATATCAATGAGATAAGTATATTCCCATGATCCTGTGATCTATCCTTACAGCTTTTACTATGACATCATGATATATAGTTATAATAGTGCTATAGTTCATTATATATCAAATAGTGAGGCACTATTTTAGTCAATGACAAATATTGCACTGTAAGTTTTTCCTCATTAGCACAATCCCCAACAGTGGGTGGTAATGGTGATAAAGTATGTATATATGGGTTTGACAAGATTTTTGACAAAAAATCTCTTAGTGCTGTCTCATATGTATGTATGAATGAAGACATGAAAATGTGAAACTATACCAAAACAAAAGGAAACTACACATGGTTGTTGGAACATTGATGTTCTCCACCCTCATAGCCTCAGTTGAACCCCTGACCTATTTCATGTTCTTTGCTGAGTTAAATATAGGGTGAAGATCTGACTAGTGTGAAGGAAAGAGCATCTTACACATCTGGTTCTGCTTTGCAATATCCACAAGGATAGGACAAAGTATTTCTACATCCTCACCATGCTCCTGAAAGGCTGCATTGATCTGTTTGTGAACATTGGCATGAACACCTGAAGTTTCATATTTCTTCACAGCCAAATTCAGGTCCTCCTGCAATTCATGCCCATGTGCTTTGCCCTGTAATGAGAAGTATAAGTACTCAAAAACAAGTAAAGCACCTTCAATGATCAGCTGTGTCATCCAAACCATGAGCTGATATTATTTACCAATGCCATATTCTGCAATATATTTCTTGGAATATTGCATTGGCATGGCCAATGCAGGCATCACAACCCTTGAGGAGGGTTGGGCATCAATGGAAGGCTATGGCATGGGGGAAAACATGATCTGGCTATGGCAACAGAATCAATGAAGGGATGCAACCCACAACCTGAACAGTAGATCATGAAGACTTGGAATGCTGATGTAAGTGAGAACTTAGGAACACAAACCAACTATAATCCCATTGGTCATCTTCACCTGCTGGAGCAAAATAAACATTCATACTTTCTACACAAAATACATCAGTTATTATTTCAGGAAAGGAATGATTATTGACATTCTGGAAATTAGACATGGAGACATGAGGATTACTGGGACATTGCATGAACGAGGGCACCTACATCCTGAAAGGGACCATTAACAAGAGGCTTGGGGACATCAAAGTTGATTTTGCTCACCATCTGTGGTATACTGAAAAGAAGGCCAATGAGAGTACCACAAAAGACTCACTTGCTATAATCCACAGTGCACAAGCATCACATTAGAAATAGTAAAGAGCATCCCTGATTGCCAGCAAAACCCTACTCACCACCTACAAAACCAAGTGCAACAGCATGGCAATGAACATGGTCAGCATCCATCCACCACCACCTGCCATGACTCCACTCACAAGCTATGATGCCCAGTGCAACAGGGTGGCAGTGAACATGGTCAGCATCCATCCACCACCACCTGCCATGACTCCACTCACAAGCTATGAAGCCCAGTGCAAAAGGGTGGCAGTGAACATGGTCAGCATCCATCCACCACCACCTCCCATGACTCCACTCACAAACTATGAAGCCCAGTGCAACAGGGTGGCAGTGAACATGGTCAGCATCCATCCACCACCACCTGCCATGACTCCACTCACTCCCTATGAAGCCCAGTGCAACAGGGTGGCAGTGAACATGGTCAGCATCCATCCACCACCACCTGCCATGACTCCACTCACAAGCTATGAATCCCAGTGCAACAGGGTGGCAGTGAACATGGTCAGAATCCATCCACCACCACCTGCCATGACTCCACTCACTTCCTATGAAGCCCAGTGCAACAGGGTGGCAGTGAACATGGTCAGCATCCATCCACCACCACCTGCCATGACTGCACTCACTTCCTATGAAGCCCAGTGCAACAGGGTGGCAGTGAACATGGTCAGCATCCATACACCACCACCTGCCATGACTCCACTCACTCCCTATGAAGCCCAGTGCAACAGGGTGGCAGTGAACATGGTCAGCATCCATCCACCACCACCTGCCATGACTCCACTCACAAGCAATGAAGCCCAGTGCAACAGGGTGGCAGTGAACATGGTCAGAATCCATCCACCACCACCTGCCATGACTCCACTCACTTCCTATGAAGCCCAGTGCAGCAGGGTGGCAGTGAACATGGTCAGCATCCATCCACCACCACCTGCCATGACTCCACTCACAAGCTATGAAGCCCAGTGCAACAGGGTGGCAGTGAACATGGTCAGCATCCATCCACCACCACCTGCCATGACTCCACTCACAAGCTATGAAGCCCAGTGCAACAGGGTGGCAGTGAACATGGTCAGCATCCATCCACCACCACCTGCCATGACTCCACTCACTCCCTATGAAGCCCAGTGCAGCAGGGTGGCAGTGAACATGGTCAGCATCCATCCACCACCACCTCCCATGACTCCACTCACAAGCTATGAAGCCCAGTGCAGCAGGGTGGCAGTGAACATGGTCAGCATCCATCCACCACCACCTCCCATGACTCCACTCACAAACTATGAAGCCCAGTGCAGCAGGGTGGCAGTGAACATGGTCAGCATCCATCCACCACCACCTGCCATGACTCCACTCACAAGCTATGAAGCCCAGTGCAACAGGGTGGCAGTGAACATGGTCAGCATCCATCCACCACCACCTGCCATGACTCCACTCACTCCCTATGAAGCCCAGTGCAACAGGGTGGCAGTGAACATGGTCAGCATCCATCCACCACCACCTGCCATGACTGCACTCACTTCCTATGAAGCCCAGTGCAACAGGGTGGCAGTGAATGTGGTCAGCATCCATCCACCACCACCTGCCATGACTCCACTCACAAACTATGAAGCCCAGTGCAACAGGGTGGCAGTGAACATGGTCAGCATCCATCCACCACCACCTGCCATGACTCCACTCACAAACTATGAAGCCCAGTGCAACAGGGTGGCAGTGAACATGGTCAGCATCCATCCACCACCACCTGCCATGACTCCACTCACAAACTATGAAGCCCAGTGCAACAGGGTGGCAGTGAACACAGTCAGCATCCATCCACCACCACCTGCCATGACTCCACTCACTCCCTATGAAGCCCAGTGCAACAGGGTGGCAGTGAACATGGTCAGCATCCATCCACCACCACCTGCCATGACTCCACTCACTCCCTATGAAGCCCAGTGCAGCAGGGTGGCAGTGAACATGGTCAGCATCCATCCACCACCACCTGCCATGACTCCACTCACAAACTATGAAGCCCAGTGCAACAGGGTGGCAGTGAACATGGTCAGCATCCTTCCACCACCACCTGCCATGACTCCACTCACAAACTATGAAGCCCAGTGCAACAGGGTGGCAGTGAACATGGTCAGCATCCATCCACCACCACCTGCCATGACTCCACTCACTCCCTATGAAGCCCAGTGCAACAGGGTGGCAGTGAACACAGTCAGCATCCATCCACTACCACCTGTGATGACTCCACTCACATGCTATGATCCCCACAATTCAACCAGCAGACCACAACTACATTAGCGTAGATCTCATGTGCAGCAATTTTCACAGTTCACACACACTCTATGAATTAATCAGCATCATGTTCCTGCAATGCCCTTCTTCCTTACATATGGAAACCAAATTGAAAGTTCATATGCAAGCTGTGTGGGCTCAATCTGGTGAGCCTCGGTATTCTCCATCCACCTCTTCAATGACCTTCCCCCTGTCAGCTGGATTTCAACCCCAAGCTTTACACTTACTTTTGGATAGCAAATTCCATGCACAACTCCAGGTTGGACTGCTGTGTTGACATGAGAAGTTCTTGCAATCCTTCTTCACTCAAAGCATTGCCTGTGCATTGTAGTAGGCATGTGCAATCTGCACCATGTTGTTCCATTCCTACAGCAACTTTTCATCAGGTCTGCCATTCCACTAATTCACAGGGAACTCACCAGACAATGCCACATAGTCACAGGGTGGAAACTTTAGCTTTTCCAACCAACTCCTGACCCTTACTAGACATTTGTTTACCATCACTCTCTCCCCTTCTGCAGCCTCCTTCATTGCATTATCTAAACTCGAACCTTTGCTCATGAGGGCCTGCACAGCATCAAGACTTAAGGTGTCTGCCTTTGTTAGCAGCACAATTACAGGAACTGCAAATTCCCTCAATTTAAAGTCACCACCTCAAGTATGTTAGTATACACACCATGCCCTGTATCACACTCATCAAAAAACTTCTTTTCAGCAGCCATGACCATCCTGTGGCTCTCATTCAAAGGGATGCAATACCTACATCAAATACACAAGCCATGTCAGTATGCCTTGGTGTGTCAGTTATAGTGTCCTTACCATATGGCATGGATTCTCTTGTCCAATTTGGTTGTCTTAGCATGATCGGTCACAAATTTCTTCACCATCTGAAACTGCCCTTCACCTCCAGCCTCAAATCCACATGAGTCATGGAATACAAAGCCTGGATTACTCTTAAACACCAGCTCATCTTCGATGTTGTGGTAGCCTCGCTAGATACATTCAACATATATTCGATAAATTCAGGAGACAACCTCACCGTTAGTGAGCCCTGCACCACAGTAGCCTCCAGCTGCCAATATAGCCCGATGTTATCAGTCTCGAGAAAATATCATGTGACATATATACCTTCTCTCCTCCTCCACTAAAAATCTCTGGCTGATCCGTAGTATTACAAACCCTCTGCAGGATTGTTGTTTTACCTGCATTTGCTCTGCCTATGACAAGAACGCGAAAACGCCCGATGCGATCAATATGCTTTTTAGCTTGTGCAGGATCTAAGTGATAGCGAGGGCGTGAAGAGTGTGACGCTAATTATTCATGTTGTTAGACTTTTCTCGTTTGCCGGAAGTAAAACACTTACTGGAAGGTACTTCTTCACCGTGGGCAAGAACAGAACTATCTACATTGCTTTCGGGAGAATGTGGACCGGTAGGCTGAGCCTCAGGTGGTGCAGGAGCAAGAACACCCGTACTGCTTGGCAGAGAACCTGGCCAAGTAACTAAGTACGCTAAAGGACATTAAAAAAACAGGTGCAACCACCCTGAGTGGAAGCGGGAACAGGAATGTCCGCGTTGCTAAAGATAGTCGGAGAACGTGGGCGAGTGACTTCAACCGCCGTGGCCTCGCGAACACCTCCATCGCCTGAGGGAAAGGCGTCAGGGTCTTGAACAGGCACGAATTCAGTCAGTCCAAACATGAATGGCTGTACTGGCTTGTGGCGTACTGGGCTGATTAGCTTGAGTGGGACCGAGAACTGGTGAAACAATTCCATCGTCACTTGGTGAAGGCGACTGTCGAGAGCACCACAGTCTGCTGAAACAAGCTGGAGCCATGAATAATGAAGCGACAAAATTCCTGGAATGTCGTAGGAGGTTGTAAGTGTATGGTTCCGGATAGGGATGGGCGAGTGAGAGGACTCTTGTCAATCAATCGATATGAAGGCGCCTATCGATAATCACTGAAAGCTTGCGCCGTAAACTACGAGCGGCGCAAGGCTCGATCGAGTTCCACTCAACATGACTAAGATTAGGGTTGGGTGGCTGGGACTGAGGTCGAAAACCACATGGTTTTTCGTGTGCCCAAAAGGCAATTCTCGTGGCCAGACCCGAGTTGCGACGACCCACAAAGGCAAAGGTCCGAGTGGAGGCATGTGCCTAGGGGGGTTCCAACAGGCAAAGCCTGCTAATATATAAGACAAGCCCTTCGGGCTCACAGCTGCTTCACAGCCTGCTGGGACATGCTGCATCCTAGTTGCCAACACAGGCTGCATCCCAGCTCAAGTGACAGTCTACACCCCACCTGTAGAGCCAGGCACTTGTCAACACCTGCATATGGGCATCCTCCCAACCCATGGCCAGCACCTCTTGCCAACCCAACTCATAGTCAGTGATGTGCTGCCAACCCCTCCACACAGGGCTGATCCCAGTGCATGGCCAGCAACATCCTGCCAACCCCTGCATACAGGCCTAATCCCAACCCATGTGACTGACCTCTGCATACTGGGCATCCTCCCAACACATGGCCAGCAACCCCATGGCAACCCTTGCAAAGAGGCCACCCCAACACATAGCCAGTGATGTGCAGCTGGCCCCTGCACACAGGCCAGATCCCAATGCATCCATAGCAACCTCTGCATACAGGCCTGATCCCAACCCATGCCAATGACCTGCTGTCAATGCCCACACAGGCATAATCCCAACCCATGGTCAGCAATGTCCTGCCAACCCCTGCACACAGGCTGAATCTGAACTCATGACCAGTAACCTCCTGCCAACCCCTGCACACAGGCAACATCCCAAACCATGGCCAGCAGCCCCACCCCCCACCAAGCCCTGCACCATGGCCAGTGACCTCCTGCCAACCCCTGCACACAGGCCTGATCCCAACCCATGGTCAGTAATGTCCTGCCCACTGCACTGAGCATGTTTACTAAGTGGACACCAGTGGACACCTGCCAGAAATGGTGGACATACATATGCTATGCACATGTAGTCTATCTGAACCTGTGTGTGTATTGTCCATCACCCTTACACAGGCTGGGGGTGAGCCTCTACAATGTAGCCTCATGCCAACCCCAAGACAGATAAGATCAGGTGGAAACCCCCATGAAAAAGTGACTGACATGGCAGTGATGTTGCCAAATCATGCAAAGATGAGTCCAAATCCCTCCAAAATGGAGTGATCAGGCCACTCTCAGTTCACATGTACCACTGGGCAACAGCCAGGCCCCCAGATCAACTGAAAATCTGGCCTAAATCCACCAGAAATGCTATGATCAGCCCTTATCAGTGTAGTCTCCTGTCAGATAAGATTGGGACTGTGAGTTTTGACTGAGTCCGAAAAGCCACATGGATTTTGTGTTACAAAAAAGGCAATTCATGTGGCCTTAGCTGAGTGAAGTGAAAGGAGTGAGGGAAGTGAGATTGCCAAGCTACACAAAATAGCTGTCAACAATCAGCGATCTCAGCAGTCTCAGCAGTCTCATGCCAGTCTCACAGTGGTCTCTCAGTTTTCACATGGACCTTTCTCTGTTCACTTTATAGACTAATATATAAGAAATATAAGAATAATATAATACAAGACATGCCTCCTTTTTGCTCCAGTGGTCTTTTGTACTACAATCAATTTACATGGTACAAATAAGCATGTTTATAGTAACAATTCATGGAAGGTAACATTTGTTGTAGTATTGTCATTGCTGGGCAGTAGTATCCAAGTGTGATTTCGATGGCAAATGCAAGAAAATGCAGTATATAATTGGCTGTGTGAGAACACTGGCTTGGTGAGGTCGACACCTACATAATTAGTTTTCTATGTAAGCTGAGTTTTGAAGCATCACATAGAATTTAGTCCATGAGTGAGTAAGCAGAGGGTGACATGCCTCTTGCTTCTGCACCTCTGCTACCATTCAAGTCTGTGCCTCCAGACTTTGGACATCATTCTGTTCTCCTTTTTGCACTGCACCCCATTGAAGACATGCAAATGGAAGACCCAAACTTAGCCATTCAACCAGATTTCTCTTTGGAAGACTTCCTGGAAGCTTGACTGCACCTAACCAATGACTTACAGTGAGTGAAAAAATGTGTGCAATGTTTCACTTTTTTGTACAAAGTCCAGTGTAGCACCATGGGGCATGGGAATCCTGCTTAGCCTTGGGGAGATGGATGGTAGCATTGACTCTTAGCTACAAAATGGTCCCAGGGTCATGTGATTTGGTGCAGTAGTCCTCAAGATATGTCAATTATAAAACAGGTACATCATTGCACATGTTTATTCACTTTTGAAAAGTGAGGGGTATCTAAGGGGTATCAGTACTTGGTATAGCCTCCTTTTGCTTTAAGCACTGCCTCAACCCTCCTAGGCATGCTCTCAATCAACTTCTGACACTCTTCATCTGGTATATTGTTCCACTCCACCTGAGTCCTCTCCCACAACTCCAATATCCCCTTGGGAGGGTGTTCATACTCTGCAAGCCTCCTCTTGAGGTAACCCCAGGCATGTTCTATGGGGTTAAGGTCAGGGGACTGTGCAGGCCATACCATGGTCCTAAAACCCTGCTCTTCTAGCCACTCCTTGACCTGCTTGCAGGTGTGCTTGGGGTCATTGTCCTGCTGGAAGATGATGTCAGGAGGATGGAGACCATAATGTTCAAGGGACTCTTGTAGTTCATCCTTCAAAATTTGGAGGTATAGGTCCCCATCCATCCTACCATCAATCTTGGTAGCATATCCAACACCCTCCCAAGTCATACAGCCCTACATCATCAGAGAACCTCCTCCAAACTTCAGTGTCCCCTCTACTAGCCTATCACTCAGCTTCTCCCCTGGCTTTTTCCATGCCCATTTGCACCCATCTGACCCCAGGAAATTGATTTTGGTCTCATCAGACCATACCACCCTCTTCCAGTCCTCCAAAGTCCAATCTTTGTGAGCATAGGCAAAGTCTAACCTTGCCTTGTGATGCTTGGCAGAGAGGATAGGTCATTTTCACTTTACCACAGCCTTCATACCAGTCTTTTTCAGGTGCTTGCAGACAGTATTTGGGTGGAGGGGTTGGTTGATAATATTGGTGAGGGTTTTGGTCACCTGCACAGCATTTTCTGCCTTCTGAGTTGAGATGAGGTGGATGGCATGGCAGACATTAGCAGGGGAGAGCTTGGATGGACAACCTCCAGAGGACTTTTGCAGGCTGGAACACTCCTTGGAATGAAGCCTAGAGATGGTGGAGCAATGTAGGCCAGTACTAGAGGCAATAGAAGCAGGAGAATGACCAGAATCAAGCATAGTCAGGATAGTATTCCTTTGGGTGGCAGGAAGAGATCTCATGGTGGTAAAGGTTGGGAATAAAGAAGTGTGTGAACATATTCAAACTCAGACATAATGTTTATGTGTGTATCTTTGTTTGTAGGACTAAACAACCATAATTATTCCTTTATTTCCCCCAGATTCTACTGCAAAACCAAAAGTGAATAAATGTGTGCAATGATGTACCTGTTTTATAATTGATATATCTCAAGGACTACTGCACCAAATCACATGACCCTGGGACCATTTTGTAGCTAAGAGTCAATGCTACCATCCATCTCACCAAGGCTAAGCAGGATTCCCATGCCCCATGGTGCTACACTGGACTTTGTACAAAAAAGCAAAACATTGCACATGTTTTTTCACTCACTGTAGTTGATGATGATTGAGTGTCAAGGATCCTAGGAACTCTGTGGGATATCCAAAATGCCAGAGACATCCAAGGGTGGAATGCATGCAGAAATGAAGAAGCCCAGATGGCTAGAGCCCTGGCCAAACAAGCAGCAGAGGAGCTACAGTGACTCCAAAAACCCTTTCCATGTTTGCCCTATTTTCAGTGCATGCAGTGTACTGCCAGACACATGGAGAATCACACTAAGCTTTGGTGGAGTCATAAATAGTACACAGTCTGCAATTTGGCTCCAAGGTCATGTGATTTCATTCACACAGTCTAGAGATATGGCCATTTTAAAACAGCATGTGCATGGAAAGGGTTTTTTCTCTTTTGAATTTATAAGGGTATTTGGATATTATCAGTACTTGGTATATCTACCTTTGCTCTAAGCACTGCCTCAACCCTTCTAGGCATGCTTTCAATTAGTTTCTGACACTCCTCCACTGATATCCCCTCCCACTCCACCTGAACTCTCTCCCATAGCTCATGAATCCCATTAGGGGGGGTTTCATACCCTGCAAGCCTCCTTTTCAGGCAACCCCAAAGATATTCAATGGGATTGAGGTCAGGGGACTGTGCAGGCCATACCATGGTCCCAAACTCCTGCTCTTCTAGCCAATCTCTAACCTTTTTGCAAGTATGCTTGGGATCATTGTCTTGCTGAAAGATTGTATCAGATGGATTCAGACTATAATGCTCCAATGTTTGTTGAAACTCATCCTTCAAAATCTGAAGGTAAAGGTGTAGAAAAGGGCTGTAGGCAGCCTCAGTTGT
>JANFAE010000208.1:0-178836 GCA_024613145.1 Pisolithus marmoratus
GGGAAAAAGGTGATGGCGGTTCACCCAATAGGCTTTGCGTCTAAACGAACATCAAGCACAGAGGAATGGTACAAGCCATATATACTGGAATTTGTGGCGTTGAAGTTCGGAATTGACCATTTCAGTGATACCATATGGGGCTTCCCTGTGGAACTGGAGACAGATTGCATAGCACTACGGGACATGCTGTGCAATGACAAGTTGTCACTAGTACATGCCAGATGGCGAGATGGTATTTTGGCATACCAGATAGTGGATGTACACCACAGGCCGGGCAAAACCAATGCAGCAGCAGACGCACTAAGCCAAATGTTCGCGGACAAACCAAGAGGGAAGGACAATGGCAGCGAGTGGATGGTCAGCGAAGACTGGGAATCATCGAGGGGAATTGTTAATGATTTGTTTGTGGTCGAAGCTGACCCGACTTTCTCCAAGTTGAGAGAACAGTTTATTGACGAACCTTTGTTTTTAGAGGTGGTTGAGGCAATATACAACCTCAGGAACACCACGAGCGACAGGGACCGGTGCAGAGCTCGACATAGGGCAGAAGGGTACCACATCGAGGATGGACGCCTGTGGCGTGTGTACACAACAAAGTTGATACGAGCAAGGCCAAGGGTAGAATGTGTTATGCAGAAAGAGGTGACAGCGATGGCGGAGGAGGAACATAGGACGAATGGGCATTGGGGGAGAGATCTGGTGAAGATACGGTTGATGGACAGAGTGTACAGCCCATGGCTGGACCAATCCATTTGCCAAGTGTTGTTGCAGTGTGCGCAATGCAAGAACTTTGGGTCGATGCACCTGCACGCATTGTTGTACCCAATCACAAGATGACACCCTTTTGAACTCATGGTTGCGGACTATCTGTCCATGCCAAAGGGAAAGGGAGGTTACCATTCTGTGCTCCTGATGCTGGACACATACTCACAGTACGTATGGGGCTTCAAGCTCAAGGTACACAGAACTGTGAAAACAACCTTGGATGGCCTAAAGATGGTGACGCACATGTTCAGAGCCCCAGAGGCATTCATGACAGATGGTGGTTCCCACTTCAAGAATGGAGAAGTGAGAGCATGGTGCGAGGCACATGGAATGGTACAACATGTGGTAGCGGCATACACACCGTGGATAAATGGACTGGTGGAGAATGCAAATGGCAAACTGTTAGGGAGGCTACAGAGGTTGTGCAGCCCAGAGCTAGGAGAGGATGACGAGGGTCGGGGCAAGGTTGAAAATATAACCAAGGCTTGGCCAGATTATTTCAACGAAGTGGTCAGACAGATGAATGAACGCGTCGTACCAGCCTTCCAACTCTCACCAAAGGAGCTGTTGTTAGGATTGGTCGTCAACACAGCCAGAATGCCAGTTGAGGAGGCAACAGCAGAGCTAGGCCCAAAGGAGGTGGACGTACAGCTAGCATACATGGAGCAACAGCGGCTCGATGGGGCAGCTCAGGCTATGTTGCATGCAGCGAAAAGGAAAGCAACATTCGATAAATGGGTGCTATGCTCTGTTACAGGTGAGGTAGTATTCAAGGAGGGCCAACTCGTACAGGTACACGACGCTACCCAGGAAACCACAGTGGCCAGCACGAGGAAGTTGCTACCAAGATGGTCAGCACCAAGACGGGTCATAGGATGGGCGGGCAACTTGTACAAGCTAACAATGCTCGAAGGATTCCCAATTAATGGGTTGGTCCACATGAGAAGGCTGAGGTTGTTCGTTCCACGGGATGGAACAGCGTTAGCAGAGATGCAACAGGTGGTGGAAGAGGAGGAAGCAGAGAGGCAGGAGGAAGAGGCGAGAGCATTGGGAGTGGTGGGACAGGAAGACGAGGAGCAAGGAGGGTGAGGAGAGTAGGAGACAGAGCGAACCCGGAGGGTCGCATTGCTTGAAAGGGGGGCACATGTAACGGGGAAGTGTGGGGTGGAAGGATAGTGAGAGTAGGGGTGGGGCGTGGCAGTGAGTGGCAGGGGTCCAAGTGCCATAGCCCAAGTAGAACAGTAGCAGGAGAGCTTAGTCATCAGCAAGCAGAAGCACTGTCACTGGCATCAGGCATCGGGCACCGTTTCTCAGTCTGGCGAGTCCAATAGTTCTTCTCAACATGGCTGCTACCAACTGTCTCCATCTCGTTTCATGCAGTCTGAGTGTCTCTTTCACCATGCACATGTTTCCAACATGCAGTGGGTCCATTATGAGACCACAACTGAAGCATTTGCTGGCTGCTGCAGCTGCTATCCCCAGTTTCAATGGATATGGCCTTTCCAATGACAGTGGGGTGTCATAACTGTATGTTTTGTGCCACAGTTTGACATCTGCTTTGTACTGCTGCCTGCCTGCTTCTGTGTCCAGTCTTTTAGGTAAGACACTCATCTTTTCCAGTATTTGTGACCTTGTCAGTGGGGGCCACTGCATTCCCATGCTCCTTGCATATGTTGCTGGTGGTAGGCTGGGACTTGGTCCATATGACATTGCCATTTGTGGTGGCCCTACATTTCCCTGTCCCTGGAGCTGTTGTGGGAATGGTGGTTGTGTGTACCCTCTTGTAGCCATGGTACTTGTTGTCCTCACTGTGAGGTTGGCCATCTGGTGCTGTAAGAGAGTGACTGCTTGATCCCTGGTGTGTTCTGTGTTCTGCTTCTCCCTGCTTCTCCGCAGTTTCTCCACCTTGATACTTCATACTGCCATGACAAACTCTTCCCAACTGGCATAATCCTCATCTAGCTCATCTTTGATCATTTGCAGTGCCCCTTCTATTGCATGCACCACCAACATTCCCTCTGCATCTCCCATGCTCAATGCCAATCTCTTGACCTTTTCCGCCCACAGTACGTGTCCATAATCTCCTGCTCTCCCTTCTTTGATCCACTCTCCTATCTCTTCCTCTTTCAGCACCTGATCCTTAATACACTCCCTCTGCTGCACCCTTGTCAGCTTGGGTCGCCTTGCCAGTGGCCATCGCTTCATGAATGCAGCCTTCAGCATCATCATGTCCTTCTTGTCCTCTGAAGGTAGGTTCTTGAACCATTCATCAGCATAGCTCCCTGGTGCCAGTTGTAGCCCAAATCTGTCCATTTTTCTTGCATCTGACCATGAATCTGGTATTGAGAGCTGGAACTAGGTGAACCATTCTGTTGGCTCTTCCTTGTTGCTGTAGTCCCTGTGAAAGAGTGGTATGATTTTCACTGAGTCTGACATGGTTATGCTGCTTCCTCCTAGCGCTGGGTTATGATGTCCCCAATGTTGGACAGCTCTTGGTGTTGGGGAAGGGGGTGTTGTTGGATATGTGTTCCATGGTCTGTACGTGAACGTCACTCCCAGTGTTATGAACACAGCTGGCCATAGTCTAAACTGGTCTGAGTCCCCTGCTAGTTCTGGCTGTGTGCTCATTTCCCCCATCATTGGTACTGCATACAAGTTGTTTCACCTCCTTCTCTCTGTTCCTAGTGTCTCTGTGCCACTCCCTGATGCTGATGATTCTGAGACACTGCTTTCTGATGTCAGTTCACTTTCTGAGTTCTGGCCTTGTCTCCCAATTCCTCTAAGGGATGCCACTGCCTGAAGTGTGATTGGTGCTGTTACTGTTCTCTGCTGTGGGGTTCAAGTTCCCCTCTCATCACCAAATGGGAGAGCCTGGCATGAACCTGCCTGGATGTGACTCGGTACCTCCCAACTCTCGTCATACATGACCCAGTTGTGAAACCCATGTACACTACCCTGCCTGACCCAAGACCCCTGCCACTTGGTCACATGACCCCCTCGCTCTCCTCCTACCCCTGACTCTCCCCCTCTCTGGCTCTCCCCATTCCAACGACTACATGGGTCCATCATTTGTCTTGTCAGGCTGTGTTGACAATGTCATTCTTGCTGAATATAAATTCACTGTTCGAGTGACAATGGCCTACCGTATACTTCTTTGATGATGCCAAAGGTCCAGAAAATGAGCAGGTGGCAGTGCATGTACAGCAAATGTTTGAGTCACCACCGTGTATCAGTGCCTTTACCAGCCAAAAAGGCCACTACACCGATTACTCTCTTCACAAGATCCCCAAACTAACACCTCAATGAGCTAGCTACTAGTTGAACACATTCTGTCTCGAGTGTATTTCAACGGAGTATATTGTCATCGCAATGCGAATATACTCCAAGCCAGCATATTACAAATAACTTACATCCTCCCTCAACTCTCAGGCTGCTCGCTCGAAGACTCCTTCTGCCCCCTCTTAATCCTCATCATCATTAAGAACCCCTCCTTTGCCAACTCCTCTAACAGATCCTTTCTCGCCTCAGCTCTCCCATCTGCCTTTGCACCATCCCTCACACTTCCAAACACAGTCACCATTTCCAACACAGGTGTCCACCTCTCTGCCCTCCAGTCTGCAACGAGCACCAGTCCAATGCCAAGGGATAAATTTTTGAGTGCAGGTTTCGTCCATATCTCCTTCACACCTGGCATCAAGAATAACAGTGTTGCTGTGATAGCAATGGGATTCTCGATTGGGGACACTCCCATGTCCAAAATATGAATATTCTCATTAGTCCATTCTGCTTTCAACATTGCACAATCATCCGTTGGATCGAAAACAAGTCCAAGGGTATTCAACTTTCGACAATGCGAAGTAATATATCCCACTCCATGCAGCATCAATGCAGATGTGCATAGTTGACCCATATTGGTCTGCCAATCCTGACCCATGCCAAGTTTGAGCTCTTCAAGATGAGGCCATGCATATGCAATTTGCACAGCCATCACGTCATCGAGATATGGCATCCAGAAATTCTCCAGTTGTACAATGACAAGGTTTCTGAATATGAATAAGGGTTCTAGAGCATTCTCTTCCAGTTTGTAGATGTATTGGTTGGCATGCAGGTTGTCCACAATTCCTTCAATTGAGTATTTCAAAATCTCAAGTTTGTTGTGGTCAAGGGAGTTAGACAGCTGATCGAAGAAGCCCCAAATGAAGGGAGTGGGTGCAACATCACCAAGGATAAAGTCAACAGAAACAGGTCTCAGTTTGATTTGCTGCATAAACTCGGTGGCCTGGTCAAGTCCATGCACATGGAGACTAAACCGCTTGATGGTGGGTAGGTTAATGTCTTCAGCAGGTTCATACTGGTCGTCATCGGGCATGTCAATGGTGAGATATTGAATGGAAGATTTCGACATGAGGTGTTTCATCACTGCCTCATTGGGAATGCCACAATCGATACTGGCCAGATGCTCAGCTTTGATGATGAAATCTGAGATGCAATCTGCAGCATCAGGTGGAGGTGGAGTGGAAGAAAACTCCTTGAGATGTGGACAGTGAATGTGCAAAAACAATATGAATGTCTGTTTGCACGCAGGCCAGTACTTGCCAGGGAAGTTAAGACATAGGAGGGTGGGTGGCAAGAAGAATCAAATGAATGGGAACACATCATCGCTGTCTCCTGGCCATGAGAGTACCCTGAGGTTGGGAAGAAGTGAGCTTCCAGTGTGGGCTACTCTTCTTGTGAGAGTGCAAAGGGAAAGTGGGGAAAGCTGTAGGTAAAACCTAGGCTTGTCCCAAGGGGTGCTGAGTCGGAAGGAGACAGATAGGGAGGCCTGAAGGGTGTAGGAGGACTTTTCTTGGTGACTGGGGAGTGTTGGTGATGAAGAACTTGAAAGTCCACACTAGGCAGGCAGCAGGGATTTTTCTGGGTGGGAAGATGCTTGTATGGACTTGGGACTCGAAGGGTGGCAATAGTAGACTTTTGTAGATGACAGGAAAACTCTTGTAGAAGTAAAGGACTGGTTTAATGAAGCAGCAGCGATTTACTGGCAGAGAAAAACTCGAAGACTGCGAATAGACAATATGAAAGACTCTGGGGACTCTGGGGATGCTCTGAAGACTCGAAAAAACTCTGAAAATGACTCTGGGGACTCAGGAAGACTCTCAAACATGCAGATGTTGACTCCAAAAGGTGGGTGGGTATTTTTCTATGTACAGCGGACTTTTTGTAGCATAAGGACAGTGGTCTCTAAGGTAAAATCGGAATATTTCAGATCTGTCATATGTCAAAAGTAATAAGAGAAAAGATAAAGACCGATGCATGGACAATCACATGCATGGCAGCGACATAGACAAAGATAAAACAAGTAAAGTCCATAAAAACGAAGGTAAGTAAAAGTGGAAAGCATACAGACAACATGCCTGGGTAGCGAGTGTACATTGTAGGGGGAGGCGGCGATTTCTTCAACAGGTCTGGGATGTGGTGGGTGGTGTTACTAAGCAGGTGACAGCCTCAGCACTTGTAGAGTGGATATAGCCACTGAGGGGATATGTTGACAGAGGATGAACCTAATATGGTAACTGGTGAGTCAGTGGCAATGTTGCTGGCATGAGTATGTGATGTGATGGAAGGTGTGACGTTAGCATATGTGGTGATGTTTCTAGCCAAGGGAGTGTCATAATGCATGAGTGAGCGACTACTGAGAGTGAGAAAGGCTGCTAAGGGAGCTCTGTAGCCTCAGGGAGTATAGGCTCCCTACACCGGGGGCACAGGGAAAGCTACTCAGGAGGCACAGAAGATCTGCACTCATGAAGGGGGCTCACTGTCGATAACCCAGCATATGCATGCATCTGGCATAGCCTTGGAAAATGTCAAAGTCAGAAGGGTTGAGTGGCCGGTTAACATGCTGTATCCCACCACACCATGAGACTTTGGTTCCCTAACCACATATGGATTACTTACGATCAAGCCATCAGATGTTCTGCAAACCTCCAGTGGTAAGCAAATGAGGAGAGGATACAACGAGTCGAGGTCTGTCCAGAGTGCATCGAGAGCTGGATCCTTGAGTGCTTTGCAAGTACAGGCGAGACCAGAGAGCATCCATCTAGCCTCATAGACCAGGGATGGATCATCTGATTGCATTTCCTGGATTTGTGCCATTTGATGGATGTGGCCACATATCATACGCACGATTTTGGGTATGTATAGACATTGGTGCATGGCATTGTTGTTGTTGGTAGTCAACTAGGCTATGTATCTTGCAGGGCGATGACCAGGGAGACATGCTGGCAGGCTGCCAAGTCAAATTTGACATGGATGACCTCGGTACTAGGGAGAGAGAAATGGACTGTGTATTGTGCTGAACAGAACCATATATACATTGGATTGTGGCCGATGTCACGAGTAGCATTGTGGGGCTGGATTCTTAAAGTAAGGCAGATGGACTCAGGTTTTACCTGTGAGAGGGAGTCTCAGACTTTAAATGAACAAGTCTAAACTGTAGTACTCTAACCTGTGAGAGGGAGTCTACACATTACACTGCATGCATTTCACAATTTTTCATCCCAAAATATGTTGAAAAAATAGAAAGAAGAGATACTCTTTTATTTGGGCTGTGTTCACAGAAAAAATGCAAATATAATATTTTGTTTTCCTTGTCTTTTCTGTGCAAAAACATGAATTGATGGTAGTGCTGATTAGCTTCTACACTAATGAGTATTACCATCAATCAATGTTTTGTGGAAAGTCATGCAAAGAAAAGAAATTATTATTTTTGCCTTTTTTCTTTGAAAACACCTGTCAAAAAAGAGTATCACTTTCTTCAATTTTTTCAGCATGTTTTCTCAAGAAACATTGTGAAATGCTTGCAGTGTTATTCAGTAATGTAATATTCAGAAAACGGAATAGAATTTACCTCAGACTTTAAATGAACAAGTCTGAGGTTTGCTGAAGGAAAAACATTCAACCTAAGTTAAGGTAAAATTATGTAAGGCTGTGCGATGACAAAGACAAGGAAGACAAGGTGAAACTGGTCAAACTCCAACATGCCCACTCAATGAACTAAGCCTTAAAAGTAAGTCCCATACAAGGTGAAAACAAAAAATGTTTGTCTCAAGAGAGACCCTTTGTGAGGACATCTGCAACCTGCTCCATAGTAGGTACATACTTGACAACGAGTTCCCCATCCTCTATTTTTTCCCAAACAAAGTGGTGTCAAATAGAAATATGTTTCATGCAATCATGGAACATGGCATTACTTGTTAGTGTGATCACAGATTGATTGTCGACAAACAGAGGGGTAGGGGAAGCCATTGCATCTGCATCTAGTTCATGGAAGAGAGTGCGGAGCCAAATAATTTCTTTCATAGCAGCAGATATGGCCATATACTCAGCCTCAGTGCTTTTTTTTTTTTTTTAACTCTGTATTAAAGTGCGTGAGGTACATGGTGTCCCTATGTTGCACTAAACGAAACACAATTGTCCGGAAACGGGGAAGGGGTCAGCTAACGGTACTGATCTACAGGAGCTGAGCACTGTGCACACTCAGCCGACCAGGGCCTGAGAGCCCCCAGAACTAGTCTGCGAAGGAAAGGGTGAGTGGAGAGTAGCTACAGCTATGAGAGCAGAGGAGAGGGTGGCAGGATGGGTAAGAATCACTTCCTCCTTCGAGGAAGTGTAGGTACGTAGGGGTCATGTGGCAGGTTGTAAGTAGTGGTAACCTCGCTGGCCAGTGCGGCGGTAGATATCCTAAGGTCCCCATCCTTATGGGTACCTAGAAACAGGGGGGGGGCGCCATCGAATTTCAGTTTGATGACTTCGAGTGTTCCTTCTGGGAACAAGGTGGAGGGGGTGAATGGGGAGGGGACGAAAACGCTGTCCCTGAAGGTGGTAGGGAGGTCCTGCTGGGCTAGAGTGGCGACTAACCAGGTCGGGGGGTTGGCTACAGGTTTCGACGACCCATCCGGTAGGAGGGTGAGCAGGACTGGAGGGGGATGGGGGGTAACACGAATGGTGTGTTCTTCTTCCAAAGACTCTGATGGTGAGTTGCTGTGGTGCATGCAACATGCCTCGTGAGACGTGATGTAGTTGTGGAACTTGTCCCTTAATTCGGCCATCTCCTGGTGGAGTTTGGACAGCTCAGCTTCTAAAAAGTTCTCCTGGGGGGGAGTGGGCTTAGGGTGGCCCGAGGGGGGAGAGGTGGGGGATGGCTTGGGAGTCGGTGGGGGGGCCTGTTTGGGCGCTGCGGTCTCTTTCATTTGGCCTCGAAGGTGGACGTACAGATTGTTTTGGTAGAGCCTGAGCCATCCAGGTTTCACTTTACCAGTCTCTCCATCGATAGCAATGGGGTTTAGATGGGCTTTGAACGAGTGGAACACAGTGACTACCCAGTGGATAGCCCTGGGAGCTGCCTTGTCACAGGTGATGGGGATGGTTGGGACCTGGAAGGAACGATCCTTATTGGGGCCGCCCTTGGTTGTCCAGGTCCAAGACGGGGGGTGAGCTGCGAGGTGCTTGATGACGAAGCGGGGAGCCGACGGTGGGATAAAATGGGCCTTGAAGGTGCCCTTGGGGAACGAATGGTAGTGTTTGCCAATGTCTGACAGTCGTATCTGACATGGATCAGCTGTCGAGCAGGTGTGTTTGGGGGGGGACTGGGTTTTCCCATGGGGGGATGGTGGCGGTGTAGAGATAACTAATAAATGAGTAGGGAAATGGATCTAAAGGCTAGTTAGACCAATAGGGACCCTGCTGTAGAGGAGAACTAGTAGAGAAAATATGAAAAGAAACTGGAAACACTCAGCTGAAAACCTAACACAGACTCTGCTCAATCCCACCACTCTAGGACTCCCCTAGAGCTGTCCTGACTTCACTCTCAAAGGCAGAAAACAGAAAAGACTGCCACAGGCTGGTCACACCAGCCTGTGCTCTCCAGCCTCTATAGTGGTGATTTTTTTTTAACTACTACAAACTCGAGTCCAAGTCCAACCTTGCTTACTAATCAGCCACTCGCCTCGCACCTAAGTCCCAACCCAAGGTACAAAACGGGGATCAAGCCCCTTAGAAAAACCAAACAAACCCTCAACCACTCTCTTACCACTCAATATCCTACTAGGGAGTACTCTCTCCCTACAGCGGTAGTGGTTCAAGAGGCATTCCTCAGCCTCAGTGCTTGATAGCGCTATGGATGTCTGTTTCTTAGAAGACCAGCTTACTGCTCCACCAGACAGCAAGAAAACATAGCCAGTGACTGACTGATGGTCATTTATATCTGTGGCCCAATCTGCATCTGCATAGCCCACTAGAGCACCTGGGGTAGACTTTGAATAGGCAAGATGGGCATCAGCTGTTTTTCGTAGATAGCGGTATACTCGCTTCAGTGCAGAAAGATGGCAATCACCAGGACAGGCAGCATGCCAGCTCAACACACCCACTGCGAAAGCAAGATCAGGATGCATAGCCAGCATCACGTACATCAGGGCACCAAGACCACTTTGGTATGACTTGAAGTTGCACTCTGGAGATGTCAGCTTTTCAAGTTTGAGATTTTGCTCGATTGGAGTAGCGACTGCACACCCATTCTGCATTCCCATGCGCTCGAGAATAGTCTCGACGTAGCGATTCTGAGATAGCTCAATGGTCCCTTTGTCCCTGTCTCATAGAATCTCCATTCCAAGAATCCAATGTGCCTCACCCAAATCTGTTAGGTTGTATTCTGCAGCCAACTGCTTTTTAAGCCACTCAATAGCCTCATGGCTCTTCAAAAGAATGAGTTTGTCATCTACATACACAGCGACAATAATGAGTATCCCATTTTCAACTTTGAAGAACAGGCTGTGATCGGCAAAGCTGCAGGTGAATCCAAGAGACTCGAAGACTTCTCTGAGTCCAGTATACCATGCTTTTGGAGCTTGCCTGAGTCCATACAAGGCATGATAGAGATGCCATACAGTATCATTTGTGTTCTGGAATCCTGGGGGAGGACGAAGGTAAATTTCCTCTTCAAGCTTTCCATTCAGAAAAGCAGACTTCACATCCATCTGATGGATCTCGAGATTGTGCTGAGCTGTGAATGCAAGGAGAAAATGGATGGTTGAGAACTTAGCTACGGGCACAAATGTCTCCGTATAATCAATGCCATGGACCTGAGTGAACCCTTTCACTACCAAACAAGCCTTATACTTTTCAATATCACCAGTTGGCCCTTGTTTGATCTTGTAGACCCATTTAGAGTCTATGACCTTTTGGTCGCATGGGTGCAGCACCTCCTCATACAGCCCAATCTTCACGAAGTTCGAGAGTTCTTCAGCCATTGCTGTGTACCAGCAGTCAGCATCAGAGCACTGCATTGCCTCAGAGAATGTGTTTGGTTCATTGTCACATGCTGCACTTGCTTGGTAAGTGGTGTGTACTTGTTGTGGCTGACCTAGCTCATCTCCACACTGTCTCACTGCATGCTTGCCCTCTACAGCTGTGTCCTCTGGTGCCACTTCTGACCTTTTGTTTACAGTGCTTTTGATGGGTAGTGTACCAGGCTTGTATGAATTGATGAAGAAGCATTGATCATCATCACGCATTGGCTGACGATGCATCTGAGTTGATCTTCTGACTGCTGCTGGCAGAATTGGCACGGGATATGGACCTGGAGGCCATGCGGCTGCTTCGTTTCGCTGCGGGAGCATACGGAGGGGTCGTTGGGGTTGTTCTAGGTGTGTAGCTTGAGTTGTGGGCTCTTGGGATGGTTCAAAATCAATTTTTTCAGCTTTTTGAGGCATTTTTGATTTGGATTGCAAATGTTTTCGATTGCTGGCCATCAGTGCTTCGTCTAGGCTCTTGAGAGGGTCCATGACACTCTTCCAGTCTCCCCCTTCACTGTCCCCTTCATCAGAGCTCTTATCAGAGAGATCTGATGCCATTTTGCTCACAGGAAGGTGAGTTTCACCTTGTGCACCTTTTCCATTGGTAGCAGACACTTGAGCCTTCATTTCCTTGGTTACCAGGTCAATTTCAACTCATTCAAGCTCACTGCCATCCCCCTCGTTGAAGACGACATCATGCATTTCAACAATTTGTCCAGTAGGCTGATGAACACAAGTGTAAGCCTTTTTATTTGTGGAATACCCTAGGAAGGTGCATTCAAGGGACTTGACACCTAACTTATGCCACTTTTCTTCAGGGATATGGGCATGTGCAGTACAGCCAAAGATTCAAAGATGGGCAACAGAAGGTTTGTTTCTGGTGTATGCTTCATAGGGAGTAGAAAATTTGTCGAGTGCTTTCATAGGAAGATGGTTTATGATGTGGGCAGCATGTAGTACCGCATCCCCCCAGAACTTGTTTGGTAGACCTGCATCATTGAGCATTGCTCATGCACACTCAACAAGTGTTTGGTTCATTCGTTCCACAATGCCATTCTCTTGTGGTGTGTATGCATTCATCTTCTTGTGATGTATCCCCTGAGACTTCAGATAGGCCTCGAATTCCTTCAAACTATATTCACCACCACCGTCACTGTGGAGGTAGTTTGGCTTGCATCCAGTTTTGGCTTCTGCATGCACAAAGTACTCCTTCGTAAATCCAAATACTTCATCTTTTGATTTTGCCAACTTCACCACTAGGTGGTGAGAATGTCTGTCAATGTATGTGACAAAATACTGGTGACTGGTCCAAGCTGTAGTTTCCATGGGGCCACATATGTCCAAGTAAGTTCTGTGGAGAACATTTGGATTTTGCACATCTGACTTTGCCATTATGGGCTCGTGATGTTGCTTCCCTTTCAGACAAGCCTTGCAAGTAGATGCATTATGATCTTTAGAACCAATTACTTCCATCCCTGAGACCATATCTTTTTCTTCAAGTTTAAGGACATTTTTAATATTTGCATGCCTGAGGCATCGATGCCAGATCTCAAGGGTTGCTTTAGACATGGTGGTGTGGGAGGTGAAGGCAGACAGGGGAGTAGTGGGATCGAGTGCTCCTGGTGCATTGACTATGTATGCAGAATGACTGCCAGACATGATGCTTGCTTCCAATATGTACAGGGATTTCCATTTGGTTGCCAGTGCTGCCACTTTGTCTCCAGCAAGTATCTTGCAGCCATGTTCTCCAAAAGTAACCTGCAGGCCTTTTGAGGCTAAGGCCAGTACTGACATCAAGTTGGTGTCGAGATCAGGTACATAGTACACATCTTGTAGCAGGGTAGGACTCGAGCAACCGTTGTCCAGTTTCATGTCCATTTCAATTCTGCCCTTGCCAGTGGCTAGGATTGACCTGCCATCACCAATGATGACTGGTTGTGTCAGAATTAATTTTTGGAAGGAGGTGAACCATGCGCACTGACAGCACATATGTGCTGAGGCACTGGAGTCGATGACCCATTCCAATGCACCTGTACTGGTGTAGGGAAAGTATCCTCCCTACCAGGATATTTCATTTATTTCATTGTTTTTACTTACTGATTTGTTTTCTTTTATCTTTTCTTATCTTTTTACTTAGTGTTTGCACACGTTGTGGCTTATGTAAGCCCGCGCGAGTACTTCGAGTGTACTGTACATACTTAGAATAATAACAGACGAGCTACCTGAGACGAGAAGCCAGAATTAAGACGAAACAGACTCAGAATATTACTTCCCCATCCCCAGACAGTCCCTAGACGTTATCACAGCTTTTATTTGGATTTCTGGGTGCATTTTTGGTCTTTTCCCTGTACTCTTTGACCCTCCACCAGGCAACACCAGCCTCCTGGGATGAATTCACTACTCTTCCCCCACTAGGAGACTTTGGCCTATATCCCAAGGTCCTTTCAAATCAATCTCTACATCTGGAGCCCACTGCGAGGGGGCTGTTTTGCTTGGTGACCCTACTTCACCCCTACCTCTGAGCTCGTGCACGTGTTTTCTCGTGACTGGACATGCCAAACCTCTCGCTTTTCAGGATTCTCATTCTACTCGACGAGACCTTTCGAACGGTGCCTTTTTCGTCGCGTCCGCTTCAGTACTTCCGGAGCTATTCTTATTTTTGCGGAGAAAGGCTCTGTAGGACGAAAATTGGAATAATGTGGGACTGCGTGCGCCGTTTTCTCCGGTTTCTCGTTCGCCCACTTCTCCTCACACGCCTCTACCATCTCCCGAAGTTTCGGAGAATTCCATCGAGCAGTTCTTCCCCAGCGCACTGCCGTCCTCCTCCCCTGCCACAGCATAGCTCCCTGGCACCTCCTGTTCGCGTTTTGAGCCATTTTGAGTTGTAGGCAACCCTTCCCCATCATCTTAGAGTCAGTTGACCACCCCTTCGAGACACCGTCAGCCCCTTCGAGACTCCCAGACAAACCCTGAGCCCTTCGAGACACACTCGTGACACAGACGCTTCGTTAGATGCACCCGCTTCGTTCATAGACGTAACCAGATGTTATATCATTGTTTTTCTTGCACATATTGCAGTCGAGCGAGGCTGCAAATTTGAGAGTTAAGTGTTCAAGTCGCAACGGCGACTAGCTTCAGTTTTGGTGGTCGAAACCACCTTGAGACATATCATACAAGGTTTCTGCATCCTCCTCCCCCCTTCGTGGTTCGTTGCCACACCCCCAACCCCCATAGACATTCGAGGTCACATCGAGGCGACCCCATCTCTTTGTTTTACCCTTCGAGACTGACTGTTGGCAGTTGAGGCTCGTGTTTAACCCTGGTACTGCTGTCAGTTATCAATTACGACGTGATATATATTCTTTTGAGCTTCGTATATACTACTCATGATGGAAGAAGCACCCAGACTGTCTTGAGCCCCACTCGAGTCTCCCCCAGAGTTCTTGGGGCAGGCCAAGGACTTGCCGCATTACCTCGAGGATGTAGTGGAGTATGGTGACACCCCTGTGGAGTACTCTCGGTCTCGTTCTAGAAGATGCTCCCAGGGAGAGGTGCACTTGAGCTCGAAGCTTCCCCCTTGTTCCCCCCTCGAGGCATGCCCTCGACCTTTGAAGACTCCCCCTCCTTCCCCTGAGCATGCTTTGAGCAGCTCGTCCCCTCGCTGAGTCACTAATGCAGGCTCATGGCACACTGTGGTTCAGCCATGGCGGTGTGTCCTGGATAAGCAGGCTGGTGAGTCGGCTTCAAACTCACTTCGAGGCTCGAGAGAGGACCAATGGTTGCATCCACATCGAGTTGACCATTTGGAGAGTACAAAGGTTTTCCCCCCTCATTCCCAGTTCATGTCTACTAGGGCTCGTGACCTCGGTTTTGCCTCGACTCGCTCTCATCAACCTTGTGAGTCCTTGAACACCCCCTTGAAGAGCTCATCCCATCTCGTGCCTCCCTCGAGGCACTCTCCTCGTCCTGTCCCCTGTTGTGGGTCATGTCCAGGGAGGTCTTGCTTGCTTCAAGGGACCCCAGCCTCACTGTCGAACCCTGCCCCTGCGAGTTTCGAGTCCCTGTCGAGAGTGTCAGGTCACTCGCTTCCCCTTCGAGGGGCTATGGCTTCGAGCAGGTATTCCTCTGCCTATCGAGAGGTCCCGAGGCGCCAAGTTTGGCCTCAAAGATTTGGTTTTTGTTTCTTCTGTGGTTGCGAGGGGCACATTCGAGCACAGTGTGGAGTTTTTGCCTCATATCTAGTGGCAGGAAAGTGTGGGGTGGTTCGAGGTCGCATTGTGCTACCTACAGGTGAGGAGATCCCTCATGAGGCACTCGGGTGCACATTACAGGCTTGTTTGGACTTCTGGGCCCTCGCTCGTGGCCCAGGAGGGTTGGCTTCTCAGTTACCTTTCCCCCCTTTGAGTACAGGATCAGTCCCACCTCTCGCCACCTCTCGAGTTCGACCCAAGATGTCTCCGAGGCATCCTTTGAGGTCACGAGCTACCCAGTCCCCTTCGAGGGTCAAGTGGTCCCCTCCAAGCTACCCTCAAGCTCCCCCTGAGCTTCATTCCCCCTTCGAATCACCCCCAAGTCGCTTTAACTGCATTCCCCCTTCAGCTGAGTTGTAGTTTTGTTTCTTTTATGTGGTTTGTTTTGTTTCGAGCTTGCATTTTCACATTTCTAGCTAGAGTTTTGTTTCAAGGATGATACCCTTGCCTCGGATTATGATACAGCTCGGTAGGTGATGACTGGGGACAGTCATTATTTAAAGCCACCCTTGGATGTAGGGAAAGTATCCTCCCTACCAGGATATTTCATTGTTTTTACTTATTGATTTGTTTTCTTTTATCTTTTCTTATCTTTTTACTTAGTGTTTGCGCGTGTTGTGGCTTATGTAAGCCTGCGCGAGTACTTCGAGTGTACTGTACATACTTAGAATAATAACAGACGAGCTACCTGAGATGAGAAGCCAGAATTAAGACGAAACAGACTCGGAATATTACTTCCCCATCCCCAGACAGTCCCTAGACGTTATCACAGCTTTTATTTGGATTTCTGGGCGCGTTTTTGGTCTTTCCCCTGTACTCTTTGACCCTCCACCAGGCAACACCAGCCTCCTGGGACGAATTCACTACTCTTCCCCCACTAGGAGACTTTGGCCTATATCCCAAGGTCCTTTCAAATCAATCTCTACACCGGAACAAGTACGTGCCATGAAGAACTGGAGGGAAGTGCTGTCCATGTCCTCCACTTGTACAATTTTCACTGACAGCTCGGTTTTCTCTTTTGACTTGTCATTTTGCAAGGTTGACTGAGAAGTCACCTTTGCTACTTCATCCACTTTCTTCTTGTGACAGTCATTTTCCATATGCCTGGTTTTTCCACAGGGTTTGTAAGTACACTGCTTCTTCTTTCTCTTCTTGTCCATTGACTTAGACTTCTTGTTAGTAGTCATCTTAGCAGCTAGTGCTGACTGTGTCTTGGCAGACAGTTGAGATTTCTCCTCAATTAGGACTTGGGCTTTGACTGCATCAACAGAGAGCTTGTCATCTGACACCATCAAGATAGTATGGAATGTTGAGTATGACTGCAGAAGAGATATGACCATAGCTATTGCTACAAGTCATCAAGAGGTTGACCGAGAGATGCAAGTATGTGGGCCTTCTGATGCATAGCATTCAGTTGGGTCTCCATGGGTTGATCATCTGCGAGGGTTCCAGAGAATAATTCACCAATGATATAGGCAATACTCTGTTTGCCTTTACCCTCATACTGCTCCTTCAGCTTGTTCCAGGTTTCTGCTGCAGTGACTGCATAGAGAACACCACTCAGAGGTTCATCCTTGAGTGTGAGTGTTATCTGTGCACATGCCTCTCTGTCCTTGTTTAGCCATTCTTCATGTTTGTCTGGGTGGGTGTTAGGGTCTGGAGATCTTGTTTCAGAACCAGCAACGATGTTCCAGAGTCCTCAAACTGACAAGACCTTTTGCATTCGAAATTTCCACATCTGATAGTTAGAGCCATCATCTGTGAGAGCTGCTATGTCATAGAGTCTGCTAGATCCTTGAGAGACCTTAGCACTTGCAGATGCTGATGTGTTTGAGCTTGCAGATGGCCCAGCCTTTGCCTTTGAGGCAGATGATGCAGATGGCAATGACATATCTTGTAGCTCATAGTGGTACCACTTGTTCGAATATGATTTGAGTATGTTAGAGCTTGGGGCTCATAACCTCTTGAAGTAAGGCAGACGGACTCAGGTTTTACATGTGAGAGGGAGTCTACACATTATTCAGTAATGTAATATTCAGAAAATGGAATAGAATTTACCTCAGACTTTAAATGAACAAGTCTGAGGTTCGCCGAAGGAAAAACATTCAACCTAAGTTAAGGTAAAATTATGTAAGGCTGTGTGATGACAAAGACAAGGAAGACAAGGTGAAACCAGTCAAACTCCAACATGGATGACAGTGGAACTGACAAAACAAGGGTTCCGATCGATTTCTTCTATTGTTCTCCAATCGAGAATGTTCTGTCTGGAATGTACATGGTCCAGCCATCAACTCTTCAATTGGCCAACAACCGAGCACATTCAGTGAGAAAATAGATGATCTTATTCTTACAAACATGCATATAAATTCCTGTGCTAAAAGTAAATGTACAACTAATATCTGCATATCTAGGTATACAACAACATTTGACATACACCGAGGTATATTGATGGATAATGGTACAGCATGAACTTCGGTATAACCGACCGATGACCAGCAAACAGAATCAGGCACACACCACCAAATGAGGGGATCTGTAAGGCCATTATGAGGCCCATCAGTCACAATTAAACAAAGTTACACTCACTGAAGAGTATGTGTCTCTGCTCCGATTTCTCCCTTCCTAGAATCGATCCACTCCTGGACCTTGCTCACCATAGGACGATGGTCAGGGTCTTCACTCATCAGTTCAGCAGCCACACCGAGGAGGAAATCGCGATCAGGAGATGGTTTACAGATTGAACACAAGACCTCCAAGGTTCGTCCACAGCTCCACAGATCAGCCTGGATTGGCTTGTATGCATCACCCCGTTCGACTTCTGGTGCGATATACCCCCTGGTACTGGTTATACCACGGAACTTCTGTTTTTCACTCTTCAGGAGTATAGATGAGCTAAAATCGATGATGGAGAGATGGCCACCCTGCGGGGGAATGATGATATTCTCTGGTTTGAGATCCATATGTGCAATGAGTTGCACATGCATAAATGCGACCCCCTTGACAAGTTGGCTTGCAGCAGACCAGAGATGTTCATTGGGCCTTTCAAGAGATGTGAGACGGGCACCAGCGACAGGCATAGAGATCATAGTCCCGCCCTTGACCAGCCAGAACCCGACTCCAGAGATAGTGTGGTTCATAGGGGATTGAATACTGCTGAGGAATTGAATAATTTTAACCTCCCACTGCCACACAGTTTTGACAAATTTGAGGTAGCCAACGCTGTCATCAGTCTTACATCTGACTACAGCAAGGTTCTCGTGCTGTAGTATGTGTCAATCAGAGACATTGAACATGAAGAAACAGTGAACCAACTCCAAAGACGCAGAAATCAACCATGGAATTCGTATTCGACAGATGTTCTTGAACATCATCTGCACTGAAAATGCCAAGCTCGTCCTCTTCATTCCCTTCTATTTCTTTATGTGGTTCCTCGCCCACACCCTGTTCCAGGATGGAATCCAATCGACTAGCTTGTGTACGTTGCACTGGATAAGTCTTCGAGTGGAGTGAAAGAACGTCTTTCGCTGCATCTACAATCTGTTTAAGGGTTCGTGCCGTGTTCCTGTCCAAGTCATCGGTGAGGTCGTTTAGTTCCCCTACAAGATTGTACATTTCATGGGCAAATTCAGTCGCCTCAATGCTGTCAGTAAGGTCGAAATCGTTGCAGTGGATAGAAACCTGTATTTGTTCAGTATAGTTACACCTACCACAGAGCGACAGCAAAAATACCCACTGCATTCCCTTGACAAAACTCCTCAGTAGGCTCGTCATTGTCTTGACCAGTTTGCATGACGATGTATCGTGAGGCGATCATGTTTTTATTAAGGTATACGGCAACTACAAAGAACTTGTGCTCAGCTGTCTTCTTCAAGAGTATTTTTCCTGCCCTTGCAGCAGCTATGGCTTGAAGAAGCATTCGAAAGCGGTCATCCTCACTCTTCATGGAAATAACTTCTGAGACAAAGAAGGGGATGAGATGACCTTGAGATGACACCATGAGATCGCTCTTCGGCCTGTACTTGCGCCAGACATCAAGGGCACCACAGGTGCCAACAAAGATCAGAAAACCCCAGGGCATCTCTCTAAGTTCTGATGGATAAGTGTGGGCGGCTGTGATCAGCTGGGCACTTACGTTTCATATTTAATATCGGAGCCGCCATCGCAGAAGAAAGGGGACTGTATGAAGTACGCTGCGAAGTTACCCGCCTTGATGGCAGAAGACTTCTGGTCACGAATTTTTCCTGTGTCTTCTTGCCAGCAACATAGAATGTTAAAAAAGGTTGTAAACTCTCGCTTGTTGAGAACCTTCAACCTGGTACCCTCATTACCTGAAAGGATCTCGAATATCTTGTCAAATAGGCTGTCATCTTCGCTGTATTCCTGAGCCATTTCAAAATCCTGACTTTCTTGCATAACTTCCTGAACATGGTCAAAGTTGTGGTTAGCCACTACAAGTTAGCAGGAGAAGGGCGATGACCCACATCATATAACCGAAGAGAGCCAAGCAAGTCTTGGATCTCCTCGATCTCCGCCACATTAGATCTACTGCCTTCTGTGTATCTTCCACCTCCCAAGTTATTTTCTACATTGTTCATTGTCCATTTGAGTAGCTTTGCTACAGTTATCTTCAAGCTCAAAAAGATCCTTGCATACCACCATTCCAGTGCATTGATGGCCATGCTGGACACGTCTGGTGTGGACGTAAAAAAATGCATCAGAAGAAGGGCAAATCATTGCATACACAGATCAAACTTACCCTCTATGAGAATGAAGGCCATGCACACATGTCGCTGGGTAACTGTTGATTCCCCAAACGACAGCTCGACAAGATTGGTGCCTTCCATGGGTTCCCAGTTATCAAGATACTTTCCTTTCTCCATGTCCAACACCAGGGGGTTCAATCGATAAACCTTGATCCTTGAAGGGGAAATGTTTCCAAACACATCTTGTCGATCACACAGGCAGCCCGGTAAAAAGTTCTTGATTGTGTCATGCGCCACAGTGGATACGAGGATGGTTTCCTGTTTGAAGTAAACCTGGAACCATGTTCTTGCACTTGCTGCATATGAAGATGGTGTGAGCGTCTACTACCATGCAGAACTGAAGGCGCATGATAGTTGATAATGACAGCCCATTCTCCATTGTGAGTTTCAGGAAAAGCCTGGGACAACTTTTGTCTCATGTCCAAAGGTTGTTTACCATGAACCCTCCACTTTCCGAGCTCAACCCCGAGATCTGCGTCTGATGGGACAAACAAGCGATAGATCTTGAGATCCTTCGCATCTACATCCCTGAAAGTAACAGGGTTTTCGTTCTTCAAGGCTCTCTTAAGTGTCCCCACGGTCAATTCCCTCGAAATATCGATGTTGAATGCTGTCTGAACATCTTCACCATGAACCCAGCAGAGTAAGGTGAGATCCATGTTGTGGCACAGAGTCAAGGTGGAGAGACACGATCAAGCGGAGACATGGCTCACATGAAAGAAAGGACAAGTTGTTGACTCAGCCAACTTCACCCACATGATACATGATCATGTAGTACTAGTTCATTACCAAGTATCATACATCTCATATGTACAGTACAATAGGTCATATTGCATGATGTGACAATGCATAATTTTAATAATGCATAGACTTTTTGCTTTCCCACTGTTGGGCACACTAAAAATGCAAGGAAAATGCATAATGCATAATGCATTGCTTCACAATGATGACTATGCATTAGGAAGAGGTCAGAATGAGGCGAAGGGACTCGGACCAACATTGTTGAGTTCATGTATAAGGCCACCCTGCACCCCTTGCTCGAGACCCAACTGATCATGATGCATGATGCCAGAAAGTGCAAACCACAAACCAAACATATTCCAGCCTCTTGGCTGACGAGACAGAAGACTGATGAGACACCTCCCACCCAGATTTGGTCATCCTCAGTTCTCACTCACATTGACTAACCTGCTGATTAAATATTAGGCAATGTTACGACGAGAAGAGATGCTCAGTTGCACCTCTAGTAGACAAGTATATGGGGTGTAAACAGCTCAGTGTGTCACACTGACTTGGCCTTTATAGAGATGTCACAGAGAGTCACAGAGGTGTGACAGCCTGCTGGTGCATAGGCCTCATAATGCATAAGCATTTCGGCTGTCCCGACCGTATGCAATACGACCTATTGTACTGTATATGTAGCCTGTCTTCATTTTGATGAGTACTTGCATAATCTGATGCTCTCTGTATTTTTGCCCTGAATGTTTCGTCGTAGAAGGTCGATCAGGGAGTGACTGGCTGTAACGAATCGCGGCTCGTAATGCCTCAGATTATACCTCTTCACTTCGCCTCAGAATTCTCTTAGTTTACACTCCTGTCAATGTTTCTTTCTTTCTCTTTGTTTTCTCTTTTTAGTTACTCGTTTGTCTCCCACCACACTCTGAACATATATAAACCCTTAGCACTCGATGTATTTTCCTCAGTTGATCTCGAACAGAGAGACCTTGGATAGTTCTATCGCGAGCCTTCTAAGTCCCAACTCTACCAAGAACCAACTACCGTGTGGCTGAAAACTTCCCTTTCTGTCACATATTTTGAACTGCCTTTAAACTCTCTGCTTACTCTTTAAAACCGAACACGATGTTGACGTTGCCCGCTCATTACTGGCTTGATCACCTGGTGCATAGTTGCTTCGCCAAACCCGTTACTGATGTCTTCTTCTCCGTTCAACCCCAAAGCAATTAACGAAGAGATATGGCGCCGCTTCTGGTCCTTCAAGCCAGACACTGCAAGCATTTCACAATTTTTCTTCAGAAAACATGCTGAAAAAATTGAAGAAAGTGATACTCTTTTTTGACAGCTGTTTTGAAAGAGAAAAGGCAAAAATAATCTTTTCTTTTCTTTGCATGACTTTCCACAAAACATTGATTGATGGTAATACCCATTAGCATAGAAGCTAATCAGCACTACCATCAATTCATTTTTTTGCACAGCAAAGACAAAGAAAACAAAATATTATATTTGCATTTTTTATGTGAACACAGCCCAAATAAAAGAGTATCTCTTCTTTCCATTTTTTCAACATATTTTGGCAAGAAAAATTGTGAAATGCTTGCAGTGAGAACAAGGCTGCCCTATCCGATTTGGTGGGATTACTGGAATTGACCATGACGTAGATGTACCTACCGAGTCAGTTATCCCATCAGCTCATGAACCCTCTGGATTCGTTAGGACACAGGGCGATGCCCTAATAGGCCGTGCCGACCTTGGAAACCCCAAGGAAAGCATGAATGATGCGCTGAAAGATGCAGTCGAGCAGCCGGTCCACAAGCTCGGGAGCATGCCACGCAGCTGTGCCCCAGACCCCCCAGTATTGACAGGAGAGGACATTGATGCGCACGCAGGAACAGGCGAGGGCTTCGAGAAACCACACTCGCCTGTGAGAAGTACTGTATCAATAATAAGAACATCAGTACTACTAGACCAGAATTGCTGGCCTGCATGGATGCACAACGAACCTGAAATAGATCCGAAGTCTGAGGATAGGAATAATTTCAGCCCTAAGCTACTATGGTCAGACCTAGTACAGAATGAGGAAGAGTTACGGAACTCTGTTCCGCAGTGGTATGGAATACCTAGCGTGAATATCCCCAAGAAAGATAAGACTTTGAGTAAACTGGCCTCAGAAAGAAGCACACCGAGACTTACCAAAGTCGCAAAGGAAAAGTGGAAGGCCCCCACTCCTATTGAAGTCACAAAAGAATTACCTATTGATGAAAATGTTCCAGAAATAGTGGAACATACCGAACATATGATTAACAAACTGAAAGAAGCCGGCTTGGTTGAGCAGCTTGACAGCGCTGAAGCGGTGATCTGCCAGCAACAGGCCATAATCAAGTCCTTAAAGTGACAGAGGAAGCACGAGTCCGTAAAGCCAGAACCCTCAGGACTCAACGCCAAGCAGAAACAACGCTTGAGAGAAATAGTCATCGACTCAGGCGTGCTTGCAACTAAGGTTTTCAACGAGACACAAGAGGAACCTACTGCTAACACTAAGCTGGGTTCCAAAACTGCAAAGATGTCAGAACTGCTAAATCGCGAGAAGATTGTAAAGCCACACCACCAGAAGAATAAAGAGAACCTGAATAAGGAAGCTCACATTGCCCAAGCGTCATCTGTATTCCCACGTGAGAGCACCATACTTCATGCGATGCATGGGGACCCCAGTGATAGCAGTAGCTCTTCGAGCTCAGACGACACAGAATGGGGACGACGTGGACCTAACGGTAACCCACCACATCGACGACCCATTGCACCGAGTGACTCATCAGACTCTAATGACGATGAATCATCATCGTCATCTGAAGGTGATTTCTCGTTTGGACCAGACTTCCTAGATGAAGAACCCTCGTCAATACTCACTGATGACTCGGACCACACTAAGGCCCGTAAACGTGAGAAGAAACACCGCTATCATGCTAAGTTAAACAAATTGAAATATCAGCAGTCTTTCTTGAAAGAAGATCCACCATTTACTTACCGTGGCGAAATACAAGTGGGCTTGTTCAAAAAATGGTGTCGCAAGTTGTGCGACTGGGTAAAACGAGCCTGCCTAGACCGAAAGAAGAGTATCAAAGTCGCAGGAAAGTACCTTGATGGACGTGCTTACCGATTCTACGAACGAAACGTTCTCGACCTCAAAAAGAAGTATAACCTCGCGACATTCTTTGAAGAACTCTTCGACTATGTGTTTCCTGCTGACTTCTGAATGCAGCAGCGTGACAAATTTGATGTGTGCCGGCAAGAGGGACGCTCCGTCCTAGACTTCCTCAGAAAGCTTCAAGAAATAGCGGACACTGTTGGAGATATCAGTGACAAGGATATCGTGTTAGCGTTCTGGAGACGGTGCCAACCATACTTACGCACAGAACTCACCAGAAATGGCTACGACGCCACCACCATCTCAATTATAACACTCGAGTCAGAGTGTGTAAGGTACGAAAAGGCAAAATGGGTTATCGATGAGGATCATAACCGTAGGCCTCAGCAATCACGTGACTGAAATTACACATCTCGTAGGCAAAGTATGGATCAGCTGAGCGCTGCATCTGTTAAAACAACGAACATACCCGGCAATACTGCTAATAATGGGCGACCTGTGAGTAACCGCAACCCTCCGAAGAATTATAACTCTCAGCAGACGGCCTCGAGCGACAAAGAATGCAAATGACATCTTCGTGCTGAAGGAAAGTGCTTCAATTGCGAAGGTACTGATCATATAGAACGGAATTGCCCTAAATGGTGGCAGACCCAGGGAAAATGCAAGGGACCCCACATACGTCTAAACAACATTGACCTATCCCCAGCAGAAATCAGGCTTGCCGCTATCGAAGAAGGCACCGACTTAGGGCTATTTGTTATTGGCACAACCTGCTCGGAGATGACTGAACTTCGACAAGCAAAGAGGGATCTCGTAAAGGCATGGGTGCTATCTACCCTATATGATGCCGTGCCACTAACCCTTGACAAAGCAGTTGACCCAGGAAACTCCCCCTTCCAAGTCAGATGCTTCACGATAGAGGACTATGGTGGCCCTGAAACGTACTTACTCTCCGACCATTACTCGCTCGACAATCACATCGTGTATTATGAAAATCTGATAGACCCAGAATTTGATATCATTCACTGGTTACATTTGCAGAAAACGAAGTGCTACGATGAATTGGTCTTCGACAGACGAGAGTCACGCTGGCACGGTCCTACACCCACTATCCCTGATTGTTTAAAAGAGATACCATTGACTTGCACTGCCACGATATCAGGAAACACCAACAGAAACCATGCTGGGACTAATGCAATCGAACGAAATGCTGCCCGACTCAAAGGAGTCATGCGGTGTAGGGAATGGTAATCCTCTGAGCGTACAAGTAACATTCCGTGTACGACGTCTCTACTCACAGCCGTTCCCGCTCGAGCTAGGAGTTTCTCTGGCCTTGCCTCGTGCCTTCCTGCCCATTCTCGTGTTCAAAGAATCCCGTACAGGAATTTCGTCACCTGCTCCACATCACGCCGACCCCCTGATCGCCTCACCGTCTTCTCCCCAGAGTTCCGAAGCCGATCATACAGACTCGGGCTAAGAGTCTAGGCCTGGGTCCAGTTCAGCCAATCACAATGCGCCACGCTCCAACCCCGTACAGGTTCTGAGCGCCCATCACCTGTCATGTCGCCACCACTGTAGCCACTGCACAGCCACCGCCGCTGCTTCCCCCGTGATCCGCCCCACCTCTGAGGTCCCAAGCTGCTCGCACGAGAGAGGTGTTTCCGCAGTTCACTTATTCCGGTTGGTCGATTTTGGTACTGCTTCGGTTTCCCTTCTTGTCCTTCTATGATTCGTCTACACGGTCCCTACTTACTTGCACATGCAGGGTTGTACATACTGTACATTTGACAGGTGTCATCTTTTTCCATTCGTCGCTCCTTCTAAAAATTTTCCGTACCTGTAGTCGCTTCCTGTACACCATAAGTACCCCGGCCGAGCGTCGGAATAAAAAAATCCACCTTCCAGAGTCGTTTTCGGAGTTTTTGAAGAGTCTAAGAGTCCCGAGCGTCGAGTACTTCGAGTCCCCCGTTTTCCAGCGTCGCCTTAAAGTCTACCAGCTTCCCCCGAATCAGTAAAATCGTGTATCCAGCCCCGTGCCTACAGGTCGCCGTCCCGTTCAAGCATTAGAATCCTATTCCTACGGAATATCACCTCATCAAACCCCTTCTCTTTGCGTGCATCCCTTTCCCACTCAGCACCCCTTGGGACGAACCTAGGAATTATTTTCCTTCAGTCTTCCCCAGTCCTCGCACACTCTTCCAAGAAGTAGTGCCCCACAGCGGCTACTCCCAAAACTGACCGTAGTTGTGGTTCGTATTAACAACAAGCCATGCTGAGCATTGCTCGACTCCGGATCATCGTCCGACTTCATCTCTACTACGCTGGTCAATCAACTACAACTGACCCTGGAAGTACTAGACAGACCGCTGAACCTCCAACTCACAGTCTCAGGATCACGCAGTAAGGTTAAAGCTATGACAACCCCTTGGATTACCTATCAAAACATTCACGAGCAGCAAACCTTGGATGTCGCTAATATTGATTTGTATGATCTAATACTAGGTATGCCCTTCCTATTCCAGCATCAGATACTGCTCGGATTCAACCCAGCGCAGGTGACAGTGCGCAGCGACACATCTCTGCCTATTCGAGGAGTACAAACGATTGCACTGGAGTCCAATGCGGCCGAGATTATGGGAGATGAGAGAGAAAAACTCCGAGAAGAGTTGTGAGCATATGCAAGGGATATCTGTAAGGAAGCTATCGAAACCCTGCTACCCCCTCTCTGCAACATTAACCATGTTATTCCTCTAATTGATGAAAATAAAGTATATTCATGGTGACCTTCTCATTGCCCAGAACCTCTGAAACCCCTTTGGCGTGCAAAGCATGATGATTATATTCAAACAGGACGCTGGGAGTTTAGCAGCGGTACTAATGCAATCCCTATGCTAATGCTAAAGAAAGCTATGAAGGACGGTACCCTCTGTCTATGCACCGTCATTGATACTCATGAACGAAATGCTAACACTCGAAAGTTAGCCTCGCCACTCCCAGATATGGAGGCCATCCTCCGTAATGTAGTCTCACACCCCTACAGATCCCTACTCGATGGTAAAGATGCATATGAACAAATTCGAGTCAGACCTGAGGATGTCCTGAAGACCTTATTTACCACTCCCGATGGGACGATGATAAGCCACATCATGCAGATAGGCGACTGCAACACTGGCGCTACCTATCAGTCCTTGATGAATCACATCTTCACACCACATATCGGAGTTTTCATGGACGTCTATCTAGACGACATTGTAATATACTCTGACACCTTAGAGGAACATGTTGCCCATGTAAAGACCATTATTGACATCCTACGGAAACACAAATTTTACCTGAGCGAACATAAACTACAATTCTTCGTGGACGAGCTACAAATACTGGGCCATGTTATCGACCAGGACGGAATTTGCATGGACCCAGACAAAGTTGATAAAATTGTTAGTTGGAAGACACCAACCAATAAAGACTTACTGGCAGGATTCATTGGCACAGTCGGATACCTCGCGCCAGGCTGCGAAGGCATTAGAATCCCACTTGGTCATCTACATAAGCTCGCCGCACCAAATTCACCATGGCAATGGTCATTCACAGAACAATGAGCATTCGATCTAGTGAAGGAATTAGTTCATCAGCACCGAGAAACACAGCATAAGGCTATTGATTACTCACTGGGTCACTTGCCCATAAATCTCTCATGCGACGCATGTTTGTCAGGAGGAAGCAGCGTGCTTTGGCAAGGCGAAACCCTCGAGAAGGGAAATATTGTTGCCTTCTGGTCGGGCAAATTCAACCCGGCACAGCAAAATTATCCCGTGCATGAACAAGAACTTTTAGCTATCATAGAATCCCTAAAGCATTTTCAACACTTACTGCAAGGAACGAGATTCCGGATCTTCACCGACCATAAAGGTCTTGAATGGATACAGACCCAGCGAAAACTGTCGCCACATCAAGCCCGATGGCTCGAAACCTTAGCTGACTTCAACTTCGAAATCATTCACATACCTGGAAAAACAAATGTCATCGCAGACGCACTAAGTCGAATCTATTCCAATGAACCGAAGGGCACTGTAAGAGCTGCAAGTGAATTTGTCAGCGCCGAGGAGGAACACGCACCTTCCAAACTGATGCTAAACTTAGTAACAGCACCCCTATACACAGGTTCCCCAATTTTCCTTGGTGCGACAAGGAAACAATCTGGGGCACGCAAGGCATTTCCTAATGCAAAATGAGTGATCCTTAAGTTGCTGGAAGAACCAACACGATCACTGGAGGGCGGGAGTCCAGAGACATTAGACTCACCTGCCAAACGTATGGTTCCTGACAACAGTGACAGGACAACAGAACCGGACACGTCACCTGAAGGAAATGACACCTGTCAGAATAACGTAGACCACCTGGAACCACCACATGACCGCGAGGAACTGACGTCACTACCCAACTTCATAACAATGGTAGAGCAAGGAATAAATATCTGTGAGGATATACGCCATCAGTATAGTCAGGACACATTCTTCTCGGACGTTGTTAAGCAGCCTAAGAATTACAAAAACTTTGAAGTTGACAATGGTCTAATATACCTGAAAGACAAGGGACAAAGAGTACTGCGTATACCGGACATTAGACTAGGCACCCATCGCCTGCACGAGATCCTGATCTCACATGCTCATTCCATATTAGCGCACCTTGGACCCAGTAAAACAACCAATTATCTATGGGACAATGTCCGGTGGAAGGGAATCAATTCCAACGTAGATAGCTTCTGCAAGTTGTGCACTATCTGCCAAGCGTCGAAGCCAAGTAACCATCCTAGCTACGGACTATTAGAAACCTTAGATGTCCCTAATTACCCTTGGGAAACAATTGGTATCGACTTTGTCGGCCCCTTACCGGATTCTCGGACACTTAACGGCATGTTTGACATGATACTAGTCATTATTGATTACCTAACAGTGATGGTGCACCTCATACCAATGAAACAAACATACCGTGCGAAGGATGTCGCCGAGGTAATGTTTGACAGAGTATACAAGCATCATGGCATGCTGCGGAATATCATTAGCGACAGAGATTCATTATTTACGAGCACGTTCTGGAATAAGCTCAATGAGCTAACCGGTACTGAACTATGAATGTCATCTAGTTTCCATCCTCAAACAGACGGAATTACAGAACAAGCGAACTGTACTATTACACAGATGCTGCGCTCATGCATATCCCCAAATCAGAAAGACTGGGCTAGTAAGGTACCAGCTATCGAGTTTGCTATGAATTCTGCACGCTCGGAAACAACCGGATTTACCCCATTTATGCTAAACTACGGACGAACCCCGAGATCTACGATATGGGAAACTAACTCAGAATTCCCAGGAGTACAAGTATTCGCTCAGTGGATGAAAAATGCCATATCACAAGCTCACGATTCAATAATAGCTGCTCGAGTGAAACAGACTACTATGGCTAATCACAGACGCAGGGACGCACCATTCATAAAAGGTGATTTAGTTTACCTGTCCACAACTAATCTCACACTACCAAAAGGACATGCACGAAAGCTGACGCCGAAGTTTATCGGCCTGTACAAAATCATTGATGACTACCGAAATAATACCTTCGTGCTTGACCTGCCACAGGAACTGAAACAGCGAGGTATCCATCCCGCATTCCATGCTAGTCTACTCTGCATTCACGTACCTAACGACGACCGATGCTTCCCTGGTAGGCAGCTACCGCAGGTCATAGGAATCAGAAAGGTCGAAAACCTGTCAGTGAAGCGGATAAGTGATCACCACAGCAAAGGAGGTGAGTCCTTATTCCAAGTTGAGTACTCAAGCGGCAACAATGTATGGCTGCCATTGCACGAGGTGTCTCACCTCGAAGCATTTTTGTTGGAGATTGAATCACCACAGTGTGATGTATATTTTGGTGCGAGTTTTCACTTGCTTACATAAGCGCTTGGAGCGCACTTTGTAGTACATTTTGGTACTGTATCCTCAGTAGTTGAGTCACTACTGAGGGTAAGCACATACATTCCTTATAGTAGACTACTTACTGATTCCCTGTAGCTGCCTACAGGTACATCTAATATACATAGTAGTTGAGTCACTACTGAGGCTGCCTACAGCCCTTTTCTACAGGTTATGAGCCCTGCATAGCACGGAAGGAAAATTTTATTGTAGGAGACTCGCAGTCGACTCGAACACAAGTAACTACTCAACAAGCCAACTAATTACTGTCATTACTCTCTCAAAGCTATTGGATAACGACCAATGGACTACCTTCCTGAGCTCGCACACAATGGGCACAACTGGACAACTTATGCAAGTTCGGTCCTATGCGCCATTACTGCCGAAGGCTTGATGGGGTTCCTAGTCGGGTCTGAAACACGACCCATACATCCAGCAGAGCTCGAAGGTTGCAGTGAGGGTTGGACACCCCAGACCAACGACGAACGAGATGCGGTCACAGCTTGGCGAACCGCCGACCAGTTGTGGACACAACGGAACACGACAGTAAACTACACAATCATTTGTGGTATTCCAGATACCATTTTCGGCCTCATGCTACACCTGAAATCACCACATGAGAAGTGGGATTACCTCGAAAAACGCTTCGGTTCAATTCCGAGACCCGAAAGCTGGTTAGCAGCTGAAGAAGCCATGCGACAATGGGAAACACAGCCTGAGCAGAGCGCGGCTGGTGAAACCATTCAGAGCACCTGCGACAGCCACGACGATCCAGAAAACTTAACTGGTAGTCAAGAGAATACTTCGGACAGCCCAAACAACCGCACTGAGATTCTGACTGGGTACTTGGAACCCGAGATGGAGATCGTAGATGTGCAGCAGACAGAGGGCTCCTCACTAGTGGATGAGGCTGGGGCTACAGGTGCAACATGGCCAGATGAATCCATGAACACATCCAAGGTGCCTGACGACGAGGTCATGGCAAGCCAGGACTTACCAGGGTTGAGCTCGAAGGCTCTTGAACCCGAAGGGAATAACTTGCTGGACACTACAAGCGAACGCGCTGAGACCAAGACTGGGCACACGAAGCCCGAGCCTGATGTTGTAGACGCACGGCAAGTAGTGGATATCCTATCCATGTTTGAGGATGGGATTGCAGATCAAGAATGGCTGGACAAACACTCGAACACGCTCGAAGCGCCTGACGAGAGGAGTCAGTGCACAGCTGACAAGGTTGTGGAGCGCCGAGACTCACCTGAGTGGAGTCCTGAGGCTTGCAAGCCTGCAGGCGACACTGCCAAACGGACCAGAAAATGCTCAATTGGATTCGCACCGAAAACGTATCTCGGACAGGATCAGAGTCTCCCAACGAGCGGCGAGACAATTCTTAATGTACCTGGTCCACCGCCGCTTGATGCAGAAATCGAATGTCCTATACCACAGGACAACCCGCCAGCACGAATGTGTAGCACTACGACTACAGCATTCAACCTATCACATGCAAGGAGGCACGACAAGCAGTGAGAGACGAAGTGTCTCGAACATGACAGCAAGCAGTCATCACGACGCTCGCAGCAAACCCTCCGAGGACACCCCACACAGGATACCCCACCTGACAAGGTCTGGGGAGTGGGGGTGCATAGGCTTGCTCGAACAGGTAGGGGGGATAGCACAGATGTCAAATCAACGGCAACAAAGCTGGAGATAAGGGCCATGAGCGCCCAAATGGTTGACACGTGGGCAGACCTACCATATGCAGGCAGACGCCCAAAGGACCCTGACAAGAGAGCTGAGGGCGGGGGTGACGACAAGCTCAGTAGCGAGTTCAGCGACTCGCATGGAGTTGAGAAAGTGCTGCTAATTGACAGAGAGTGTCAGGACAGCAAGCGCGAGACAAAGCGGCCAGATCACTTACCTGTGCCGCACAGACTACCTCCAAACGGTCTCATGCACACTCCTAGGACATTGAGGGTACCCCGCCAACACTGCAGAGTCAACATGACGCCAGTAAATGTCAGCGGACTGCAAACGAGAGGCTACAGCCGTCTCGTCCTCAACGTCCCCTTTTCGCTACCTCGCGAAGTCTCGAAACACCTCTGGAATATCACGGATGCATTCTGGAGACAGGACATGCCTCATATATGGACTCGGAAGCGCACCGGACCTTCCGACAGTCTTGCGGCAGTCTCGCAGCAGCAGCACGAGATTATGAGGCAAGACGGCGAGCACGCATGGCTCGAACGACATGGTACACCAGTGATACCACTAGTCTTACCATGGAAACGGACTGAGTGGAACAATTGGGAGAACAGCGATGCAACAAGCAGTAATGCTGTCTGCTCGCATGGAGCAGAGAAGGAACTGCTGGCTGACAGCAGAAGTCAGCATACCAGGCATGAGGCGAAACGGCAGGATGGCTTACCTGCACCACCCGAACTGCCTCCGACAGGCATTCCGCATGCTCCTCAACTCTACAGGATGCCGCACCGACGTGGAAGAGTCAAACAAGCGGCTGAAAACACCAGCAATGCGTGCACGAGGCGAGACGTCTACCGTGCTCATGCAGCCCTCGTTCAGCCTCCTCTACCTCTCTTCACACCCTCGAAACGATCCCTGGACCCTGCGGGAGGGTCATGGATGATAAACGTACGCTGTAACAGAGTCAGGCATGCACGACAGATCAAATGAGAGGGCCCACGCACCGGACAGCTCACATTCTCATGCGGCTGCTTCAACTCTTCTCAATGGCCTCAACATGACTCCAACACCCTACGGGAGGGTCATGGATGAAGATAGGCTGTAACAAAGTCAGGAGTGCACAACAAGTTGAAACGAGAGGGCACACGTACTGGACAGCTGGCATCCTCATGCGGCTGCTTCAGATCCTCTCAGAGCCCACTAAACGGTCTCGGACGCCTGTCATAGGGTATTGGACCAACTATAGGTATGACGGCACAACTAGCAGCGAGTTCAGCGACTCGCACGGCGTCGAAAAAGCACTGCTAGCTAACGGCAGCAGTCAGTACAGTAGATTCGAGCCTGAATGGCCAAACGGCTCACCTGCGTCGCCAAAACCAACTCCCAGCAGCCTCACACACACCCCTTCGACCTTCATGGACCCGCGCCAACACAGGAGGATCAAGCCGAAAGCTGAAATCGTCAGCAACATTCGCACAAGGCAAAGCGCTCACTGTGCCCATGCGGCCCCCGTGCGGCCACTGCAGCTGCTCTCGAAGCCTGACAAACGATCCAGAAACATCGCAGGGGCATCCCACATAGTAAGCGTTCGCTATAGCGAGGTCAGCGGCGCCAGAAACGTCCAGACGAGAGGGATCATGTACCCTGGTGAGCACACACAGGCTTGTGCTACCATACAGCAATCTCGCGGACCCAGGAAACGCCGGAAACCCCCCTGGGGTCTTCTCAGCACTTATCAGCGGCAGGGGGTGCCTCCCAGATGAACTCGGAGCGACAGCGATCCTTCCGACAGTCAAAATGGCGGCCTTTCGATCACGGTACAAGGCCAGAGCGCGCGCACTACATGTGCATTTCCGAAACGGGAAGTTGCCACAATGCGGCGCATCAACACAACCAAACAACCCTCGTTACACACACGGACTCGAAGCTCATTTGCAGCAGAATAAACACTCGTTTTACTGAATTATTTGGTATACATTCATTTGAGTTACATTTTCTGCACTTCTACTTATCACACAGTGGAGCTTCAGGGGGTGTGTTGGAGATTGAATCACTACAGTGTGATGTATATTTTGGTGCGAGTTTTCACTTGCTTACATAAGCGCTTGGAGCGCACTTTGTAGTACATTTTGGTACTGTATCCTCAGTAGTTGAGTCACTACTGAGGGTAAGCACATACATTCCTTATAGTAGACTACTTACTGATTCCCTGTAGCTGCCTACAGGTACATCTAATATACATAGTAGTTGAGTCACTACTGAGGCTGCCTACAGCCCTTTTCTACAGTTTTCCCAATACCTCGAGGCACTCAACATCTCTAATGCCAACGATCTCCTGCGACGCACGAGTCCATCCCAGGACATACCTTTGTTCGTAGTCTCCGCGGATGATAACGACGCCTGCCACCAAGCATTTGACATCATCGACCGCATGCTGACGACCGATGACTGGGCAACTCCACCAGCACCAGCCGCCTCTTGCTCCTTGGCTTTCATGAGACCCCCTGTCTGAAAGAAAGAGACATATAAAAGACGAGCAAAAGGTGCACGTTTTACTCATCAATCCCCTCATCCAACCATGCATTTCACCCCTCTCGAGCTGGAACGTTTCCGTGCTACCGCTACAGCCATCCGCGATGGCTCCTTCGATATCAAACGAGACGTTGTACCTCCCGGTTATGTCAACTTCTGTGTACTCCATGCCGACGACCCAGACCCGTTCCTATGGTACCCATTACCTCCTGCGTTCGGCCATGCACGCACTGCCCCGACGAAGAAACCCAACCAGACTCGTCGTGGGAAACGAGAGTCAGGTTATCTCACCCAGGTTATATTTGACCAATTTGCAGCAGACACAGCCACTCGTAAGTGTGCCCATTCGAGAAACATAAAATACCCTCATCACACCTCAGAACAAGCTAATGCCAGCTGTGGAAACAAAGAATATTGTCGCCCTGGCCCATATAAGCCCAAAGGACGCAATGGAGGGCGCAACGAAAATAGGAATGACCAGAAAGGAGAACGACCCAGGTATTTCAAGAATCGCTCTCATGACTTCCGAAAGAGCAGGCAAAGGGCTCCCCATACCAACGACACCCCAGCACCCGATTTCACTGATCTGAACGATCCCACTAACAACCCCTTCCATGGATTTCACAACCTGGTCCCGAACGTAGACGACATGTTTAAAGAATTGGAGATTAATTCCTCCGTCAACAGCTCTCAGACCACTCCAGTCGCCTCTACCACAGGACCTCCCACAGGTTGGACCCTTGTAATGATCCTTCTTGTGAACCTACTCACTTGCTTCATAGCTGCCACCTCTCCTATGAACAGTATCTTGACCAATTGATCTTCTCTACTAAGATCAGGAGGGCAAATGTAACGAATTGCAGCTCATAATGCCTCGGATTATACCTCTTCACTTCGCCTCAGAATTCTCTTAGTTTACACTCCTGTCAATGTTTCTTTCTTTCTCTTTGTTTTCTCTTTTTAGTTACTCGTTTGTCTCCCGCCGCACTCTGAACGTATATAAACCCTTAGCACTCGATGTATTTTCCTCAGTTGATCTCGAACAGAGAGACCTTGGATAGTTCTATCGCGAGCCTTCTAAGTCCCAACTCTACCGAGAACCGACTACCGTGTGGCCGAAAACTTCCCTTTCCGTCACACTGGCGAACTTACAGTCACGTGTGTTGAGAGTCGGACAAGCCGAGCCAGGCTTGTGTGCTTCGTCATGACGTTATTCATGTATGTAGGGGGAGCCGAAAGAGACGCGGCACTGCTTGGGTTGCAGGTTCTCGGCCACTCCGTCGATATTTACACTTCGCACCACGGTGAGAAACACTGCTTCGACGAGACTCGAGATGGGTGAGTACTGGTACATCCACTCGATCCATTTCTCATAGCACACAGGCACGTTGCGTGTACACCACGTCGTCCCACCGTTTCCCCGCTCCTGGAGGGGCAAGTTCCACATCTTGTTCGCCCATGCCAGGCAGCTGCACTTGGCCAAATTCTTGCTGAGCTCATGCATAGACAAGCATGATGTTTTCTTCGTGGATCAACTGTCGACGTGTATACTGTTACTCCGGCTTTTGGGCGGGAAACGGGTCGTGTTCTATTGTCATTTCCCAAACAAGCTCCTCGCTAACGGTGCATTCGTCGAGGGGAAAGTGCAAAAGAAGAACGTTGGGATTATGAAGGAAATCTATCGATACCCTATGGACTAGCTTGAGAAAGTGACGACGGGTACTTGAACCATTATTTGTCTTGTTAGGTTGTGCTCACGAGATTCTTGTAGGACGAGTGTCATTCCTGCCAACTTGAAATTCACTCTCGAGTAACGATGGCCTACTTTACCTCTTCGAAAACGATGCCAAAGGGTGGTATATCCTGCTATCAATATCCACCCATACGAGGCATCAGCGGGTATGACAGATCCCGATATTTTCCAATTTGCTTCGTAAGTGATATTGTCAGCGCCTCCGCGTATGTGCTCTTACCAACGGAACAGACCAAGGCCGGCGCTCCTTTCTGTCAACCGTTTCGAAATGAAAAAGAATGCGGCACTAGCTATAGAAGCGTTTGTATGTCACAGAGGAAGACCTACAGCGCCCGACGGCTCGCGACTAGTTCTTGCTGGTCCGTCCCCTTCATCCACTTATCGCCCCCGCAATTCATTTTCCTTGTGACAGGCGGATACGACCCTCGTCTCGAAGATAACATCCGAACCCTCAACAACTTGATCGATCTCGTGTGAATGCACAACCTCACATTCAAATTGATCACGCATTCCAAATCCAGCGCTCGCGTGCTTTCTTTCCCAGATGCGACTTCACACACTGAACCAGGCATCTTCTTCCTCCTCAACTTCACGACCGGACAACGCTCAGCACTTCTCTATACACTTGCGAACCAGCACTTCGGGATTAGACCTGTGGAGGGTATGATCTGCGGACTGCCTGTTCTAGTATGCGACAGCGGTGGGCCAACAGAGAGCATCGTCGACATGCCATCATCGGAAAGGACGGGGTGGCTCCGTTCACCTGATCCTGCTATTTGGGCAAGCGGGTAGAAGAAATATTTCAGTTGTCAGAGGTTGAGCGTGCTGCGTTGATAAGTCGATGCAAGGACCAGGCGAGGTCGATGTTTGGGATGGAAGCGATGGCAAAGGAGATGGACTCGTCCCTCTGCCAGGCGGTTGACATGGGTGCTGTCCGTGCGCCGGTGAAGGAGGTTGGATTTGTACTTGCATTCGTGCTCGGCTTGATCGTTGCTATCTTATGTCGACGTGTACATATGTAACAAGTGCTCACACCCATTGTCCCATTACAAAGCCTCCAACTCAACCTAGGGCCCTAGTAATAATGTTTATTTTGGGCTTGGTGATATTCCAGCTGCAGCTGGGAACTGCAGGCGCCAGCGAGTCCATCATTTGCCATGTGTGTACCTCGTGGCTGCGTGCAGGTTTTCGCCTGACACAGCTAACCTCTCTCACTCCCTGCCAGGAGTTGGGGGTCCCCTCCGCAACTACAACATAATTTAGGCACTCTCAGCGCACTCTCTGGCTTACGTGCATCGTCAACCACGGACTCGGAGGATTCTCTCAGCAAGAAGTGTGGACCGTGATGGTATGTCGGTCTTGGCCTTTGCTTGGTAGCTCATTACTATCAACCCAGCAGTGCAAGCAATCTCAACAAGAATATGCTCCAGTGACCGTCGACATGCGTGCATTGATCGACAAAGTTCTTGCCCGTTATTCCGGCGAGTTCACTGGTAGGCAAATATCATGTCCGAACATACCTTTTCTCATATGAGTGACTTGTCAGTATTCCGCGAACTGCTTCAGAACTCAGATGACGCTGGATGTGGTGCCGCCGAAATTCACTTCGAGACTGCTGAGTTCTTAAGTCTAAAACTTGGAGCAGCAACGAACGCTGGTCCGCGCAAACTACCTGACTTGAAGACAACGAATGTATAGAACCGTATTTGGTCCTCCGTCTCATTGCTATTCCACTAACGCTTCCCTAAGGTTGCGCAATGGACTTTCAGAAATCACGGGAAGCCGTTCACACCGCAAGACTGGGATCGACTACCAAGGATTGGTTAGTACTCACTCATGCTTCCTGCGGCTGTGGTCTCATAGATCGATTCGTCATCCAGCCATGGGAAATCCAGACCCACGGAGGGTTGGTGCTTTCGGAGTCGGTGGGTGTCAAGCATCCTTCGAAATGGAACGGCGCTTGAGTACCAACCGCTCTTAGGTTTTTACAGCTTGTTTTCTGTTACCGAAAGTCCATATGTGTCATCTGGGGGTAGGATACTAGTGCATCTTCCCGAGAGGGTTCCAGTCTTACATAGTATCAGGTAAGGAAATGGGGTTCTCATGGCGCGACGAGAATCAGGTATGTATATCAGCCGATCACTAGTGCTACTTCGTCACCTTTTCCCTAGCTGTGCTATCGATTTGGCAATCTACCCCAAACAGCGACCGAAGGTCTATGGACGACGTTCAAGATGCAACTACGAGAGGAATCTCCAATGCCACCAGTTTCCGAATTTATGCAATTTCTTGCATCATCCATTACTTTCATGGTTTATCTGAAGGATGTGACCGTGTTTTTTGATAATCAACACGTGGGGCAGATTAGCAAGTCTCAGGGACAGACCCAAGCTATTTTTATTCCTCCAGAGCTAGAGCGGTTGAGCCCCGAGAAGATCATGTCCGTGAAATCAGTTCGGCAATATCGCAAGTCTTTTCAGCACATGCGTTTTACATACTGATTCTTACATCTGACTAGCCATCACGATCAAAGCGAGAATCTTGCATCCACAACATGATTCTATGCACGAGATGAAATTGGACCTCCTTGTGTTCACAGCAGATGTGGACGTCGTTGTCGGTGAGAAGTTGTCCGGGGGGTTGCGCCGGTGTATGAAAAAAGAACCACCTTCTTGCCTCAAGTACAGTTTGATCTATGTAAGTTACTAGACTCTGTGTCCTCGAACGCGTGCAGATTCCTTTCACAAGACCGGAAAAGATGAGTATGATCAGAGCCACATGGGCGAACAGAAGCATCTTCGCGAGTTCTCCTCTCCTTTCCGAGGGCTTCGCGCCGACCTGGACGGGTGAGCAGCTATTTGAGTTGGTGAAACTCATGCTCTAATGGGATATCAGAGCCACGCACACACGACTCTTCATTGCGAGTCTTCGCGTGCTCGTCCCCTGCTTTCTGCTAATAACTTCAGTAGGGTCATGCCACCGCACAAACGACAGGTATGGGAGGTCACATGGCATCCCACTTCATTCCCACTGTAGAGCGTGAATCCATAGATTTGGTGTGAGTCTAATTATGTACGCTGGTGACTCCTAGCCGCTGCTAATAACTTGGTACTCTAGTGACAGAAATGTTGCTGGTGTGTGTCCTGTTTCATCGAGAAAGTACATTGACATATCCTCATCGTCCAGTTTGGAATAAGGAGTTACTCTATGTTGGAGGTTTCTTATGTCGGGCGGTATACGAATGGGAGCTCTCCGGGGTCCAAAGCTCTTGGGAGGAAGCAGTCACTGGTAAACAGTTACAGGATCAGCGCTTCCTCCACCTTCTCAAATTCTTCACGTTTCATCATTCCACACCTTCACCGAAAGTCGCAGAATTGTTGGCGAATTCGTTCTATGGATGTTCCACCCTTCCTTTAAGACTTCTCTCATCTGTTGGCGTACGCGGAGCTCCTGACGTCAGAGTGTTCGACCTGGTGTTCGCCAAATTTCTCAAGTCCTTGCCAATGCTCTCAGAAGACGTCACGCGACATTATGCGCGTTCTATTGCAAGACTTCCAGACCAACACAAGATCTGCTCGATAACGCTTTCAGACGTTTTACAATACCTGCGTTGCCATGGCCTGAGTGTTGAGGAACTAGTGGCATGTCTTCGTTGGTGGATAACCGGACGAAATGTCTCAGCCTTAAATACAACTGACCTATTGGCTGCGACTACTCTCTACGGCACAGGTGGAGCGATACGCCTATCGTCGATAACCCATTTCATCAATCCACAGGTTCTTGGACGCTACATCCCACCCAACGGACCACTTCCTCTGTCTCTCATCCCACCTGGCATCAGCAAGCATTTTGACTGCGAGACACTCACTAACTTTGGCTGGAAAGAGTTCACCGTTGCTTCATGGTTACAGCACATATCACGTCCGGATGTTACGTCGGCCAATGAGAAATACGACCTTACTCGATCGGTAGGCTGGGCTATCCGTGTCCTCAACACCATTTGCCGCATATGGCTGCAACTTTCTGAAGATATGCGAAGTGAATCAAGGGAAATATTGAGGAACAAGCGGTGTATCCCTACGTCCAAGGGCTTGTATCCCCCAGAACGCTCGTATCTTCCTATCGCAGACAATGGTCTGGTCCGTCACCTTGACCTGCCGATGGTCAGCCGTGATTCGGGATTTGAAGTTGACGAGGATATGAGAAGGTTCCTTCTGTTTATTGGAGTTCGGAAGAATCTTCCAATCCAATCTCTTTTGGATCTGTAGGTTTCCACAATATTTTTGGTTCTTGCGTTTACTGAGAGCGATGAAGAATGCTGTCCACGGGAGATTGGACTGTGTTCAACTTGATCGACTATCTCGTCCAAGCGGAGCCTTCATTGACTTCCGAGGACATCTCAGCCCTCAAATCGTCCAAAATTTTCAGGAGTGAAAGTTTCCAGAGTATTGAAGAGGAATGTACGCGTCACTGTTCTGACGAACTCTACCCGCCTATGGACATCTTCCGGAAATTTCGACTACCGGTCATCGAGTGGAACGGGAAATCAGAATGGAGGGATAAATCCCCTGAGGGTAGGCTGCGTGCTACATCCGTTCCTTCCGTCTGATTAAATTGCCGTGTAGCCCTACTGTTGTACCGCCTCGGTTTGAACCCCTTCCCACCCCTGCCCAAGATTGTGGAACTTTGCTCGTCAAGCGATGTTGAGGTCCAAAAGACTGCGTTCGAGTATCTGTGCAGTAACCTTCACTCGCAGTACCCACATTACAAACCAGGGAACTTCTGTGACGTGGAATTCATTCCTGCAGAGAGCAAGGATCGTACGGGCTTGAAAAAGTTGGGAGAAGTACGGTGAGGCTCGCTTGTGTTTGCGCTCTTGCTAACACTCACTCTAGGTATACTCCGGTGCTCAGTGGAAATTACTGGGTCTTTTTGTGGTACAAGACCGGTACCTGAGTGCGCCCTTACGTCAACTAGGCATAACGCAAAATCCCTCGACGCCAAAACTTTTGGACCTGCTGGAGACGACCCCCTTACCTGATGAAGAAACTGCAGTCCACTGGTTTGAGGCTCTATTTGACCACATGGCAAGTGCGTGATCAGTCTTTCTTATCTTTTCCATGTGTTGACATCATTCCAGGTTTCTCCCCCGCCGATCTTATCAAATTGTCTGGGTTGCCGATAGTTCCGACTGGTCCATCGAGTACTCCGAGATTACTTCCTCCAACCAAATGTTACCTTGACCAGGGCACAATACCAATACTTCATGCGAAACTATTCGAATTTGTGGATTTCGGCACCAAAGCGAACCTATTCCTAGGCACTTGTGGTTTGAAGAACCGAGTTTCAATTGAAGACGTTGCAGAGGCATTCATTGAAAATCCTGAGAGGTTCTTCGAGCTTGCGGGAGGTTATGAAGGGTATGTTCGGCAGGCCTCTACTGGAGCTATCACTCACCTGCTTGAAACTAGTTTCTTGGTCGAGCTGCGAAAGTTGGCGTACCAGAGTCTGGACATTTCCAACTATACTCTGCACAAGATGAGCCATAAACCTACTCTACTTGGTACGCGTCGGAAGAAAAGGGATGGAAAGGTTGGATGGGATTATGAGCATCGGTTCCTGACCTATCAAGGGGTCACTATTGTCGATGACATCGATGACTACCAACTATTTAGTGACTGTCTCTTCGTCGCTCCCCGAGAGGGGGTACTCGAACGTGCGTATGGATATTAATTTTTACCAGCCGTCCACTCAGTCCAGACCGATAGGCTTCTATGCATCGCTCGGGTGCAGGTACCTGAGCACGATCGTTAAAGAGAGATGTAATGATCTCCATGAAATGCCAGCTACAGAGATCTGTTCCGACATTCAATCATTAATCCTTGAACGGCTCCCCTTGTTCATTCAACATTATACCGATACTAAGCCTAAAGCCGAAATCCTTTCTATCCCGAATCACTTCAAAGTCAAGGCATGTAAGAGGATCCTTCTTTCCAAAACTCTTGTGATCGGGAACGTGAAGCGAACGAAAGACGTATGGGCGACCGCGAGACGTGAAGGCGAATGTATCGAACTATGGATTTCCAAAACGGCAAAGCGCGACATGTATGAGTAAGTGGCCGCAGTATCCTTTGCTAGCTTTGTCAGTGTCTGATAGTGGGGAAAGTCTTGCTACATCTCTCTTTCGACTGTTGTTTGAAAGAAACAAGATGGATGCCACGGCACACCTTGAGAGGGTCCTTTCTGCGGACTTGGAATATTTGGAACGAAGAGGATTTCTTAGTTGGTCTGGTGTGCTTGCATTCATCACAATTGGCTGACAAGTATTGGTTACATCACAGTTGATCGAGAGTCCCAGCAATTCGGAGATGAGTACGGGGTGGGGAACAAGGCAAGGAAACAGCACTCGGCAAGCCCCATTTCGACCACAAGTTCTCCGCAACAATTTGTGCTGGATACAGATCCCCAGTTGAACCGTGAGAGGTTGTCTGGAGGTTTTGAAGCCACACCGCATTTTCCATCCCTCTCTCATGCTACTGGTGGCGTCTTATTGAAGATTCACGAGGCGTCCAACGTTTCTAGTGGCAAGGTTTTGGACACAACTGGGCGCCCCACCTCTCTCCCGCCGTCTCGGTAGGCTGGCCCGTCCAATATCGTCACATGTCTGATCAGACATCTAGGACTTCACGTGAGGTGATCCCGCAGAGTTACATCCGTGAGGCTTCTTGAGTCCCTACGATGAGATGGAATATTTTGACTGTTTCCTAGGGAACAATGTAGAGAAAGCCATCGAGGCGTGTAGCTGGGGAGGGGAAAAGTCAACTATTCACGCGAGAGTGAACCAGTTCTTGGGCATCGGCTTCTGCGGGGTGTCTGGAGATGTCGGATGTTTGCGTCCCATTGGTGAGTTTGGTATGACCTGTCTCCGATTGTTGTTCACGGGAAAACTAGGACAAGTGAAAAATATCCAAATCTGTGTAGATGAAGGTAAACTTCGGTTCGCATAGCCCGAGTAAAGTGTTCGTCTATTAATGCGCAGCCACACTTGCGCAGGTATGCCCGGCGCTGACACATTTATTGAACGCATGTGCGGCCCACTTACTCGCTTTGTGGACATCATCATCACTCTCTCCGAGATATATCGTATATCCACCAAATCGCTACGTGTTTTCTATGACATTTCGGAAGGGTGCATTGCGTTCAATTATCGAGGAATCATCTACCTCAATCTGCGATATTTTGAAGTTTGGCGTGAGTAGATTTTAGTTTCCATTCTTGAGCTGGGAAGATGCTAAGATAGTGGCTCCAGATGATGAGCAAGTCGAAAGCGGGAACCGACAGAACGCTCGAATGTCATGGTTCGTTTATTTCGCTCACTGTCGTTGTTTCCATCGTCTAATAAACACTATCACTTAAGGTTCCTTGCTCTTGCTCATGAGATCGCACACAACTTGACTGAACTGCACGACTCCGATCACGAATTTTGGTTTTCGGCAATCTGTGAAGCTCACCTTCTTGCGTTTTCACGGCTCTTGCAACCCGCTAATACTTGGCTTCGTTATGTACTGCGGCTGGGGCCCATGGTTGTTGTTATCTTGTTCGCATGCCTTGCCAAGCATACAAGCATATTGCTCCAGTGACCAACGTGCCCTACTAGATATTTTTTGTTGAAATCTACTCTTTGGACCTTGGACTCTTATACAGGATATTGATTCCAAGATTGGTAGCAGGATGCCATTGTTCTGGTGTGATTGACAAAGGACATGGTGCTGGTGACCCCATGTAGTCAGTCACATTAGTCACAACTCATGGGTAGCCTGTTGTTAGGGGTGCACTGAGTATGGTGCTTATTATCAATCACAGGCATGTGGTACTCTGGTATCACATGCCTGGCAGCTTGTCATATATATGATGTCTTGGAAATTTTACACAGGACAATCTTTTGTCTTTACATATCATATCTTTGCAAATACCAGATGGTGCAGCTCACAAGTGTGATCTTAAGATGAAAGCTACCCAACCCTTACAATTTTTTGAACTTCATAATTGAGTATTTGTGATATGAGTCACACAGCTACTCACACATATGCACATGCTGTAAAGTTGGGAATGATGAAGACTCCAGATGGTGGAGGTGATCCCCCACCTGATGAAAATAACCATCATATCCCAGAAGGACCCCCTGAGGTCCAAAAAGATAATAAAAAGAACAAGAAGAAGGGAAAAGCCCTTCAACCCAACAACACCCAAGAGGACATGAGTGCAAACCAGCCAGGAGCTGCAGTGCCAATGCCAGGAGGGTTAAGGCTGTCAATGATGTTGGGCAGTAGTACCAACCAGGGTACAAGGGACACAGCAGAGAGAAAGGACAACTTGTTGAGTCCTTTAACTCCTCAACAGACAGAGAACAATATCTCATGGTTAGCACTGGACCCTGCACCCTCATGAGGGAATGAGTCCCCTCCTCTAGTCATCTATAACAAAGGCAATGAGCCTTCCATGAGAGGGACAAATGAGGGAGACACCCCAATTGACCCACATGCAGTGCTTGAAATCATGAACAAATTCCTCCTAAATGTCAAATGACAGTGGCTGGATTACGGGTATGGCCCTGAGGAGTTTCACAACCATGGGGTAAACCCTGGAAGGCACCATGCTGAAGCAATAGCATGTATTAGGTGTATGCTGGCAAGGAGGAATAGTGATGATCATACCAGCAGAGCTGGTAGCCTGAACACCAAAATATGGGTGAAAAGGGAGGATCTCACCCCTCAGTTTCTGCTGGAAGAGTCTGCCAGGAGGGGAAACCCTCTGAATAGAAGCTCTAACATGCCAGGAAGGGCAGAATACTTCAGAAGGGGATTTTCCCTGGACATGCTGAATTGCCTGGCATACTTCTCAAGGCATGATTCAGATATAATAAGACAGATATTTGGCACCTGAAGAGGGACCACCATCCTCCATCAAATGGCAAGAGACCATGCCATAGCAGCGGCAAATAAAACTGCAAGGGAAGGAGGACACCCTTCTGAAGGAAATGGAAGGCAGGGAGATGGTAACAGACCTCCCAGCTGAAGCCCAAATGGAGGGAATCCTCCCAATGATAATGATCAAGGGGATGACCCTCAAGGATACTATGGAGGTGGACCCCCCAGTGGAGGATTCCCTGGAGGTGGTCCTCCTGGGGGTGGACCTCCTGGAGGTGACAACCCCAATGATGATGAAGATGATGATGCAGATATCATTGGCAGGAATGTTCCCCAAGTTGGTGGTTGCCCTGTAATACAGGGTATTCGACCTAACTATCTAAGGGGACATACCCCAGGAAATACAAGATATATGGAATTTATGCAGGACAGATATGCTCAGCATTGGTATACCGACAGGCCAAGTCAGGCCAGAGGTGAAACCTATGAGCCCACCAAAACCTGGAAAGTACAGAGGCCAGGATGACCTGGAAAAATTTGATGACTGGCTAGGCCAGATGTTGAAGTACTTCTGTACATTTAAGATTATGGGACCAGATTGTGATGAAGACCATGTACTGTACACTGGATTATTCCTGGAGGGACTAGCCTCCCAATGGTATGACCAAGAGGTCGAATCACATAACTGACAAGTACAACAATGATCCTTTGTAGACCTTATATGTGGATTATTCAAGAGATTTGTCCACAAAGTGTTGGCACAAAATGCCACCAACAAGTACAACCAAATGAGGTATGAGCATGACAAAGGTGCTCTAGCATTCTATAATGACCTAAAATGTCATGTGCACCAAATGGTGCAACCTCCCAATGATTACTTGTTCAGAAGGAAGTTTTTGCAGGGATTACCACATTCAATAATAAAAGCAATATATGAGGCTTGCAGAATATCTGCAGAGCACTCCACAATTGAAGAAATACTTGAAGAAGTACAGCACATGGAAATGGCACAGAAAGCAATAAACCAGCATATGAGGGTGAGCCACACCAGTGGGAGAGCCAGCAGTGAACCCATCTGAATCTGCTTGGGTATCTGAGAGTGCTTGCTACACATGACCCTCTCATCTGACCTGTCTACACTACCCTGCCTGAACCCAGACCCCTGCCACTTGGTCACGTGACCTCCCTCACTCTCCTCCTACCCCTGACTCTCCCCCACTCCGGCTCTCCCCATTCCATCTGCCCCCCCCTTCACCAAGGCAAACCTCCAGGTTTGCCAAACCCCGCTATCCTCATGCTCTGTCTCCTCCCCCTGCCGCTCGTTGCTTTCTTCCCACTCCTCTCTCTCTACCCAGCCATCCTCCAGTCCTCCCTCCACTTCTTGCATCTCTTCCAATGCCGACCCCTCCCTTGGTACGAAAAGTCTCAGTCTTCACAAGTGGAATAGTCCTCCCATCGGGAATCCTTCCAGCGTGGTTAACTTGTATATGAGTTCCCCACTCTCTCCACAACTCTCCTTGGTGCTGACCACCTCAGCAGCAGTTTCCTTGAGCTGGCCATTGTGAAATCCAGCGTGCTGTCGCGGACCTGTACCAGATCCCTGGTTTTGAACCTCACCTCTCCTGCTGTTGATCCTACCACCCATTTGTCAAAAGCCACCTTTCTGCTGACCGCATTCTTGATGGCTTGACTTGCTCCATCTAGCCGTTGTTGTTCCACATAGGCCAGTTGAACCTCAACATCCTCATGCCTCACCTCCTCCGTTGCTTCATCCAGTGGTGTGCGCACAGTGTTGATCATGAAGCCTAGCATCAGTTCCTTGGGTGAAAGCTGGAATGCTGGCACAATGCATTCATTTAGCTGTCGTATGGCCTCCTCGAAGTGTGTTGGCCATGCTGCTGGTACATCGCTCGACTTCAGTGGTTCACTTACATCCTTGCCCACTTCGGGGCTGCACATTCACTGTAACTGCCCTAACAACTTTCCATTAGCGTTTTCTACCAAGCCGTTAACCCATGGTGCATATGCTGCAACCACCCATTGTTCCACCCCATTTGCCTCGCACCATGCTCTGACTTCCCCATTGTTGAAGTGCGGGCCACCATCTGTCATGAGTGCTTCTGGCGCTTGGAACGTCTGTCATATGGATTGTAGACCTTCAATCATAGTCTTTGCAGTACCATGCATCTTCAATTTGAATCCCCATATGTATTGCGAGTATGTATCTAGGATTAGTAATGCAGTGTGGTACCCTCCCTTACCTTTCAGTAGACTTAAGTAGTCCGCTACTAGCAGCTCGAAGGGGTGCCTTCTGGTTATTGGGTACAACAGTGAGTGTAAGTTGGTGGGTCTGAAGTTCTTGCATTGCAAGCATCGGTGCAGTGCCTGCACTATCGACTGGTCGAGTCTCGGGCTGTAAATATGGTCCATTAGTTTCAATTTGATCAGGTCCCTACCCCAGTGCCCATTGTCTTGGTGCTCCTGCACAGCCATTTCGACAGCTTCTTCTTGCATGACACATTCGACTTCTGGTCACGCTCTGAGCAACTTGACCGACAGTTGTTGGAACCTACTTGTAGTAGAATCCACATCTTGTACTGTAGGACTGGTAGCACAGTGGTAGTGCACCAAACCTAGTGTGTTGGGGGTCCCAGGTTCGAGTCCTGGCCTGTCCAGTATTTTCAACAACAGTAGCCGCCATAGTTTCCTGTTCCTGATTCTGTACCCTTCTGCTTGATGCCTTGCTCTTCTTTGCTCCCGACTTGTGTCCTCCTTGTCCAGTTTCGTGATTGCTTTGATGACTTCTAGGAACAGTGGCTCGTTAGCAAACCTACTACATAGTTGTGTGATTGAAGGGTCTGGGCTTATCGTGAATAGGTCATTTACGATCCCTTTTGCTGCCTCCCAATCCTTGCTGACCGACCATGTGCTGCCATCTCCCTGTGTCACTGGGAGTCCCGTGTGCATACGACTCAGTGCATCAGCTGCTGCATTCATTTTCCCTGGTTGGTGTCACACATCCATGATTTGATATGCCAATATTCCGTCCCTCCATCATGCGTGTACCATGGACAGTTGCTCATTGCACAACGTGTCTCTAAGGGCTATGCAGTCAGTCTCCACCTCGACCAGGAACCCCCATATCGTGTTGCTGAAATGATCAAATGCAAACTTGAGTGCAGCAAACTCCAATATGTATGGCTTGTACTTCTCTTCCATTGGTGACGTCCATTTTGACGAAATCCCACTGGGTGCACTGTGGTGACCTCCTCTCCATTCGGTTTCTTTGACTTGAACCTTTGGGCTAGCACTGCTCCGAACCCTTCCTTGCAACTGTCTGTCGTAAGTATGAACAGCATTCCATCGAACTTTGGCACTCTCAACACCGGTTCTTCGACCAATAGTTGCTTTAACCTTACAAAGGCCTTTGCATGTCTTTGCGTCCAATACTTGTCTAAGGTTCTGTCTCATAGGTATTGGCAGTAGTGCTTCTTTCCTGCTCTCATCGCTGGGTCTACGATGTTGAGGTTTCGCTGGAGGTCAGTTAGTGGGGCTGCTATCTTGGCACAGTCCTTGATTAGTGACCGGAAGTAACCTGTTAAGCCTAGGAACCACATCAACTCTAGTAGCATGTTGGGCACTTTCCACTTAGCTACTGCCTCTAGTTTGCTGATGTCCAGTCGGATGCCTGCTTTACCAACTCTTGCCCCTCCAAACATGACCTCGGAGAAGAAGAGCTTTGTTTTTGACGGTGATAATGATAGTCCCCATTCTCGACACCTCATTTGCAATTTTCGCACCCACTGTAGCAGCTCCCCGAAGATGTTGCCAGCCATGCCATTGTTGTCAACAAATGTTTCGAGACCCAGTTCTATTAAAACATCCCTGAAGGCTGTGTTAGTCATATCCGAGAAACATGCTGGTGCTCCCATGAGGCCCATTGGCATCCTCTGGTAACACTGAAACCCTCGCCCTTCCATGTATACACACAGGTATGGCTGGTCCTTTTCCTCCACTTCTATTGCATAGAACCCCGACAACAGATCGACGACACAGATATACTCATGTCCTGCTAGTCACTGCTGCTTCGCTTGGATGTCGCCTTGCAACATTGGCACTGCCATCGTCACTTTGTTGAGTTCAGTGAAGTTTTGGCAAACTCTCCACTTGGGTTTGCTCCCAGTTTCCTGTGTCTTTGTTGTTGGCTCCAGTTTTGGTGGTGGCTCCATGCTCGGTTTCTTGCCTTGTGCGATGCATTGCTCTTCCACGATCCATCTTATCTCGTCCATGGTGAGTCCTGCCACTCCATGCGCCTTCTGTGCTAGCACTGTGGGGTGTACCACCTTGACTTCATCTGAGCGTATGTCCCTCAGGATCCCCACTTTGCTGAATTCGTCTAACACTGGCAAGTACCATTCTTTCTGGGCCTGGGTTAGTGGTTTCTGATGGACCTTCAACGGGAACTTAGCATTTTCTGGTATGTTCAGCCTGAACTTGATGAAGTCCACTGGCTTCACCTCCTGCACTGACAATGCAAAGGTGTCTGCAAACTCTGTGACCAGCTCCTGCACCTTCATTAACTCGTCTGGTGGTAGGTTTCCATACTGTACTGTCTCCACCACCTTACGCACTCTCGGCAGGTAGAATGGGCCCTTCCCCGTCAACCTTGTGAACACCTCCTCATTCCCCTCTTCCTCCTCTATCTTCATCTCACCCAGCTCTTCCCCATCTTCATCTCCCTCTCGCTCCCCTCTGTCGTCCCTCACTGTCACTGCTCCCACTCCCACTGCTGGTCCCTCATCCTCCCCCACTTTCAGCACCTGTGTGGGTAGGACGTTTGCTGGTATTGCCTTTCATGTGAAGTTCATGACTCTGTGCTGGGTTGTTTTCCCCAGTAAGAGGATTGAATCCATCCCATAATCGTGTACTGCCTTTGCTTTGTCCAGCAGTGGCTTTCCTAATAGCATTTTCCATGACCCTCCACTGGGGAAGACTTCAAATGCAGTCTCGATCGACACCAGGCCCCACTGGATCTTGCCTGTCCATGTTCCTTCTGAGGGTACCAACAAGCCGTCAGCCATTCATAATGTCTGTGCTGATGGGTTCAGCTTGCTTAGTCTCCTGCTCACCTGTCGGTAGGCCTCCGAGTCGATCGCATTGATCATCGCGCTGCTATCAACCATGGCTAGGAACTGCACATACTCCCCATGTGGACCTTCTAAACCCAGTACTGTCAGGAACGGGTTGCTTAGGTGTGTTCTCACTGGCTTTCCTGTCACGTCCACCCCATACACGTCAATGACTGTATTCCACCCTGACTCTATGATACCACTAGCACCCACAAGCACTGTCCTCTTGTTACCATGCTGTACAGGTTTGTCTTGTGTCGGATCCTGTTCTGGGACTACAGCTGATCTGCCCTTATCTGTAGTCCCCTCCTGTTTTCCTCCTGCACCCACTCCCATGCATTCTCCAACTCTCCCTGTCCATCTCCCTCTTGCCATGTCTCCCATGGTGTGACTGTGTTCACAAGTGGTGTGGTGTGCGTTGGTTGTGCCATTATTTGAGTTGGAGCTGGCCATACATAGTTTACGGGTGCTGTTGTCATTCTAGGCTGCATAGTTCTTCTCAACATGGCTGCCACTAACTGTCTCCATCTCGTCTTGTGCAGTCTGAGTGTTTCCTTTGCCATGCACATGCTTCCGACATGCGGTGGGTCTGTCACAAGCCCACAGTTGAAGCACTCACCAGCTCCTGTAGCTGCTGTCCCTGGCTTCAGCAGGTATGGCCTTTCCAACAACGGTGGGGTGTCGTAGCCATATGTCTTGTGCCACAACTCGACATCCACCTCATACTGCTGCCTGCCTGTTTCTGTATCTGGTCTCCTGGGTAAGACGCTTGTTGGGAATGCCAGACTGAGATGCTCGTGCTCTCCTGCTGTTGTCGTTCTATGTACTTTGCTCCTGCTGCTACACCTGCTTGAGACCCCTGCCACCTGATCATGTGACCTCGCTGCCTGTTGCTCCTACCACCCCTGACTCTCTGCACACGCCTCTGCCCCTCCCTGTTCCATCTGCCCCCTACTAACCAGGCAAACCCCTGGGTTTGCTACCCTTCTCTGTCCTCCGCCTCGCTCATCCAACTGTCACCATCCTCCTCCTCTCCCAGCTCCCCTTCTGTCTCTCTCCCATTCTGCTCCTCCTTCTCTGCCTCTTGGAGCTCTTCTAGCACTGACCCTTCTCTGGGCATGAACAGCCATAGCCTCCTTGCATGCACCAACCCTCCTATTGGGAACCCTTCTAGCATCATCACCCAGTATGAGTTTCCTATCTTCTCCACCACCCGCCTTGGTGCTGACCACCTGGGTAGCAGCTTTCTTGAGCTCACCATTGTGAAGTCTAGTGCATTGTTGTAGACCTGTCACTGCAAGCATTTCACAATTTTTCTTGAGAAAACATGCTGAAAAAATTGAAGAAAAAGATACTCTTTTTTGACACATGTTTTCAAAGAGAAAAGGCAATAATAACACTTTGTTTTCTTTGCATGATTTACTAAAAAACATTGATTGATGCTAATACCCATTAGTGAAGAACCTAATGGGCATTACCATTAATTCATGTTTTTTGGCAGAAAAGACAAAGAAAACATTACATTATATTCACCTTTTTTCTTTGAAAACAGCTGAAATAAAAGAGTATCTCTTTTTTCAATTTTTTCAGCATATTTTGGGATGAAAAATTGTGAAATGCTTGCAGTGTGTACCAGATCGCCCTCTTGGAACACTATCTCCCCCACTGCTGACTTCATCACCTTTCGATCAAATGCTACCTTCCGTTTGACTGCATGCTTGATTGCCTGGCTGGCCCCATCTAGTCGCTGCTGCTCCACATAGGCCATTTGCACCTCCATGTCTCTGTCTGTTAGTGTGCCTGTCGCATCCTCTATTGGTGTTTGTGTTGTGTTGACTACGAATCCCAACAGCAACTCTTTTGGTGGGAGGTGGAATGCTGGGATTACCTGCTCATTCAGCTGTTGTACTGCCTCTTCGAAATGGGTTGGCCATGCTGTTGGCATGTTTGCTGTGTTCAGTGCATCATCCTTGCTCTCTCCTACTTCCAGACTGCACATTCATTTTAACCACCCTAAAAGCTTCCCATTGGCATTCTCCACCAGGCCGTTCACCCATGGTGCATATGCGGCTACCATGTGCTGCTCTACTGCATTGGCTTCGCACCACACTTTGACCTCCCCATTATTAAAATGTGTTCCCCTGTCTGTCATAAATGCTTCTGGGGCCCTGAATGTTCATCTGACTTCCTGCAGCCCTTCCACCATTGTTCTTGCTGTCCCATGGGTTTTCAGCTTGAACCCCCATACATACTGCAAATATGTGTCCATCATTGGTAGCACCGTATGGTACCCGCCTTTGCCTTTTGGTAAGCTGAGGTAGTCTGCCACCATTAGCTCGAACAGGTGCCATCTTGTTATCGGGTAGAGTAGTGAGTGCAAGTTCATGTTGCCAAAATTCTTGCACTGCAGGCACTGATGTATGGCTTGTACCACTGACAGGTCAAGTCTTGGGCTGTAGAATTTGTCCATCAGTCATAGTTTCACTAGGTCCCTACCCCAATGACCATTGTTTTTGTGTTCTTGCCCTGCCACTTTGACTGCCTCCTCTTGCATGATGCACTTGAGCTCTGGCCTTGCTCTGAGAGACTTGATTGACAATAAGTGCCACAGCTTTCCATCCTTGATTTGGTATCCCTCTGCTCTACATCTCGCCCTCCTTTGCTCCCTACTCGTGTCCTCTTTATCCAGCTTGGTGATGGCTTCCACGACCTCTAGAAACAGTGGTTCATTGGCAAATCTGTCTCTTAGTCTGGCAATGGAGGGGTCTTGGCCTATCACAAACAAATCATTTATGATTCCTTTCGTTGCTTCCCAATCTTCGCTAACTGTCCACACACTGCCATCTCCTGGCTCTGTTGGTCATCCCATGTGCATGCGGCTCAATGCATCTGCTGCCTTGTTCGTTTTGCCTGGTCTGTGTCGCACGTCCATGATCTGGTATGCCAATATGCCATCTCTCCACCTCATGTGTACTGTCGATAGGCATTTGCTGCACAGTGTGTCTCTGAGCACTATGCAATCTGTCTCTATCTCCACCAGGAATCCCCACACCATGTTGCTGAAATGGTTGAATCTGAACTTGAGTGCTGCGAACTCGAGGATGTATGGCTTGTACTTTTCCTCTGATGGTGATGTCCTTTTCGATGCAAACCCTACTGGGTGCATCTCTGTGGTCACCTCTCCATTCACTTTCATGGTGCTAAACCTCTGTGACAGGACAGCTCCAAACCCCTCCTTACACCCGTCTGTCATCAATATGAATGGTGTCCCATTGAACTTTGGGGCTTTCAGCACCAGTTCCATTACCAGCAACTGCTTTAGCCTTAGGAACGCTTTCGTGTGATGTGGTGTCCAGTATTTTTCCAGCAGCCTGTCCTGTAGGTATTGGTGGTACTGTTTCTTCCCTGTTTTCATCGACGGCTCAGGAAGGTCGAGGTTCCTTTGCAGGTCTGTGAGTGGTGCTGCTATTCATGCGTAGTCCTTGATCAACAACCTGAAGTACCCTGTTAAGCCCAGGAAGCGCATCAACTCTAGTAATGTTGCTGGCACTTTCCACCTGGCTATGGCCTCCAGCTTGGTGACATCTGGTTTGATTCCAGTTTTGCTAATTCTCGCCCCTCCGAAGACCACTTCCGAGAGGAATAGCTTCGTCTTTGGTGGGGATAGCGATAAATCTTGCTCTCAGCGCCTCATCAGGAACTTGTGTACCCACTGTAGCAGCTCTGTGAACTCGTTTCCTGCCATGCCGTTGTCATCCATGAACATCTCCAGCTGCAACTCTGTGATGATGTCTCTGAACGCCATGTTTGTCATGTCCGAGAAGCATGCTGGTGCTCCTAAAAGTCCCATGGGCATTCTTCAGTAGCACTGAAATCCTCGCCCTTCCGTATATATGCACAGGTATGGTTGGTCTTCTTTCTCCACTTCTATTATGTAGAACCCTGATGCTAAGTCCACCATGCACATGTACTTGTGTCCGGCCAACCTCTGCTGCTTTGCTCTTATGTCTCCCTGCAGCATTGGCGCTACTGTTACTACCTTGTTGATTTCCATGAAGTTTTGACAGACCCTCCAGTTGGGCTTGCTTTCCAGTGCTTGTTTGTCCAGTGTCAGCGGTGGTCTTGCTGGTAAGTCCACGCTTGGCACTTCTCCCTGCCATATGCACTCGTCCTCGACCATCCACCTGATCTCGTCTATCATCAGTCCCGGTGCCCCATGCACCTTCTGTGCCAGCATGGTGGGATGCACTGCTTTAACTTCATCTGACCTGATGTCCCTCAAAATGCCCGCCTTGTTGAACTCGTCTAGCACCAGTAGGTACCACTCCCTTTGGGCTTGCATCAGCGGTTTCTGATGGACTTTTGGGGGAAACTTGGTGTCCTTTGGGATGTTCAGTCTGAACTTGATGAAGTCCACTGGTTTGACCTCTCGCACTGACAATGCAAACGTGTCTGCAAATTCTGCCACCAGTTCTTTCACCTGCTGGAGCTTGTCTGGCGGCAGGTCTCCATATTCCACCATCTCCACCACTTTCTGTACCCGTGGTGGGTAGAACAGGCCCTTATCTGTGAGCCTTGTGAACATGCCCTCGTCGTCCTTCTCACCCACACTCATTTCTGCTAGCTGCTCTCCCATGCTCCTCCCCTCTTCTCCTTCCTGCTTTTCTGCTGTCACCACTCGTACATCGCTTGCTCCTCCCTCCTCTTTATCCACCTCTCCAGGGTCTCATGCTTCCCTTGCTTCGCTTTCTTCCCCCTCTCACTCCTTTCCTTCCCTTAGTTCTTTGCTTCTGCTTGGTCCTGACACCCAGGTAGGCAGTACTGATGCTGGGACATTCCTTCCTATGAAGTTCACTACCTTGTACTTCGCATTCTTGCATGGTAGCATGATCGAATCCGATCCATAGTCGTGCACTGCCTTAGCTCTGTCCAATATAGGCTTGCCCACTAACATCCTCCACACTCCTCCGCTTGGGAACACCTCAAATGATGTGCTGACCATCACCGGTCCCCATCATAATTTGCCTGACCATGTACCCCTGGACCATACTAATGACCCATCTGCCATTCTCAATGTCTGCCTGGACAGACTTAGGCTGGCTAGTCTCCTTGCCACCCTTTGGTACACTTCCAAATCAATTGCATTTATCATGGCCCCACTGTCGACCATTGCTAGGAATCTTACACATTCTCCTTGCGGACCTTCCAAGCTCAGTACAGCTAGGAATGGGTGGCTTTTGTGCATGCTAACCAGCTTTCCTGTCGTGTCCACCATGTAGATATCAACGATTGTATTCGTCTGCATCTCTATGTTATGGCTAGTCCGCTGTTCGGCCTCTACTGTCTCTTGTGCTGTGTCATCATTGTGCAGATCATTTCCTGGGACTACAACTGAACTGCTGTTGCTTGCAGTCCCAGGTCATTTTCCTCCTGCTCCCATTCCCATGTGCTCTGGTACTCCCCCTGGCACTCGCTTTGCCATGCATCCCATGGGGTTACTGTATGCACTAAAGTTGCTGCTTGGTTCAGTTGTGGGATGCTCTGTGCCACTGGCCCCATGTAGTTTGCCTGTGTCATTGTCGCTCGCAGCTGAGTTGCCCTTCTTAACATCCCTGCTACCAACTGTCTCCAGCATGTTTCATGTGGTCGAAGTGTCTCTTGTGCTGTACATGTACTGCCCACATGTGGTGGGTCCATGACCAGTCCACATGTGAAGCACTCGCCTGCCCCTAATGCTGCTGTTCCTGGCTTCAATGGGTATGGCCTTTCCAAGGATGGGGGTGCGTCATATCCATGCACCTTGTGCCACAACTCAACATCTGCCTTGTACTGGTGTCTTCCTCCTTCCATGTTTGGTCTGCACAGGAGCATGTTCGCTTTCTTGAGTATTTGCAACCTTGTCAACGGCGCTCATTGCACCCTGGGGTATGCCATGTAGCCGGCATTTACTCCTTGCCAGGTGGGTGCCTGGTGCCCCATTCTGGCGAACTGCGCTTGCAAGTGTGGTATGATGGTCGGTTGTGGTACCCCCCTTGTGCTCGTTCCTGCTGATCGGAGGTTCAGGTTGTTCATTTGCTGCTGGAGGAGTGTGTTTAGTGCATGGTCCCTTGCTCTCTCCTTGTTCTGTTTCTCCTTATTTTGTCTGAGCTTCTCCACTTTGATGCTTCGCACTGCTGCCATGAACTCCTCCCAACTTGAATAGTCCTTGTCCAGTTCGTCCCTGAGCACCTGTGGCGCTCCCTCTACTGCGTTTATGATTAGTGTTCCTCCAGCATCTCCCATGCTCAGTGCTAGTCACTTGACTTTTTCAGCCCACAGTACATGCCTGTAGTCCCCTGCTCTCCCTTCTTCCATCCATTCTCCCACTTCCTCTTCTTTCAGTACCTAGTCCCTGATCTGTTCCCACTGTTGCACCCTTGTTAGCTTGGGTCACCTCACTGGTGGCCACCTTTTCATGAACACTGCCTTTAAGGCTGCCATGTCTGCTTTATCCCCTGACGGTAAGTCCGCAAACCAATCATCTGCATAGCTTCCTGGCGCTAACTGGAGCTCAAACCAGGCCACTTTTCTTGCCTCCAACCATGAATCTGGTATTGCCAACTGAAATTGAGCGAACCACTCTGCTGGCTCCTCCTTGTTGCCATAGTCTCTGTGGAACAGCAGTACCATTTTTGGTGTCTCTGCCATAGCTCCGTGGTACATGCTCTGCATATGTGATGTGTACATTGTCCCTGGCTTGAATTGTAGGTGTGATGGCTGCATGATTGTTGGCCGATGCTGCCTGCTATACTGGGTTGTTCGTGGGGTTGGGGAAGGGGGCATTGTCAGGTGTGTGTTATGAGGCTTGTACATGTATGTTGCTGTTGGCATTGTAAAAATGGCTGGTTTCAGCCTGAACCCCAGGCTGTCTTCCACTGCCTTCTGCTGTGTGTCTGTTTCTGCTGCCATCTGTGGTGCCTGTGAGGTTCTCTGCTTCCCCTTGCTACTTCCAAGCGCTCTTGTGCTCTCGTCTGACATTGGTGATTCTGTAATACTGCTTTCCGAGGTGGGTTCACTGTCCATGTTTTGGTCCCATTGCCTGATACCTCTGAGCGATGCTACCATGTGCAGTGGGATTGGGTCTGTTACCACTCTCCTTCCCAGGGTTCGGATTCCTCTCTCATCACCAGATGGGAATGCCAGACTGAGATGCTTGTGCTCTCCTGCTGTTGTCATTCTATGTACTTTGCTCCTGCTGCTACACCTGCTTGAGACCCCTGCCACCCGATCATGTGACCTCGCTGCCTGTCACTCCTACCACCCCTGACTCTCTGCACATGCCTCTGCCCCTCCCCATTCCATTGTCTTCTCCAATATTTGTGATCTCATCAGTGGAGGATGCTGTACCCCCATGCCTCTCGCATATGTTGCTGGTGGTAAACTGGTGCTTGGCCCATATGGCATTGCTAGTTGTGGTGGCCCTATGCTTCCCTGTCCTTGGAACTGCTGCGAGAACATTGGTCATGTATACCCTCTTGTATTCACGGTGTTCATTGTCCTCATTGCAAGGTTGGCCATCTGTTGCTGTAAGAGGGTGACCGCTTGATCCCTGGTGGAGTTCTGCGCTCTGCTTCTCTCTGTTCCTCCACAGCTTCTCCACCTTGATACTCCATACTGCCATGACGAACTCTTCCCAGCTTGTGTAGTCCTCATCCAGTTTGTCCTTGATCATTTGTGGTGCCCCTTCTATCGTGTGCACCACCAACGTTGGACACGCCAGGACTGAGGCCGTTGCACTTCCCGATGCCAATGCCTCTCGGACTGAGATGGATTCTGACTAAGCTACACTTGCGCCTCTACCCCTTGGCTGAACTCCGACACCCAGACCCCTGGCACCCCGCCACCTCACTCTCTGGTGCCTCTGACCTCTCGCCCCGAGCCTCCCCACTACATGTGCCCCCTTTCACATATGCGAACCTCCGGGGTCGCTTCCTCTCCACTCGCCCAGCTCTCTCTCGTCTCCCTCTACTCCTCCTTGGCTTCCCTTCTTGCATCCTCTGACCTCTCCTCCTCCAGCGCCTCCTGCATTTCTGCCAGTGCCATCCTGTCTCTCGGTACGAACAACCTTAGCCGCCTCGCATGAACCAATCCCCCCATGGGGAATCCTTCCAGCATGGTAAGCTTGTACGAGTTGCCTACCCTCCCTGCTACATGTCTCGGTGCTGACCATCTCGGTTGCAGCTTCCTTGTGGTCGCGAGCGTTGCTTCGAGGGTGGCGTTGTGTACTTGTACCAATTGTCCCTCTTCGAACACCACTTCACCTGTAATAGAGCGTAACACCTGCTTGTCGAGTGTAGCTTTTCTCCTCACCGCATGTAATAGCGCTTGCCCCGCACTGTCCAGCCTCTGTTGCTCCATGTACGCGAGCTGCACGTCTACCGCCTTTCTGTCAGGTTCTCGTGTTGCCTCCTCGGTCGGCGTTCGAGTGGTGTTTACCACTAGCCCCAGTAATAGCTCCTTTGGCGACATCTGGAATGTCGGTATGATTCGCTCGTTCATTTGCCTTATTGCATCATCGAAGTGGTCTGGCCACTTCTTTGCTACATCGCTGGTTTCCTTGCCGTGCTCATCATCCTCCCCTACTTCTGGGCTACACAGCCGCTTCAGCTGACCCAATAGTTTACTGTTAGCGTTCTCCACTAGCCCATTTATCCATGGCACGTACGCTGCCACTATGTGCTGTTTAGTTCCGTGAGCTTCGCACCAGGCTCTTACCTCGCCGTTCTTGAAATGTGATCCACCGTCCGTCATGAACGTTTCAGGTGCCTTGAACGTGTGCGTGATTGCTCTTAGGCCCTCTATTGTTGTTTTCGCAGTTCCGTGCACCTTGAACTTGAAGCCCCAAACGTACTGCGAGTAGGTGTCGAGCATTAGCAGGATCGAGTGATACCCTCCTCTTCCTTTGGGCATGGATAGGTAGTCTGCTACGATGAGCTCGAACGGGTGCCGCCTTGTGATTGGGTACAGCAGCGCATGCAGGTGTGTCGATCCGAAGTTTTTGCACTGTGCACAATTCAGTAATGCTTGCCGTATGGATTGATCTAACCTTGGGCTGTAGACTTTGTCCATCAGCTTCAATTTCACCAGGTCCCTTCCCCAATGCCCATTTGTTCTATGCTCCTCTTCTGCCATTGCGACTGCGTCTTCCTGCGTGATACATTCTACCCTCGGTCTTGCCCGTATCGATCTTGTCATATATACGCGCCAGAGCCGTCCATCCTCTACGTGGTACCCCTCTGCTCTGTGTTGTGCTCTGCGCCGCTCACGATCACTTGTGGTTGTTTTCAGGTTGTATGCTTCCTCCCGTTCCTGCTCCGGGAACATCTGAACCTTCGTGTCCGCAGGTGTCTTTACACTATTTGCGTCCTCTAGCCCTTGCGCCCGTAGTATAGAATCAATGTACCGTGTTTGCCCTATGAACAGAGTTCCTTTGGCCCGGTCTTGTGTGATTTCTATACCAACTATTTTCTTAGGGTCTCCGAGGTCAGTAACTTCGAACATAGACTGTAGTTGTGCTTTTAGTGATGTCATAAACCCCTGTCCCGACGTGAACAGTAAGAGATCATCAACCCATACTGTGATGATTTCTATTCCCTCTGCCGTCCGTCGGACATATGTGCAGGGATCTGACCATAGGCGTTTAAACCCTCCTTGCACTAACTGTCTATTGAGTTCGAGATTCCACTCTCTTCCGGATTGTTTCAGCCCATACAATGTTTTTATTAGCCGGCACATGCGTTGTGTACCATCCTCGAAGCCTTCGGGCTGTTTCATATAGACTTCTTCTTTTAGCTTGCCGTTTAGGTAAGCCCCCTTTACGTCCATCTGTTGGATCTCCCAGTCCTGGGAAACCGCTAACGCTATTATTGCCCTTATGGTCTCTAGCCTCACTACCGGTGAGAAGGTATCCGTATAGTCCATCCCCGGTATTTGTGAGTACCCTTTCGCTACCAGGCGCGCCTTATACTTTTCTAATCTCCCTTCTTTATTGTATTTCCGAATGAGAACCCATTTGTTGGATACTGGCATCCTACCCTTTGGTAAGTCTGTCAGTTCCCACGTCCCCATTCGGTGTAGCTGATCTATTTCTATTTTGACAGCTTTTTCCCACTCCGGCCACTCGGGTGAGTCATGCGCCTCCTTCAGCGTTCTCGGGTTGTCAGGTAAGGCACTACTTTCATTTAGTGCTGCATACACTAACACTGAACGTTCTATAGGGCTTTCCTCGAGTTCTCCGTCGTTGGGGTCTCGAGATAATTCAGGTGAGTTGTCGCTTTCATTTTCTGACAACTCGGGCATAGGATCATTAAGTGCCCAGTAGTCCCTCACTACCCTGGGCCTCTTACTTCTCTGGTAAGTGTCACTTTTGTCCTTTGTCCGTTTTGCTGAAACCTCGATGTCTGTCCTATTTGGTCAGTCAAGCAAATGCTGGGGGTGCAACGTGCAACGCTGGAAAGATGGGGTGAGATCTAGCACAGCTAGTGAGGGGTTACCTAATCACGTCTTACTAGCTGTGCTGAGCCCCAATCAGTGCTGTACTACCGATGTCGTGGAGGAACGACCTGTTAGCGATGGTGCGTACTGCATCTGCCCCACGACCAAGATTGCGTGCTCCAGACAGGTTTCCCGAAGATTTCGTATCCCGTTATGTTACCGATTTTTTGACTAGGACACAATGTATTGGAACTTATCAAAAAAAAAAACCTGTAGAGTGTTGTTTATAGCGACGAGCCGGGGCTCATAACCTGTATGTAGATCGCGTTTATCACCTCTAGAAACAACGGTTCGTTAGCAAACCGTTCTCTTAGGGCTGTGAACCTTGGGTCTGATTTGATTGTGAACAGGTCGTTGATTATGCCCTTTGACGCTTCCCAGTCCTCGCTGACCATCCATCCACTACCATCGTTCTCTGACCTTGGAGCATCCACGTACATCCAGCTTAACGCATCTGCTGCTGCATTGGTTTTTCCCAGTTTGTGCCGCACATCTACGATTTGATATGCAGAGATGCCATCCCGCCATCGAGCGTGCACTACTGACAGCTTGTTGTTGCAAAGTGTGTCCTTCAACGCCATGCAGTCTGTCTCCAGCTCCACCGGGAATCCCCAAATGATGTCGCTGAAGTGGTCAATTCCGAATTTCAGTGCCGCGAACTCGAGAATGTAAGGCTTATACCGCTCTTCTACACTCGACGTTCTCTTCGATGCGAACCCAATTGGGTGCACCGCTGACACCTTTTCCCCGCTTGCCAGCGTCATCTCAAACCTTTGCGACAAGACTGCTCCGAATCCGTCTTTACATCCGTCCGTGGTCAGGATGAACGGTGTGCCATCGAACTTTGGTGCTTTGAGTACCGGCTCTGACATCAACACTGGCTTCAGTCGTAAGAACGCCTTCGTTTGCCTTGGTGTCCAGTACCGTTCTAGCCATCTATCCCTTAGGTACTGCCTGTACTTCCACCTACTTGTTTTCGCATCCAAACCTGGCATGTCCAGATTTCTCTGTAAGTCTGTCAGCGGTGCTGCTAGCCTTGCATAGTCTTTCACCAGCGAGTGGAAATATCCCATTAAACCTAGGAACCTCATTAGCTCTAGCAATGACCTGGGTGGTTGCCACTTAGCGACCGCCTCCAATTTTGCAATGTCTGGTCTGATTCCATCCCTCCCCACTCTTGCGCCTCCAAAGACCACCTCAGCCATGAACAACTGCATTTTCTGTGGGGACAGCGATATTTCTTTCTCTCGGCACCGCAGAAGGAATACGCATAGTTGTCCTAGTAGTTCTTGGAACTCATCTCCTCCAAGTCCGTTGTCGTCTATGAACGTTTCCAATCCTATCTGCATTGCCAACCCTTTGAACGCAATTGCGGTCATATCTGCAAAACATGACGGTGAGCCTAGCAATCCCATGGGCATGCGCTGGTAGCACTGATAGCCTCTGCCTTCCGTATAGATGCACAAATACGGTTGGTATTCCTCTTCGACCTCTATTGCGTAAAACCCTGCTGCTAAATCCATGACGCACACGTACTTGCGTCCCGCCAGAGCTGTTGCTTCGCTTTTATGTCTCCTTGCGGCATGGGTGCGACCTCCATCACTTTGTTGAGCTCATGGAAGTTCTGGCATACTCGCCACTTCTGTTTCCCTTCCTGACCCATTGCCTTTACTCGGTTTGGTGCATGCTCCCTTTCTTCCCTTGGGTTGACCTGGTTCCAGTCCCCCTCGCTTTGGTCCTTCACGATTTGCCTGATCTCGTCCATCGTGAGGCCTGGTGCCCCGTGTGCCTTCTGCGCCAACACCGTTGGGTGTATCGCTCGCACCTCGTCTGACCTAATGTCACGTAGTACTCCTGCTTCGTTGAACTCGTCCAGTACTGGTAGGTACCACTCTTTCTGCGCTTGTGTTAGTGGTTTCTGACTGACTCTTAACTGGAACTTAGCGTCTTTAGGGATGTTCAGCCGGAACTTTATGAACGATACCGGCTTCACCTCCTTGACTGACAATGCGAAGGTGTCTGCGAACTTGGCTATGAGATCTTGTACCTGCCTCAACTCGTTTGGCGGTAGCGGTCCGTACTTGACTGCCTTCACTATTGCCTCGACCCTTGGTGGGTAGAACGGTCCTTCTTTCCCGAGTCTGGTGAACATGTTCGTTGGCTCCCCCGCCGGACCTTCGTGCCAATCCCTCGTCATGTCCTCGCTTTCGTCTACTACCTCTTCTTGCTCTTCTGCCCCCAACTGCCGCACCTCGATTACTGGTCCCTCTCTTTCCTCTTCGTCTTTCTTCCCCTCGTCCTGCTCTCCCTCTGCTGCTGTAGGGACTCTCGTGGGTAGGACATGGTTGGGTATCCTTTGGCTAGCACGATTCGTGATCTCGACGAAACCCTCTCCTTTAGGTAGTCGTATTGTGTCTTTGCCGTAGTCGTGGATTGCTTTCATTTGGTCCAATAGAGGTTTTCCTATTAGCATCCTCCAGGATCCTCCGCTGGGGAATACCTCGAACATCATCTGCGCATTTGCTGTCCCCCACAGTAAGTTGCCCGACCATGTGCCTTCGGATGCCACCAATGACCCATCTGCCATCCTTAATATCTGCCTCGAAGGACTGAGCTTCTCCAGTCTACCTTTTACCTTCCAGTACGCGTCCAAGTCGATTGCGTTTATCATCGTGCCGTTATTGACCACCGCAAGGAACCTGACTCTTTCGCCTTTCGGACCCTCTAAGCTCGGTACTGCCAGGAACGGTTGGCTGACTTGTGACCTGACTGGCTGGCCTGTCGCATCCAACATGTACACGTCAGTGACTGTATTTCCGTGGTCCTGTACGGTACTCGTGTTTGACACGCCTTGACGCTGCTCTACCTCGCCTTCCACCCTGCCCTCTCGAGCGCCTTTCAACCCATTCTCCAGTGCATCCTCCGAACCTTTCTCCCTCTGAACTCCTTCTGACGGGTATCCACCTGGGGCTGTCGACTGCCTGTCGTTCCTCGCAGCCCCTAGTAGTTTCCCTCCATTGCCCATCCCCACTGATCCTCCGATTCGTTCTGGTCCCCTGCTCCCGTTTGCCAATTGTCTCCAGTTGCGACTGTGTATATGTGAGGTACACTGGTTTCCGTATTGATGTCGCCTTGCGCGCTGCTTGGCCAAACGTACTGTACCGGCGCTGTGTTGACTCTAGGCTGCGATGCCCTCCTTAGCATCCCTGCTACTAGCTGCTGCCAGCGCGTTTCATATGGTCGCAATACCTCCTTGGTCGTACAGGTGCCGCTGACGTGTGGTGGGTCCGTAACCATGCCACAACTGAAACATTCTCCAGATCCTACCATCATCGTTCCCGGTTTCAACGGATATGGTCTTTCAAGGGCTGGACCTGTTCCGTCTCCGAACGTTCGGTGCCACGTTGCCACGTCTGCTTCATATAGTCATCTGCCTGCCTCGGTGTTTGCACGCTGAGGTATTACTGTCGCCTTTTCCAGTATCTGGGCTCTTGTTAATGGGACTCTTGGCAAGGTTGCGCCTCCGCTAGTTGCGAAAGGTATCGCGTTTACTCTCATATGCTGCCCCCAAGTTCCCAACGCTGCACCTTCTCCTTGAGTGCGTGGTACTGCTCGAACTTGGTATCCTTGCGTCGCGTGCCATACCGCCAGTTGGCTGATTTGCTGGCGTAGCTCCTGGACCTCGTTCTTCAACTCTTGCTCCCCTTTCTTCGTCTCCTTGTTCCTCAACAACCTTTTTACTTTGACCTTCCTCACTGCCTCAACGAACTCGTCCCAGCTGTCGTAATCTTCTTCTAGCTCGTTTCGAAGGACCGCTGGCGCTTCTTCCACAGTGTACTCGATCAGTTTGCCTTCCATATCCCCCATGTTCAGCGCTAGCTTCATCACCTTCGTTGCCCATACTATGTGCCCGTAGTCCCCACCATTGTCTGTTTCTGTCCACTGTCCGACGTCCTCTTCATCCAGCACTAGCGCCCTGATGTGCTCTCGTTGTTGGGCTTTTGTCCACTTTGGCCGTTTCGTTGGTGGCCACCTCTTCAGGAAGGCTGCTTTCAGCGAGGCCATATCCCTTTTGTCACTCGAGGGTAGGTCCGTAAACCACTCGTCTGTGTAGCTTCCTGCTGCTAGCTGTAACCCGAACCGGTCTATTTTCATAGCTTCCAACCACGTCGACGGTAGGGACAACTGGAATTCTGTGAACCAATCCGATGGCTCTTCTTTGCCCGAATAATCTCCTCGGAACAGCGATATGACTCTCGCCGTTTCGTTCACGTTTATAATTTGGTACGACATTGGTTGTCCTGTGGCTGGCAGAGCTGACGACTGCGTCGATGTCGTGGGCTGATTCCTTTTCGATGGTGCTGCAGCCCAATCTAACTCCTCCTCTATTCTCTCTTTCTCCCCTCTTCGTCCTGCTGAGAAGACCGCCGGTCGTAGATGGTACATAGTTCTTCGCTCCCACTCCTGGGCTTGTGCTTCTTGCCTGTTCTCTACCATGGCCCTGAGTCGGCGCAGTACCCGTTGGCCTATGTGGTGTAGTTAGCTCTAGGTCCTCCGTGTCTGCTAGCAGTGATGATAAAAGACTGCTTTCCGCTGTTCCTGTATCGCTGTCCAATTGCACTCTACTTCCTTTGCCGCTTAGTCCACGTATTCTTGCTATCTCCCCTATCGTCGATGACGGTAAGCGTCTTTGCGTTCCCGGGGCTCCCTTTCCCCTCTCGTCACCAGATGGACACGCCAGGACTGAGGCCGTTGCACTTCCCGATGCCAATGCCTCTCGGACTGAGATGGATTCTGACTAAGCTACACTCGCGCCTCTACCCCTTGGCTGAACTCCGACACCCAGACCCCTGGCACCCCGCCACCTCACTCTCTGGTGCCTCTGACCTCTCGCCCCGAGCCTCCCCACTACAACGTCCCCTCTGTGTCTCCCATGCTCAATGCCAACCTCTTGACCCTTTCCACCCACAGTACGTGCCCATAATCTCCTGCTCTCCCCTCTGCAATCCACTCTCCTATCTCTTCCTCTTTTAGCACCTGGTCCTTAATATGTTCCCTCTGTTGTACCCTTGTCAGTTTGGGTCACCTTGCTGGTGGCCATCGCTTCATGAATGCTGCCTTCAGTGTCAACATGTCCTTCTTGTCTTCTGAAGGTAGGTTTTCAAACCATTTGTCCATGTAACTTCCTGGTGCCAACTGCAGCCTGAATCTGTCTACTTTCCTTGCATCCGACCATGAATCTGGTATCGAGAGCTGAAACTGAGTGAACCATTCTGTCGGTTCCTCCTTGTTGCCATAGTCCCCATGGAAGAGTGGTATGATTTTTGCTGAGTCTGACATGATTATGCTGCCTCCTCCTAGTGCTGGTTTGCGATACCCTTGCTGCTGGGTAGCCTTCGGTGTCAGGGAAGAGGGAGTCTCAGGGTGTGTGCTCAGCAGTTTATATGTATATGTCACTCCCGGTGTTATGAATATGGCTGGCCGTAGTCTGAACTGGTCCGAGTCTCCTGCTGGGTTCGACTGCGTGTTCGCTTCCTCTGTTGTTGGTACTGCATACAAGGTCTTTCGCCTCCTTCTCTCTGTTCCTAGTACCTCTATGCCACTCCCTGATGCTGATGACTCTGAGACGCTGCTTTCTGATGTCAGTTCACTGTCTGAGTTCCGACCTTGTTTCCCAATTCCTCTAAGGGATGCCACTGCCTGAAGTGTGATTGGTGCCGTTACTGTTCTTTGCTGTGGGGTTTGAGTTCCTCTCTCATCACCAGATGGGAGAGCCAGCAGTGAACCCATCTGAATCTGCTTGGGTATCTGAGAGTGCTTGCTACACATGACCCTCTCGTCCAACCTGTCTACACTACCCTGCCTGACCCCAGACCCCTGCCACTCGGTCACATGACCTCCCTCGCTCTCCTCCTACCCCTGACTCTCCCCCACTCCAGCTCTGCCCATTCCACTGGCTCTGGAGGAAAGACCTCCCAGGGATGAAGTGGTTCACACCCACACAGAAATAAGAGCACAACAGGCTCAACTATGAACAATAATTTCAAGTATTTCAAAAAGGGGAATACACTTTATTGTTGAAAGACTGATTCCCCAGGAAAGAGCACTGGCCATGACAGGCAAGGTGGACCATACCACCATAATAATAGGGGCAATAAACCCCAACAGCAAGAGTGAGGAAAGTCACAAGCAAAGGGGAATCAACCCTGAAAATTCATGCCTGGAATAACATGCTACAACTGCTCTGAGGAGGGCCATGTGGCCCTGGACTGTCCTTGCCCCCGAAAGGAAAAAGATAAGGCTGCATCAAGGCCATGACTATATGCAGTCAATGTCCAGGAGGACAAGGGAAATGCTGGTATCCCTGAAGAGCAGGAACATGTCAAAGCTGATGAAGTTGTAGTCATTGAGAACAACGACAATGAGGAGAATAATGTGGGAAGTGATCCAAATGGGGCAGAGCACCTCAAAGACAAGGACATTGTCCACAATTATGAAAACTATTCCAAATTAGACAATGATGATGAACCTGTCATGTACTTAGGTGCAATACATCATGAAGATGAGTTGCCTGATGGTGAAGGAATAGTATCATGTTCCATGGTATGCATCAAAGAGGATGAATCCTCAGAGGGAACCATTGTAGCATCTGAAGAACATAGTTCTCCTGAAACCGATGACATCAGCGAAGATGAGGACTACAAGACAACAGCAGAAGCCAACCTCAAGCAATGGGAATGGTCCCATCTATATGGTGCAGTCCATGAGGGAAGGAGTGACAAATGCTGACACTGAGTCTACCATGTAGCAGAAGGGCTACTCAGCAATGATGATTCACTTGTGAGAGTGTTAGAGTGCCCTGATGACTTTGCTCATTGAGAATATGACAGAGGAATGGTTGACAGAAGACACTCCAAAGTGGATACTCCTCCAGAAGGCGCATGGAGGACATGCTCTGCACTACAAATGATGGTGTACCATCTTCAATGCAGAGAGGAATACCACAAGGAAATCCTCGAAAATCTAACCATAGCCTGAGAGGAAATTCGCCACATGCACAGGGACTGCACTGGCTTGGCCAGACTGGTAGACAATGCCATAAGCACTGTCCAGCTACAAGGAGCTATAAGCTCCAGTGTCAGAATATACCCTGATGCTGTGATAACAAGCATGCCATGGGGGGAGGTATGGATCAAAGAAGATGGGAGGATAGCGCATCATGTCAAATCCACTGATGATGAAGAGAGCATATGAAATGTGTCTCTAAGAGTCACTGATGATCCAATGGACCTCAACACCAACTGAGATGATAGGTCTCAAAGCATAGGGGTGAACCCTACTCAGGACCAATGGGTATGGTCATATATCTATGGAGCCATACATGAAAATCAGTGATGTCTGGAATGCCAAAGACATATCAAGCATATAGTGGAAGCCACTATCAATGGAAATACATCATTGAACACAGCCCTGCAGTACCCAGAGCAACTCGCCTTCCAAGAATTTAATTGAGGATGGGACAAGTGTGACCAAGCTCAAATGGAGGGCCATGGGCTGAACATCAATAGACATCAATATGCACTTTGTATTGAGAATGATGATATGAGAGTCTAGTGTTACTTGCCAAGAGTTAGAAAATAGAATAAACAGGACAGAAACCTGTCTGAGGTGACATGCCTCAGAAAACAATGGTATCAGGGTGTATCCTGATGACACCATGATTGAAACACCTCATGGTCACATAGTTCAGTCAACCATAGTCCTGAAACTGGGACACCCAGCATGTACATTTCCACCTAAAAGTGGGACTAGCTGATGTCAGCTGACCTTCCTTGAGGGTAGGTAGGCTGGAACATGGGAGTAGGTTCAGCTGACCTCGCTGGGGGGGGGAGCCCATGTCCTGAGAGTGGGTTCGGCTGACCTGACTGGGGGAGGAGCCCATGTCCTGAGAGTGGGTTCAGCCGACCTCACTTGGGAGGGGAGTGACACCCTGAGAGTGGGGTCAGCCGACCTGACTGGGGGAGGAGCCCATGTCCTGAGAGTGGGTTTGGCTGATGCCACTGGGGGGAAGAGTGACACCCTGAGAGTGGGGTTGGCTGACCTGACTGGGGGAGGAGCCCATGTAGAGTGGGTTTGGCTGATGCCACTGGGGGGAGGAGTGACACCCTGAGAGTGGGGTTGGCCAACCTGACTGGGGGAGGAGCCCATGTAGAGTGGGTTTGGCCAATGCCACTGGGGGGGGAGTGACACCCTGAGAGTGGGGTCAGCTGACCTGACTGGGGGAGGAGCCCATGTCCTGAGAGTGGGTTCAGCTGACCTCACTTGGGGGGGGGAGTGACACCCTGAGAGTGGGGTTGGCCAACCTGACTGGGGGAGGAGCCCATGTCCTGAGAGTGGGTTTGGCTGATGCCACTGGGGGGAGGAGTGACACCCTGAGAGTGGGGTTGGCTGACCTGACTGCCACCTTGTTGAAGGGATGTATGTATTTATGAGAGTGTAAGCCACTCATGGTGGAGAGACATAATCCCTTACTGAAAAAATTTTGATTGATGATTAGATATTTTGCCAACTTTACAGCAGAGTTTGAGAATCATGCAGAATTTTCAACACTGGTAAACATGGTAATATAGTATTTACAAGAGTTAAGGTAATTTATTCAAGGGATATTTGTAACCAGGAAGAATTTCCCTTTTTCCCTTGTTTTAAAATAATGGCATCAGGAGGAATGGAGAAAGGAAATTTCTTTGGTGGCAGGGATGCCTTGTTAGGCCCTTTCTCAAACCCACATTGAGCATACCTGCACTCATAGGTAATAGTTTTACCAGCAGAACCACCTTCCCACTTCTGCATGGTTCCACATTGGGGGCACTGGACTGGTAAATGGTCTCCCCAAGGTCTGATAAACTTATCAGTCCAAATCACTTTCTCTACCACCACTTTTTCCACCTTCTCCACTCCTTTCCCCTCAGACTTCCACATCATGATGATGACATTGGAATGCCTACCAAGGAGTGCACAATCATTGAGGGCAAACTTGACTCCATCAAAAACATCAAACCCTTGATTGACAATACTGTCAAGTAGACTGAGGAGGTAGAAGGTAGTGGTAGCCAGGTGCAGACGTTGAGCATCAAAAAAGATCATAGATCTCGGCATGAATCTGGAAAAGGTTAGAGATACAAAATAAAAATAGTGGAAATACTTACTTATGAGCAACTTCCTTCAAACCATTGAAGCTGTCTAGTACAGTCACCACAGACCCACAGACATTGAATATTATGTCTGCACCCTTGAGAATTTTAGTGAGGGTGTTGAACAAGACTTGGAGACACTGGACATGGTCAGAGAAGTGATAAATAGAATAGTTGGCCACTTACTTCAGAGACCTTAGATGATATAGGGTTTCCATTACTCTCCCCAGAAAAGAGATCCCCTCTTTCCTCATCACTGTGGGTGGTGAGAAAAAGGACCACCCTTGAGAATGATGAGAGGGAATGGGCCAGGTCCATTGCTGCCTTTTCATAATCATGCAGGGACTTCAGGGTAGCTAAGTTGAAGGGTAGCTGTGCAAAATGGTAGCTCCCTTTGGGAAAGTATGGCTGCAGGTAGGAGTTCATTATGTTCACCTGGGGATGACCAACCTCTAGATTGTCCAGGTGAAGGTGGCCAAGTGCTGTGGGGAGAGAGGCCACATGGGAAGAGGTGGCATGCTGGAAGGAACCCAAGACAGGGAGAGGGTGGTCAGGGGTTGGTAATCCTTGGGAGTAGAATCCCTTGATGATAATTTGTGAATATAAGTTGAAGTAGGGGGATGGTGGACTTACAAAGTAAGGTTGGGGGTTAGTTTGGTTGTCCATCCAGTGGCAGGTCACACATTTGAAAGTGACATTATCTTCAGTCAGTTTGTCCTTTTCTTCTTCAGGAACTACTAGGCATTTATTACAAACTACCCTTCTGCAGTACTTTTCATTGCAGATCCACAACTCCCCCCCATCTCTGCACATAACACAAAACTATGGAAGGTGTTATTAGGTGTATGAAATATGATGAGGAACTTACAGAGTTGGTGTTGGCCTTCTGCTTGGGGGTTGGCCTCTGGGATGCAGTAGATGCCTTACCCTTTTTCTTCAACAAGGACTGCAGGCCAACTCGGGGGGCCTTATCCCCAGTCACCTTCCTGGCAGTTTGTTTGGTCCTTGCCATGGTTGTATGGATGTCTGCAGGGGTACATGACATGGAGAAGGGTGTTAGTATGTATCAAAGATGGTTGAGGGGGACAGCTTACCTCAAACACTGTTGCATGACAAAGGGTGACATGACACAAGAAAGTATTAGTATGTCTTAAAACACGATGGGGGGGGCAGCCTTACCTTGAAGGCTGATACATGCAACGGTGGGGTGCAACATTCAACACAAGGGTGTTGATATATATCCCAGGTAGCTCAGGGGATAACTTACCACATATGCTGTGGGGGTGACACAACATGCAGAAGGGTGTTAGCATGTATGAAAGATGGTTGAGGGGGGACATGGCTTACCTCGAACGCTGTTGCATGACACAGGGTGACGTGACATGCAGAAAGGTATTAGTATGTCTTAAACACGATTGGGGGGGGGCAGCCTTACCTTGAAGGCTGATACACACAACAGTGGGGTGCAACATGACACACAAGGATGTTGATATATATCCCAGGTAGCTCAGGGATGGCTTACCACATACGCTGTGGGGTGACATGACATGTGGAAGGGTGTTAGTATGTATTTAGTATGTATGAAATACAATTAGGGGGCATGGCTTACCTTCAAGGGTGGTACACAAAGCAGTGGTGTGCAATGTGACACACACACGGGGGTTGTTGACGACAGTGTGGCAGGGGTACATGACATGGAGAAGTTAGTATGTATCATAGGATAGTTGAGGGGGATGAATTACCTCTACTGCTGTTGCACAACACCAGGTGTGACGTGACACGCAGAAAGGTGTTAGTATGTCTTAAACACAATTGGGGGGGGTGGGGGGCAGCCTTACCTTGAAGGCTGATACACACAGCGATGGGGTGCAACGTAACACACAAGGGTGTTGATATATACCCCAGGTAGCTCAGGGGATGACTTACCATGCATGCTGTGGGGTGACACGACATGCAGAAGGGTGTCAGTATGTATCACAAATGGTTGAGGGGTGATGGCTTACCTCAAACACTGTTGCACAACAGGGCATGACGTGACATGCAGAAAGGGGTTAGTATGCCTTAAACATGATTGGGAAGGGTGATACATACAGCGATGGGGTAACACGAAAGGTGCAAGGCATTAGTACATATCACAAATGGTTGAGGGGGATGGCTTACCTCGAACACTGATCCACAAGAGGGTGTAACACAACACAGAGAAAGGTGTTAGTAAGTCTTAAACATGATTGGGGGACCAAGCAGTGGCTCACCTTGAAAGCTGGTTGGGAGGACAGTTTGCCTCAAAGCCTAATACACAGAGAAGGTGCACCTGGAAAGCTGATACATATCAGTGGTGGCAACACGAGGAGTGTGTTAGTTGCTGAAATGCAGTTCAACAGGATGGTATGGCTTACCTCACAAGATTTTTTTCGGAGACTTGTGAGGGAAGAAAAAAAGGTGCAGGAAGAGATGGGAGGTTGCCACAGTTGAACAAGCATGTGACTACAAGGATAAGCTGATTTTCTTTTTGCACAGTCATGTGTGCCTCAAACATAACCAAAGTGGCCACATCGCTACAAGAGAGCTGATTGTTTTCTTCAGCCAAGTCACATGTGGGCCAAACATAACCAAAGTCATGGCATATATCATCTGTAGCATTTCTCACACATTCTCACTGCAAGCATTTCACAATTTTTCTTCAGAAAGCATGCTGAAAAAATTGAAGAAAATGATACTCTTTTTTGATAGGTGTTTTCAAAGAGAAAAGGCAAAAATAATATTTTCTTTTCTTTGCATGACTTGCCACAAAACATTGATTGATGGTAATACCCATTAGTGTGGAAGCTAATCAGCACTACCATCAATTCATGTTTTTCCAAACAAAAGGCAAAGAAAACAAAATATTATATTTGCATTTTTTCTGTGAACACAGTCCAAATAAAAGAGTATCTCTTCTTTCAATTTTTTCAACATATTTTGGCAAGAAAATTTGTGAAATGCTTGCAGTGTCTGTTTTTCACTTTTCTCCCACTGTCATTATCTTTCTTTGTTGCTGTCACAGACATCACTCAAACAATGATGCCCCACCTCTCCCATTCGCCTCGAGGTAAGCTGTCTGTCCCCTCTCCCCAGTCGTGATTATTTACATACTGACCTCGTTGCAGGGTCTATAATAGACCCTTCTGCCAACAGTGTCAGATACTTATCAATGCCATTCCAAATGTCATGTACCCCCCACCCCTCCATCTGTAATCAGTAGCCCCCATGTGTTTCGTGTTTAACCCCCACCACTGTGTGTACCTCCCTTGAAGGTAAGCCATGCCTGCCAATCGTGTTTCCTGCATACTAACACCTTTCTGCATGTTGTGGCACACCCAGTGTCATGCAACAGCCATAGAGGTAAGCCGTCCCCCCTCAAACCATCGTTGATACATACTAACACCCTTCCACATGTCATGTACCCTCCACTGCACTGTCCATCATCAGCAACCACCCCTGTGTGTGTCATGTTGTGGGCAACTCTTCTTGTGAGAGTGCGAAGGGAAAAGGGGGGAAAGCTGTAGGTTAGACCTAGGCTTGTCCCAAGGGGTGCTGCACTGGAAGGGGAGGGGGAAAGGAACCTAGAATGCGAAGAAGGATTTTTCTGGGTCACTGGGGAGTGCTGGTGACGAAGAACTCGAAAATTCCACCTTAGGTCAGCGAAAGGGATTTTTCCTGGGTGGGAAGATGCTTGTATGGATTTGGGACTCGAAGGGCAGCAATAGTAGACTCTTGTAGATGATGGGAAAACTCTTGTAGATATAAAGGACCGGTTTAACAAAGCAGCGGCGATTTACTGGTGGGTAAAGACTCGAAGACTGCGAATAGGTGATATGAAAGACTCTGGGGACTCTGGGGATGCTCTAAAGACTCAAAAATACTCTGAAAACGACTCTGGGGACTCAGGAAGACTCTCAAACACACAGATGTTGACTCCAAAAGGTGGGTGGGTATTTTTCTATGTACAGCGGACTTTTTGTAGTGTAAGGACAGTGGTTTCTAAGGTAAAATTGGAATATTTCAGATCTGTCATATGTCAAAAGTAATAAGAGAAAAGATAAGACTGATGCATGGACTATCACATGCACAGCAGCGACATAGACGAAGATAAAACAAGTAAAGTCCATAAAAACAAAGGTAAGTAAAAGTGGAAAGTGTACAGACAACGTGCCTGGGTAGCGAGTGTACATTGTAGGGGGAGGTGGCAATTTCTTCAATGGGTCTGGGATGCAGTGGGCAGCATTACTAAGCAGGCGACAGCCTCGGCGCTTGTAGAGTGGATATAGCCACTGAGGGGATATGTTGACAGAGGACAAACCTAATATGGTAACTGGTGAGTCAGCGGCAATGTTGCTGGCACAAGTACGTGATGTGATGGAAGGTGTGACGTTAGCATACATGGCGATGTTTCTAGCCAAGGGAGTGTTGTAATGCATGAGCGAGCGACTACTGAGAGTGAGAAAGGCTGCTAAGGGAGCTCTGTAGCCTCAGGGAGTATAGGCTCCCTACAGCATCGCACCTTAGGTTGTGTAACAGCAGTCAAGGTAAGCTGTCACCCCTCAACCATCATTGATACATACTAACACCCTTCCATGTGTCATGTACTCCCACTGCACTGTCTGTTGTCAGCAGCCCCCCCCCCCCATGTGTGTGTCACGTTGCACTCCACCGCTGTGTGTATAACCCTTGAAGGTAAGCCATCATCCCTCAATTACCTTTGATAGATACTGACACCCTTCCATGTGTGTGTCGCATTGCACCCCACTGATCTTTGTATCAGCCTCCAAGGTAAGGATGCTCTCCCCCCCAATCATGTTTAAGATACTAACACCTTTCTGTGTGTTGTGTCATGCTCTGCATTGTGCAACAGCATTTGAGGAGCTGTCCCCCCCTCAACCAATGTTGATACATACTAACACCCTTCTGCATGTCACGTCGCCCCACAGCATACGTGGTAAGCCATCCCCTGAGTTACCTGGGATATATATCAACATCCTTGTGCATCATGTTGCACCCCACCATTGTGTGTATCAGCCTTCAAGGTAAGGCTGCCCCCCCCAGTCATGTTTAAGACATACTAATACCTTTCTGTGTGTCACATCACCCTGTGTCGTGCAACAGCGTTCGAGGCAAGCCATGTCCCCCCTCAACCATCTTTCATACATGCTAACACCCTTCTGCATGTCGCATCACCCCACAGCATATGTGGTAAGTTATCCCCTGAGCTACCTGGGATATATATCAACACCCTTGTGTTGAATGTTGCACCCCACCATTGCATGTATCAGCCTTCAAGGTAAGGCTGCCCCCCCATCATGTTTTAAGACATACTAATACTTTCCTGTGTCGCATCACCCTTTGTCATGCAACAGTGTTCGAAGTAAGTTGTCCCTGCTTAACCATCTTTGATACATACTAACACTGTTGATGTCATTATGTTGTCATTGTGACTGGTCCCATCCTATTGTCAAGGTGATTAACTGCTGTGTTGAACTAACCATTAATCTATAGATGCCATCCTGACATTGTGTAGGCTGCAGTTGCACATGCTTGGATGGTGACCCTTTATCCACCCTGTACCTGGCCAGTACATTGTTGGTATGGGGGGTAGTTAGTTATGTTAGTCCATGCCTGCTAGTGCAGGCTGGCTTAATATTGATGTTGGTATCTGTGGGTAGTGTGTCTTGACTTTGTCTGTGCCTGCTAGTGTGGGCCAGTGAATGTTAATGTCATGCAGTATTTGTCTTGACTTTGTCTGTGCCTGCTAGTGTGGGCCAGCAAATGTTAATGTCATGCAGTGTTTGTCTTGACTTTGTCTGTGCCTACTAGTGTGGGCCAGCAAATGTTAATCTGTCAGACTTGGTCCATGCCTGCTAGTGTAGGCTGGCCTAATATATGTCATGTTGGCACTTGGGGCTAGTATTCATCTTGACTTTTGTCTGTGCCTACTTGTGTGGGCCAGCAAATGTTCATCTGTCAGACTTGGTCCATGCTTGCTAGTGCAGGCTGGCCTAATATGTAAAATGTTGGTACCTGGGCACTGCTACTCTGTAGTATGTTTCTTGTTAGTGTCTCACCCTTCATGGCAGGTTGAGGTGTGTCAGTTGTTCTGTTTCCCTGTTATAATGATTGACTTGTCTTTAACAGTGTCCAACTGTGTGACCTTTTGCTGTGTAAGTTGTCCCTTGGCTTTATTTCAGGTGTTAACTGTGTACCTCAGTACTCTCAGTCTAGTGGTAATTGGGGGGTATTTGCTTGTACTTGGAGTTAGTTTTTTTCTTGATGACTTGCTTCTGCTCTGGGGGAGGGCCCCTCCTGGACAGTTGGCAGGGAGTCAGTTCCACTTGGGACTTTGTTATTTTTGTTGTGTTTGCACTTGTAATTTGTATAACTTGTCCCATCCCCTGTATTTTGTCTTGAAAATGTCATTAATTGCATTGTGTTTGCCCTTATTTTTGAAATCCATGGGGCCTAACCCTAACCCTAAGCATGACCCATGGGGAATCAGCAGGCACCAGGCACAACTGATTTCCTGAGTTTCATGGCTTAAAATTTTATGCATGCCCTCTGCTGCAATCCCACTACATCCCACTAATCCAATCCCACTAATCCACTACATCATCACCCCTGAGGCTGAAAGTGTGCAATGAATTCTTCTTTAACTTCTTCTGAAGCCATGTCTGCCTTGGTGGATGGGATCCTGACATCTGCACTTGAGGGTTCCAGACTCTCCACAACATCAGTGATACAGAAATCTGATCTTAGGAAGCCCAGGTAATGGGAACCATCTCCTTGGTTTTGGCTACACCCTGCTTGATAATAATGAATGATAGACTCAGAGTCATGTCCCAATTGACTAACCTTCAAAGGGTCATGATGGAGGAACACCTTCCTTCTGCATCTATTTCCTTCACTGAAACCAAGCTTTCTGCCCTTGTCATTGCTCATGCAATCCTGAACCCCTGTGAGTCTATCTCCAGATAGTTGAAGTCCAAAGCCTGAAGTCTAGAGGCAGATGTAACTGAATGGGACATTGATAGGTTTGCTGAACCCATGCCACATGCTGCAGACAAGACCAAATATTTTCAATGGGGGCATATCTCTGACCCTGCAACTGTTTTGGATGTCCATGGTAGAGTGATGGTTTGGTATCTCCCAGGCATCATTCCTCCTCAAAGAGTGGTGAAACAGTCTCTTCTCCAATGTATATCTTATATTAATATTAATTCACTGGTAGGACCATCTCAATAAGATTCACCTCCCTTTGAAAAGCAGCCTTGTGACACACTCAAAAAGGAAGAATGAGTCCAGCAAGAGATTTGGCCATAGACATGTGCCAGAGCTTGATGGCACTGAGGCAGACCCCTTGGCCAGCACCATGTTTGGACATGGCAGGCTAATGAACTCTCCTGCTGTTTTCCAGCAGGCTCATATGGTAATCTTTCTTCTCTGGTACAGATTGCAAGGCTAATACTCTCATAGAGGTTGCAGGACAAGGTCTATGAAAGTTCCACTCTCAAATTCTCTGCTGTAAAAAAATGGCTTCAAGACATTTCTTATGCAGAGGAGTTCTGGAACACCATTTCTGATCTGGTACTACCAGATCTGGCCAGGGTTGGCAAGGATGCCATTGCAGCCAAGGAGGACTGGGTGGTGACCCAACCCCCTTCTGGGTCCAGGTGGCCATCAATCTATGTTGGCATAGATGTCATAGTTAACCAGGAGACTCTTCCCCACTGTGACCAGGGTTCAGCTCCCTCCCTGCTGGACTTGGTAGTGAGCCTGGGAACTCATGATGCCCAATTTCATATTTCAGATCTTGGTACCATTTTTGGTTATCACCCAGGCACCATGATTTACCTTGCTGGAAAACTTCTCAGCCACTCAGTTCCCAAGTGGGAGAAAGGAGAAAGGATAGCACTTGCTCACTACATGAGGGATGCTATCCATAACAGATTTGGAATGGCTCATCCAGCTTTCACCCAACAGAAGGATCTTTTGTCCAAAATTTTACTGTCTTAGTGTAGGTACTTAGCCGACCATCTTAGCCGACCATCTTAGCCAAGCATCTTAGCCGATGTCAATTGGAGTCTCTGAGTAAAATTATACCTCCAGTGTATCTCCACAGCATTCCAAACCATCACACCTACTTCCCACAAAGCATGCAGCAAAGAAGATCCAAGGTGCTAAGTAAGAGGGCAGGCAGAAGTTCATTGTATACATTCCAGCCCACAAAGACCAGAAGAGGAAAGGTCACATACAAAGAGGTTGATGCAAGGCACCTCCACCTCTCATCTGGGAGTCAACCTTCTGCATGCCAGACACCAAGGACTGCAGCAACTTCCCAGAGTCTTGGCTTCTCTGGCTTTGACTGGAATGAAGTAGAAGATGCCCCCCAGCCCCAAAGGTTCACAAAGGTTGTTACACAGACTCAGCAATGATTTAACATTAAAACTTCCCTGCAGAGTCAAAATGACTTTATCACAGAGTGGCTGCCTTGGAGAGCAAAGTATCTTAATGTCATTTTGGAGGGAGAGCAGCTGGCAAAAGGTGGGATTTGTGAGCAATGTTGTCAGGCAGAAGGAAGTATCAGATGCATGTCCTGCACTCATGTGCATGCCTGGTGTGGTCCCTGCACTGTCAAAGCTCACAGAAACCTCCCCTTTCACAAGGTCCAAAGGTGGAATGGTACTCACTACCAGGCTACTTCCTTGATGGAACTTGGCTTCTTGTGGCACATGGGCCATGGGGGAGAACCCTGCCCCCAGAGTTGGGATGATTCTGATCCAGAGGAGTTAGGTTATGTAACTGGGGGGGGACCTCCCAATCACGGGTCAGTGATGTATTTGTTCTGGAGGCCTTATGATGACCTTACCACCAGGAAGTCTTCTGGATTCCAAATGACCATAGTGCACACTGAAGGTATTTTTACTCACCAGATCTCTGGGTGCAACTGCCCTGGATCTGATCCTATTCAGTGGCACCTTGAGTTGCTCTGGCAAAGACTCTTCCCAGCCAGCATTTCTAAGCTGAAGACTGCCTTCACCTTTGATGTCCTTGATCACTTTCTGATAGATGCTTTGGAGTGCAAGACTTCTGCTATGAGTTTCTATCAGAAACTGAAGAGGTTCACCAATAATGCATTTCCTGAAAGGGTACCAGTTGAGTGCAATTTTCCCATTTGTGGCTCATGTTAATACTTTTTGCTTGGCTTGTTAGGATAGGTACAGAGAGCTGATGAGGGTTTCCCAGTTGTGGAGGGATTTGAAACATAGGAAATGGTTTGGTTTTGGTCATGATACAGAAGAAGATCCAGGATATGGAGGACTTGCCCTCTTTTGCCCTGCCTGCCCCCAACCAGGTCTTAATTTGCCTACAGACTGGAGAGCCCAATATGACAGGTAGGAGACTTCAATCTGTTTAAATTCTGATTTAACCTGCTTCAGGGATACTGTAATGAGGCAATATGTCATTGATGGCAACTTCACAGCTCAACACATGAAAATGAACAAGCCAGAGTCAGATGTTGCCCTGTCAGATGGAAAAGGTTATATGGTTTCAGAGGGACCCTATCAGAGTCATCTCCAACAGTCTTTGGATAGCAAGGAGGTGAGTGGTCTTAAAGTCTTGGAGTTTACTTACCAACCATGCCTTTAGAGATCTACCTGCAGCAATCACTGGGCAATCAATGCTGCCAACATCAACAAGTCCAACCTCCAATCCACTGGGATTGGTTCAACAGCTTGTGCCTGACATGGTTGCTTTGTTCCCCACTCTGTGGTAGATTTTCAAAAAGGGGAAAGGTGAATGGACTTGGTGTATTGATATTGGTACCTTTGGACTGAACTGTTGGCCAGGTATATGAACACAGACTACTCCATTTCCAATGCCCTTGGGTATTGTTCTGAGAGCATCACAAAATCCCTGGTCATTTATGATGTAGGGTGCCAGTGGAGTGTCAACTTTAGGACATGGGTAAAATCTAGCCCCTCTCTATTTCTTCCCCCAGTTCTGGAAATTATTCCTGCTGTGGGGAAGTTCCATTTGGCTGCACACAAGTTCTCTTGCTTCCCAAGGTACAGCCTCAACTTTGTCAAGGGTGCAGGCCACTTGGATGGTGAAATTCTGGAGACATTGTGGGCTCCATTCAATAAGATCTCCCCAACTGCCAGGTCTATGACTCAGGCCCACAGGCAAGAGGTGTATGATGATCATATGAGGGATTCTAACTGGAAAAAGCTTGTTGGAATAGGTGAGATTTTTTTTCTTGAAGGAGAGGTAAATTTACATGGAATGTCAAAGTCCCATCCTTGCTGAAGAAATACAAGATGGCCAACAAGTGTCTGGAGGAAATGAACCAGGCCTATGAGCAGTTGACTGCTGGTCTAGATCCTGACAAGGTTGCACAATGGGAGTTGGATGCTCTTAGGGCAGAGGCAGATAGGGAGGAGGCCCTAGATATTTATTTGTTGAAAGAGGACAAAGGTCAGTCTTATGGATGGAATGATGACTTAGTCTGATGATTTTTGTAGCTCCCCCCTTTCATGAAGTGCAGTTAAAGCTTGCAAAACACCCAAAGGCTCCCTCAGGAAACTTTGGTTCTGTGGCCTGGCTTGCAGAGGGAATCAGCATTGAAGACTCCCAGTGAGCTCCCTGTTGACCTGAAGGTGATTTTCTTGCTGACCAGACCTGCAGGGACCAGCTGAGATCTGAACTCCATCAACTTCCCGGTCCCGTGTCCACCAGGCAAGAAGTCAAAACTTCAGAGAAGAGGCAGAGACTCTCTGCCAGGATTGAAAAATTCCATAGCAATGGTCAAGCATTTTTCAAAAGTTTGGAGATAGATGGTACTTTCATTCCCCAAGATGATCCAGCATTCTGTGGGAAAGATGAAGAAGAAGAGGACTGGGAGTTCTGGGACGATGATGAAAGGGAGTGGCAAGCTTCTGAAGAGGATGTTGAGGAGCTGGCTTCAGAGCTCATGAGTATATGAATGCCATCTCCATTGGGGCTGCCAAACTAATGGAGCTGGGCCTTCATGACCTTCTCAAAGAGGAAAGGGAACTCAGGATTGGACAAGCTAATGATTGTCTAGACCAGCTTAGGACTGACCTGGGCAACAAGGCCATGTTATACTGACAGAATTTCAGGACTGCAAATTCCACTAGGGAGGGTACCAGAACCAAGAAGGAAATCCAAAAAGTGGTGGCCAGAGTCAACAAGCATGTCAGAAGTTATCAAAGGGCCAGGCAGGCCATTCTCTGGTTGGACCCTGATGTTAACATGGCACAAAAGTATCAAGAAATCAGACCAGAAGATCTTGCAGTGAGTAAACATCAGGAAAAAAACACTTGGCTATGTAGTGCTATGTAGCCTATGTAGTGCCTGTAGTATGGTAGATAAGTCCCTGATATATAGTCACCAGTAGCAGTAGGCACAGATATGTAGTACTCCATTGCACTACCAATTAGGGTTTGCATCTGTGTAACTACAGTAGACAGGCTGCTATATAGGCTACTTAGGCTACATAGTCCCACCATGACTCAGAGGTTGAACAAACAGCAGTTTGCTACTGCAACAACATAGCACGACATAGTGGACATAGTGTTCCATTTTCTTACTAATATTGTAGTAGCACATTGAAACAGTTCCCAGCACTGCGCATACTACTGTACTACTAAGTATGTGATCATTCTGACTCATTGTTGGTGGTCGAGCCCTCTTCATATTCCTTAATGGCATCTGCAATGACCTGCATGGACACAGCACTCTGTGATGGTGTTATAAGGGGAGCAGCACCTGAATGCACACTGATCATAGCCAAGTTAGCTTGGTGACTAGTGGACAAAGACTGTACACACCGTCTGACTTCACATGCCTGAAGGCAGTTAAGATGCAAGTCAAATACATTATGATACTCTTGAATGGTGAAAGTGATGTCCATCCATGTGCCAGTCATCCACTTGTCTATACAACACTCAACCTAGGTCACTCTGTCAACATCAACGCCCTTGCCACACAGGGAGGGTAATCCGCCTACAGCAGTAAGGACCAACGCTAGTGCCGGGTATGGAAACAGCTTGAAGTGATTGGGGAATATGATGCCATCATCATGCTTGTTTGCAAACCACATTGTGTTCATGATCTTCTGAATGAGTGGGGCCTTGAGAAACCCATGCTGGCCATCCTCCTGAGCTGCCATATGCTAGACTGATATAAGTACTTGTTAAGCACGACAACCATGGAAACCAGACTTTGAATGCGAAATTCATCCCCTCCTTAAGTTCCTCCACCAATGCCCGGTTCTTCTTGATAGCAGATTTACTCTGGCTGCTATAAAAACCATAGATGGCTTCGACGAGTGGCCAGAGCTTGCTCTTGAGTTGACCTCGCACCTGTGACCCTCAAATGGTAACCTATAAAGCACAAAAACAAGGATGTTTGCAGAGGGAAAGAAGGGACTTGCAGTACTAACAAGTTTCGCCAGCTGCAGAGTACAAGCAAGGTTCACACCAGTGACTTGAAATGCTCTTGCCCAGGATGCATTCAGCAGTGATGACTCTTGTGTGTGATCTGGCATAGGCACCTGCACACAAAGGCAAGCACGATACTCCCTGATCACGGTCGCCATGAATTCTTGAGTAATGTCATCATAGTCTCTGGCACGAGGGTGACCTTCATTTTTGGTGAGCTTTTGCGCTTTAACCACAGTAGGATCAAGATCTTTGGCAGGCAGCCATTGTCTCTTTGGATGGGCCATATAATCCCTATGAGTACGCTGGTGAATACCTATCATAGACTCGTGAATACGTGATGCACGTTGTGCCCTCAAGCTCTGGTGTTCTATGGTCAGCATGCATCTCCATACTCTTGTGCTTGCATGACTGGTGGTCGGACGAGGATGTCTGATGAAATTCTTCGAAGGGTTCATCATCCATACTCACGATCTCTCTGCGAGTCTCCTTGACCTTCCTGTGCTTGCTCAATTGGTAGTTGGTGACCACATAGTCCCTGCAACATTGGTGAATAGCCATCACATACTCACTAATACATGACGCACGCCAGGCCCCGTAGCTCCTGCATTCTGTGTTCAACATGCATCTCCTTGCTCTTCTTGTGCTTGCTCGACTGGAGGTCAGATGAGCGCTGTGATGCCTGGTCGATGGCTTCATCATCTGTACTTACAGTCTCCTTGCAAGCCTGTATCACACAAAATTATCTCATAAAATTGGTTACACTTTGGGGATGCACACTTACCTCGATGTTCAGGGACTTTGGTATTTTGCTATCACAATATACAAGTTGCTCCTTCGTAGCTCTGCTAAGCTTTGTCTTGACCACATGGTTAGTAAACTGGAACAAACACTGCAAGCATTTCATAATTTTTCTTGCCAAAATATGTTGAAAAAATGGAAAGAAGAGATACTCTTTTATTTGGGCTGTGTTCACATAAAAAATGCAGATATAATATTTTGTTTTCTTTGTCTGTTCTGTGCAAAAAAATGAATTGATGGTAGTGTTGATTAGCTTCTATGCTAATGGGTATTACCATCAATCAATGTTTTGTAAAAAGTCATGCAAAGAAAAGAAAATATTATTTTTGCCTTTTCTCTTTGAAAACAGCTGTCAAAAAAGAGTATCACTTTCTTCAATTTTTTCAGCATGTTTTCTGAAGAAAAATTGTGAAATGCTTGCAGTGAAAGTCAGTCAGTGTTCAAAGTACATGAAAGAGCTTACATGGGTATCTTTGTCATCAATGCTGGATTGATCATCCTCCTCTCCCTCTTCATTTGTATTGTTTTCGCTCCCTTGTTCAGCCAGTTGGCGAAGGTGGTGGCGTTCACGAGTTTTTTGGGCTTTGGCATCACGATGCCGAGTCATCTCCCATTGTTCACACTCCAGTTGTTTCTGCTTCTCAGATGGATGGCGAGCACGTCCACCATGTGTCTGTGTTCCTTGGTCATCTCGACTGCATGTCAGCATGGATAAATGTGGTCCCTTCAAATCTTACCTATGAAATTTTCCTTATCAGAGGCATGACAAATTTTGGCAGAGGGCGGCATATGACTTGATCCCTTGTGGGTAGCTGGAAGTCAAAAAGCGAGCACAGTATCACTGGGGGTGGAGGAATGGAACTTACAAGTTGTTTATACCTACATGCATGTGGCCTTGTTTGTAGATATCAATGAACACTGGCACAAACCATGCAAACATCGACACAGTCACAGGATGAAATCTGTCAAAAAAAATATAAAAAACTCCCCACGAAATCATATGAAACATGCAATCATGCGATGCAATCAAGTTACTCTTGACATTCTACAATATTGAGACCTGTCAGATATATCAGCTGGTCAGTTACATTGAGAAATAGTGCACGATAGTACCAATAGTACACGTCTTACCATGGCCACCCATCGTTGCAACTACTGCTTGAAGTCCATCGCTACAGCACTGGGGGTCAAGCGGCATATTGCCCAGTCAGCCCACTGTCAATGTTAGTGGAAAGAGGACCTCAAGCAGCCCACAATGATTTCTGACAATGAAGACCACCACATCGATAGCATGCACCATGAGCCATTTGAAGCACTCAAAGACTGGCACTATGAATCGGATGGCGGAGCTGCCATATCCGATGAAACTCCTGACCTTCAGGAAGGGCATTTTGTACAGAGGCATCATGTCAACATGGAACCCAAGCCTCATGATCTCTGTGATGAAGTGCCCTCTAAATGCATGAGGGTTAGCGAGAACACTGATGACATGCCTGGCCTCACGAGCACCAGGCACTTTACCAAGGAGTTTGAAGGCATTGCTGCCAAGATCCTGGGGTTGTGGAAGACCTTGTTTGAGTCAGTGGAGGAAGTGGAAAGCAAGCATGTGGGCGCCATTCCGTGATGAGGAAGAGTGGGAATTGGCTTGCTTTCTTATGAAGAGTATAGGCCAAACCAAGACAGATGAGTTCTTAAAGCTGCGCATGGTAAGCAACTTGTGACACACCAATATGATATATCCTGACTCAAGTCCTCTCATCACCTAGGTTCATAACAGCAGCATCTCATTCAACAGCACATGGTCATTCCTCAAAAAAGTTGATAGTCTACATATGGGACCAGCATGGACTTGCGAGATGATTGATGTGATGGGCAATGTGGTTGGCGAGGATGGCACTTTGAAACACGAGCAACTTGAGTTGTGGCGGCGAGATCCTGTGAAATGCATGGAGGAACTGATTGGAAACCCTGTGTTCTGGGATATGACGGCATATGTGCCTGAGCATGCATATGCAGACGTGAAGGGAGACAACTGCATCTATGATGAAATGTGGACAGGTGATTGGTGGTGGGATGTGCAAGTGAATACTTACCTTGACTCATGAGGGGGGTGGGACACTGATGCATTCATTTGATTAGATGAGACTGCCCAAGGGCGCTGTGGTGGCTCCTGTGATTTTGTCCTCGGATAAAACCACTCTCTCCCAGTTCAGTGGGGACAAGAAGGCGTGGCCAGTATATCTAACCATCGGAAATATATCAAAAGATGTGAGATGTCAAGTCTCTGCACATGCAACAGTTCTCATAGGGTACTTACCTGTCTCAAAACTCAAGTGCTTCCAGAAGAAGACTTGTTCATTGGCAGGATATTGGCTCTTCCATCGTGCGATGTCCTTGGTCCTCCAACCTCTAATCGACGCGGGTCATCATGGCAAGGAAATGGTGTGTGCCAATGGATATCTGCACTGAGTGCATCCTATTCTTGCAGCATACGTCACCAATTTTCCTGAGCAATGCCTTGTAGCTTGCAACAAGGAGAGCCGCTGCCCCCGCTGTTTGGTCGAAACAGATAAGCGTGGTGATCTTGAGGAATGGGCATGGCAAAGAATGGCGGATATGATAAAGACCTTGCAGCATAAGCAAAAGAATAAACAATTGAGAAAGTTTGACACACAAGGTTTGTGCGTGGTCTACAAACCCTTTTGGAAGGACCTTCCCTTCTGTGACATATTCACTTGTATCACACTTGATATTGTCCACCAGTTGCACAAAGGTATATTCCATGACCACCTCCTCCAGTGGTGTACAAGCCTGATAGGTGAGAAGGAGATCGATGCCTGCTTCCAAGCCGTAACTCGCTATCCTGCTCTTCACCACTTCAAGAAGGGCATATCCACGATTTCCCAGTGGACTGGCATGGAACACAAGGAGATGCAACAGGTATTCATGGGTTTACTGTCTGGAGTGGTTGATGATGATGTCCTCTTGGTTGCTCGCTCACTTCTTGATTTTATTTATTATGCACAATTCCAGCAACACACGGACACATCCCTCAGGGCTATGGGAGATAGCCTGAAAATGTTTCACAACCACAAGCATGTTCTTGTTGAGCTGGAAGTGCGCCAGGACTTCAACCTACCCAAGCTGCACTCGCTTCAACACTATGTCACCTCCATTCGATCCCTTGGCAGCATGGATGGGTACAACACCAAATACCCTGAATGACTACATATCGATTATGCCAAGGATGCCTACTGGGCTAGCAACAAACGTGATTATGTAGAACAGATGGTGCTGTGGCTTCAACGACAAGAGGCTATACACCACAAGAGTGCATACTTGGCTTGGAGGAAGCTCAGGAAGTCTACCAACGAACATGCAGACAAGTGGTGCCTACTTGCTGAGAGCGATGCTGTCTCTGGCCTGGCTGGGTTGCAGTTGCCAGGTAAGTAATTGATCACGCTGAAACAAGTGCACCCATGACTGTTCCGTGCCCATGATAGCCTATTACAAGGTAGCCAAGATGCCCCTGCACTGCCAAGTGACAGTTGATCATATACGAAGCAAATACAAGGCTTTTGAATTTATCCCCACCCTTATGCAGTTTCTTGCCTCTTGCTTGGGCCAACACCAGGTGACACAACCCATGGAATATGACTGGTTCAATGTGTACAATCAGATGTACATTGAAACTGGCCCCAGCATGATCATGGGGCATGGTTTGAGCATGCAGAAAGTCCATGCGTCGCCCAGGGTTGCAGCTCGTGGCCATAAGCCCAAAGTTGGTGCACAGTGGGGAAGCCAGAGTGCTGACTGCTCCTGTCGTCGATGTATATGACAATGCTACGTGTCTCCTCTGCGTGCTACCTCTCTGTCCAGCTCAGACCCCTGCCACCGGTCACGTGACCCCACCCCTGACTGTCCCTGCTACCCCCACCTGTCCCCTCTGACTGCTCGTCCCCTTCCCCGTTCCATCTGCCCCCGTCACATCAATGCAAACCCCCAGGTTTGCTACCCTGCTTCGCTCTCTTCATCCCACTGTCCGTCCTTGCCATCTTCCTCCCCACTCGACCTTCCCTCAACTCCCTTTGCTTCCTTCTCCCTTTCCTCGCATTCTAACTCCCACCACTCCTCCAATGCTGACCCCTCCCTTGGTACGAACATCCTCAGTCTCCTGGCGTGCACCAATCCTCCTACCGGGAATCCCTCCAACGTTACCACACTGTATGAGTTCCCTACCCTCTCCACTACTCTCCTTGGTGCTGACCACCTTGGTAACAGCTTGCGCACGCTTGACATAGTGAAATCTAGCGTGTTGTCGTAGACCTGTACCAGGTCTCCCTTTTCAAACCTCACCTCCCCTGTCTTTGAGCTCAGCACTCGTCGGTCGAAGGCCACCTTGCATTTGACTGCGTTCTTGGCTGCTTGGCTGGCTCCGTCCAGTCTCTGCTGCTCCACATACGCCAACTGTACCTGCACCTCCTTATCTGTCAGTTCTTCTATCGCCGTTCCTGTCGGTGTCCGTGCCATGTTTATGACGAATCCCAGCAGTAACTCCTTTGGCGACATTTGGAACACTGGTACAATACATTCATTCATCTGCTGTATTGCCTCTTCAAAGTGTGTCGGCCATGCGTTTGGAACTTCCTTGGGTTTTGGCATTTCGTCCTCACCTTCGCCGACCTCCGGGCTGCACAACCGCTTCAAACATCCCAGGAGTTTCCCATTGGCATTTTCCACCAACCCGTTTACCCATGGTGTGTACGCTGCCACGACTTGGTGCTCTGTCTCATTAGCTTCGCACCAAGCTTTGACCTCTCCATTGTTGAAGTGCGACCCCCCATCCATCATGAGAGTTTCCAGTGCCCTGAATGTCCTTCTGATCGCTTGCAGCCCCTCCACTGTTGTTTTCGCTGTGCCGTGCGACTTTAACTTGAATCCCCACAGTGTACTGTGAGTACGTGTCTAGCACCAGCAACACTGTGTGGTATCCACCCTTTCCTTTCGGTAGGCTGAGGTAGTCCGCCACGAGTAGTTCAAAGGGGTGTCTTCGTGTTATAGGGTACAACAATGAATGCAATCCTGTGGAGCCGAAGTTCTTGCACTGAGAGCACCGTCGTAGCAGCTTGCATTATTGACAGGTCGAGGTGTGGGCTGTAGATCTTATTCATCAGCTGTAGCTTTATCAAGTCCCTGCCCCAATGCCCGTTGTTGATGTGCTCTTGTACCACCATCTCAACTGCTTCTTCCTGCGAGACGCATTCGACCTCTGGCCTTGCCCTGAGTGACTTGGTTGTCAGTATTCTCCACAACTTTCCTTCCCTGATGCGGTATCCCTCCGCTCTGTGCCTCGCCCTTCGTTGTTCCCAGCTCGTGTCATTTTTGTCTAGCCTGGTGATGGCTTCGACTACCTCTCAGAACAGCGGTTCGTTGGCGAACCTGTGCTGTAGTTGTGAGATGGAACTTTCTGGTTCCACTGTGAACAGATCGTTCACTATCCCTCTTGCGGACTCCCAATCCTCACTAACTGTCCAGCTGCTCCCATCCCCCGGCTGCGGTTGCTGCCCTTCGTGCATACAGCTCAGCGCATCTGCTGCAGCGTTGGTTTTGCCCAGTCGGTGTCTTACTTGTGTGATCTGGTAGGCTGATATGCCATCCCTCCAGTGTGCGTGTACCATGGATAGCCGCTCGCTGCATAGCGTGTCCCATAGTGCTATGCAATCCATTTCCACCTCCACCGGGAACCCCCATATGGTGTCACTGAAGTGATCGAACCCGAACTTGAGGGCTGTGAACTCCAGTATGTATGGCTTGTACCTTTCTTCTGCTGGTGACGTTCTTTTTGATGCAAAGCCCACAGGGTGTACTGCTATCATTTCCTCCCCATTCGGCTTGACCATGTGGAATCTTTGGGATAGCACAGCGCCAAACCCATCCTTGCAGCTGTCTGTGGTGAGTATGAATGGTGTTCCATCGAACCTTGGCGCTCACAGTACTGGTTCTGACACTAGCACTTGTTTCAGCCGCAGGAATGTTTTCGTGTGCCACATGGTCCAGTACTTTTCCAGTTGTCTGTCTCGCAGGTACTGGCGGTACCGTCGCTTCCCTATCTTCACAGCTGGCTCAGGGAGGTCCAGATTCCTCTGTAGGTCTGTCAATGGCGCTGCTATCCGTGCGTAGTCCTTGATTAACATTTGGAAATAACCCACCAGCCCTAGGAACCACATCAACTCTAGCAGCGTGCTCGGTGTTTTCCACTTCGCTATTGCCTCTAGTTTGGCCACGTCTGGTTTTATACCCATCTTGCCTATCCTTGCTCCCCCAAAGACAACCTCCTGGACGAAGAGTTTTGTCTTCGCCAGTGACAGCGACAGATCGCATTCTCTGCACCTCATGAGGAACCTGCGTACTCTCTGCAGTAGTTCTCTGAAGATGTCTCCCCCCATCCCGTTGTCGTCGACGAATGTTTCTAGTCGCAGTTTGTTTGCTATGTCCCTGAATGCTAGGTTTGTCATGTCCGAGAAACATGCTGGCGCTCCGAGGAGGCCCATGGGCATCCATTGGTAGCATTGGAATCCTCGTCCCTCCATGTATATGCACAGGTATGGTTGGTCCTCTTCCTCTACCTCTATGGCATAGAAGCCTGATGCCAAGTCTATGACGCACATGTACTTGTGTCCCGCTAGCCTTTGTTGCTTGGCTCTTATGTCTCCTTGTAGCACCAGCACCACTGACGTCACCTTGTTCAACTCTGCGAAGTTCTGACAGACTCTCCATTTGGGCTGTTTCATTGGTGCTGTCTCCACCCTTGGTGTGTCCAGCTTCGGTGGTGGGTCGAGACTTGGTGCTTCCCCATGTTGCGTGCACTGCTCCTCGACGATCCATTTTATCTTGTCCATTGTCAAGCCTGGTGCTCTGTGTGCCTTTTGTGCCAGTACTGTTGGGTGCACTGCCCTGACCCTGTCCGCCCGTATGTCTTGTAGTATGCCCGCCTTGTTGAATTCATCTAGCACCGGTAGGTACCACTCCCTTTGCGCTTGCGTTAATGGCTTTTGATTCACCTTCAACGGGAACTTGGCGTCCTTTGGTACGTTTAGCCTGAACTTGATAAAGTCCACCAGTTTGACCTCCTTTACCGACAGTGCGAACGTGTCCGCAAACTCTGCTACCAGTTCCCGTACCTGCCGAAGCTCGTCTGGGGCCAGGTCTCCGTACTCGACCATCTCCACTACCTTCCTCACCCTCGGCAGGTAGAAGGGGCCCTTGCTCATCAACCTTGTGAATACCTCTTCATCCTCCTTTTCCATGTCCACGCTCATCTCCCCTAGCTGCTCCTCCTCCTCTCTTCCCCTTTCCTCCCTTTCCTTCTCCACTTTGACCATTTTCACCTCTACCTGTTCTTCGTCCGTTCTGTCCTTTTTCTTCACATCTCCTTGTTGCTTTCTCTCCTCCTCTGTTTCTTCTACTTGCTCACTCCTCTCTCTCGGTCTCGGTACTTCTGTAGGCAGGACTGACGATGGTATTGCTCTTTGTGCACAGTTTTCGATTGTATACCATGTGTTTTGATGCGGCAGTCGTATCGAGTCTGATCCGTAGTCATGGACTGCCCTCGCCTTATCCAGCATTGGCTTTCCTACTAACATCTTCCATGACCGTCCACTTGGGAACACCTCGAATGATGTCTCGATTACGACTGGTCCCCACCGCACGTTGCCTGACCAGGTTCCTTCCGATGGTACCAGTGACCTGTCTGCCATTCTCAACGTTTGAGTCGAGTGAGTTAACCCACTTAGCCGCCTTGCTACCTTCCCATAGGTTTCTGAGTCTATCACATTGATCATCACCCCACTGTTGACCATTGCCAAGAACCTTACGCATTCCCCTCTTGGTCCCTCTAGGTTTGGTACCGCCAAGAACGGGTTGCTCTTGTGTGCACTCAGCAGCTTGCCTCTCGTGTCCACCCCATAGACATCAGTGATTGTATTTTCCGCGGTTCCTATGGTACTGCTAGTGTTGACGAGCCTTTCTTCCTCCTTCTCTCCTGCTGCCAGTTCTTCCTCCTGCGGATCCTTCTTGGGGGCTACAACTGTTCCGCCATCCTTTGCAGCCCCAAGTCGTTTTCCTGTTGTGCCCATTCCCATGCGTCCTCGTACTCTCCCTGATTTTCTCCTTCCTGCCACATCTCCCACTGTCCTACCGCGTGTACTGCTGTTGCTGCGGGTTGATGTTGTATCACTGCTTGGGTTGCTGGCCATGCATAGTTCACAGGTGCTGTAGTTCTTGGCTGCGACGTCCTCCTTAGCATGGCTGCTACTAACTGTCTCCACCTTATCTCGTGCAGTTTGAGTGCTTCCCTCGCTGTGCATGTGCTTCCCACATGCGGTGGGTCCGTTACCAATCCACAATTGAAGCATTCCCCGGCCCCTGCTGCCACTGTTCCTGGTCGCAGTGGGTATGGTCTTTCTAACGAGGGAGGAGCATCGTAGCCATATGTCTTGTGCCACAGTTTGACATCCGCTTCATATTGACGCCTCCCTGCTTCGGTGTTCGGTCTCTGTGGGAGCATGCTCGCCTTGTCCAATATCTGGGACCTTGTCAGCGGCATTCATTGTACCCACGAGCCTCTTGGGTACATTCCCATTGCTCTGCTCTGGTGCATTGCTTGTACTGGGAGTGTTTGTTGTATACCCGCACTCGTCTGTCCCGGTACTTGCGACATGAACGTTGGGCGTATCACATTTCTAGTGGCTGCATTCATTGTTCGTAGGTTTAGGTGGGACATTTGCTGCTGTAGCAATGTGCTGAGCATTTGGTCTCATGCTCTTTCCTGGCTCTGCTTTTCCTTGTTTCTCTGGAGTCGTTCCACCTTCACGTTTCGCACTGCTGCTACGAACTCCTCCCAGCTGGAGTAGTCCTCGTCCAGTTCATCCTTCAGCACCTGCGGGATCCCCTCCACTGCGCACACCACTAGTGTTCCCCCTGTATCTCCCATGCTCAGTGCCAACCACTTGACCTTCTCCACCCACAGTACGTGTCCATAATCTCCTGCTCGTCCTTCTTCCACCCACTCTCCTATTTCCTCCTCCTTTAACGTCTGATCCTTAATCCTCTCCCTTTGTTGTACCCTTGTTAGCTTAGGTCTCCTCGTCAGCGGCCACCTTTTCAAGAACACCATCCTTAATGACCCCATGTCCTTCTTATCTTCTGACGGTAGGTCTTGGAACCATTCATCGGCATAACTTCCTGGAGCTAGCTGGAGCCCAAACCTATCCACCTTTCTTGCCTCCGACCACGAATCTGGTACTGATAGTTGGAATTGGGCGAACCACTCTGTGGGCTCTTCTTTGTTGCCATAATCCCCATGGAATAACGCTATTACTTTCGCTGCATCCGCCATAGATACTAGGCTTGTGTTCTGCGTCTGTGGTCCTGGGTTCGTTCCTATTGCTGGGTATGCATGTGGCAGGTTTGTGAGCATTGGTCTGCGGTTTCAGTTTCGCTGAGTTGCTTTAGGAGTAGGGGATGGGGGTGTTGTTGGGCATATGCCTTGTGGCGAGAAAGTGTATATCCTTCTTGGTGTTGTGAAAACAGCTGGTTTCAACCTGAATTGCACGCTGCTGCCCATCGAATCCTGTTGTGTGCTCGTCTCCTTTATTACTGGTGCTGCATGGGAGCTCTTCCAATTCCTGTGCTCTATGCCTGGCATCTCTGTGCCACCTTCCAGTGCTGATGACTCCGAGATACTGCTTTCCGACGTTGGTTTGCTGTCCATATTCTGATTCCGTTGCCTTAGCCCTCTGAGTGATGCTATTGCTTGCAGCGAGATTGGGTCCATTGCTATCTGTCGTCCTGAGGCTCGGATCCCACTCTCATCACCAGATGGGGAAGCCAGAGCGCTGACTGCTCCTGTCGTCAATGTATATGACAATGCTATGTGTCTCCTCTGCGTGCTACCTCTCTGTCCAGCTCAGACCCCTGCCACCGGTCACGTGACCCCACCCCTGACTGTCCCTGCTACCCCCGCCTGTCCCCTCTGACTGCTCATCCCCTTCCCCGTTCCAATGGTTTGACACAGTCTTTGTGTTGGAAGAAGGTTATCAGCACTTTTGAAGGCTCGCACCAAATGGTGTGTATGTGTTCTCTAAGTACTATCGCATTTCACTAACTGGTAGATACCCAATGCCAGCCATACAAGTGGCACAAGTCTGCATCATTTTCAAGCTTCCAGATCATTTTGGCTCCTATCTGCACCCTCTCGCCTATGTCAAATGGTTCACTGCCCTCCGTCATCATGAACCTTTGACTGGTCTATATGTTGTCACCCACTCCACATGAAGCCACTGCCCCAACGTTTCAGTTATTAGCATCGACCATCTTCTACATCTGTGCCACCTGCAGGCGAGTTGCAGAAGGCAGATTAGTATGGACTGGAGCTCAGACAATGTACTTGAGATGGCATCCTCCTTTTTTGTTAATTCTTATATCAACCTTGACACATTTGTAGCATTAGCGTAGTTGATCCCACAGTCTTTAAGTTTACACCTGTCTGTATCATTGCCTAGCATCTGTGTGCTTGCAGTTCCCAGTATTTGAATGCAAATGTCAGAGAGGTGTGCATGAATATTGTCCCCGCATGGTTAGCCAGTTAGTATCTGTTGAGTTCGTAGCATCTCATGTTAGTTAAAAGTCTTGCTTTTCGTGACTATGTAGGCCACCTTGCCTCTGTAGGATTCATAAAGTACTACTACGGCTATGCTGCACTACTGGTGCATCGTCACATCACTATGATAGCTATGTCACACTTTGTGTCACTTGGTGACAGCATCATACCAATATGGGACATGTGCCTTATATTACATAGTGCCATGGTAACTATATGTTGTTATGTACCTGATGCACATGGCTATGTGTCAAATTGATTTTCTTGATGAAGAGGTGACAGAGGAGAACAGGTTTGGACAGGGGACCAGTAGGCTGGCCTTGTTTTGGATGATGGATGGTGAACAGACTCAGCTCAATGAGGAGTCAGGGGGGTTGATGCAAGAATGTAAGTGTATACTCCTTCAATATATCTTACTAAAAGTTATGCTCAGTTTACTGGATCAATTGGCTCAAAGCAAGGGCAAGAAGGGACAGATGGAAAGAAGAAGTATCACTTGTGAGGCATGAGATGCTGTGGACTGGTTTGTGGTTCAAGCACCACAAGAACATATGGGAGAAGAGGGCTCTGCAGTCCACTGAGCCTGGGAAAGGAGCTTATGCTAATAAGCAGATAGAGTTGTGGAGGGACTTTGACAAGAAGGCAAGGTTGATGTTCCAAGGTAAACAAATGGATTATATCTAGAAGAGGAGTATATACAAGGACTTTGTGCCATACTACTAGACCATGCTTTGGACTTCATATCTGAAAGGAAAAGTGAATGCCAAATATGTCAAAACAAAATGGTATTTTTCCTAAAAGAGGTATAGCTGATATTTTTTTCAACCACCTGCCTAAATCAGAAAGGACTGACAATTTTCACCTTCCCACTGTCTCTAACAAAATCTCTACTGCTATTCACCTCCCCTCACTTGACTATCACATGGCTGATTGGTCTGAAGCCTACTCTACTATCCTGTCATCCTATTTAGGGCAGTACAAAGAAGCAAGGGGGAACTCTGAGCTCAGGAATGAGATCTTGGCTGAGGTGAAGTCAGAGATCCTTCAGCAGGGATCTTCAGGTTCTGTGGCATTGCCCAGTAATTTGAGAGTGGTGGGACATCTTTTTTCATTATGTTGGATGAATCTCAATTTTATCTAGGCCATCAGAAGGGTGTTCTTGCCAGAATTAGACCCTGAAGACTGTGATGATGAGGAGAACATCATCCAGCACATCCTGTCTGTTGCTGAGAAGAGGAAGGAAGATACTGGGGAGGGTGAGGATGCCAGGGAGGAAAGGGCAAGGCCAACCAAGGCTGGGGACTACAGGAAACCATTCTCAGCATTTACTTGTGGCCAGAGACTCTTCAGGGATGGCATGGATGCCTATGATAGGGTTAGGAGGGACACCAAGGACCCCAAGACCATAGGCCAAAGGACTAAGATTGTCCAACAGTGGTGGGAGTCTCTTTCTGATGACAGAAAAGCTGAAGCTGGGAGGGCTGTGGAAAAGTGGAATAATTTGGGTGCTCCCAAAGAGACCCATGATTTGTATGTGCTCCTCCCATTGCAAGGCTGTATGCTAAGCTTAAAGCACACAGATACTGGAGGAAAAATTTCCCCAGCATGGCTAGAGAGTTCATTGACACATGTCAGAGAACCATGGGGTGCCATATAGTGATGTTTTCTGCCCATGAGGCAGGGGAAAGTCAGATCAAGATGGCAGTGTAAGTTCCACTTAACCTGGTACATCCAATGCTAAGGAAGACATCTAGTTTTGAGACACCACCTGCTGATGGGAAGAAACCTTTCACTGAGTCATCTGAGTCCAGCAAGGATTGGGTTTTGAATGGAGAGCAGAATTTGACTGACTACCTTTTGACTGCCCCTGGTCAGTGCAGTGTATTCTCTATCAATAACATGGACTTAGACTGATCAATACTTAGTTGAGGAAGATCTGAATGAGAAGCAGGAGATAGAGATAACTGTTGATGAGGCAGGAAATCCTGAAGTGCCAACTTGGTCTGGACAGAAGCTGAAGGTCCAGCAGAATTTGGCAAGAGCAGTTTTCCAAGCAGCTTATGGTGGGTTCTTGATTGGAATGTGAATGTTGGGCAGTTGATTGATGGTGAAAACATAGCCAAGTTTACAGAGAAGCCAAAGGCCAAGGTTCCCTGGGGATTGCTTATCAAGTCTCCTCTGGAGTATTTGGACAAGGAGTCCATTCCAGATGGATTTACTATAAAGGATCCTTCAAAATGGACCAAGGCAGAGCTGCTGTTACTTTGGAATCATTGGCATTCCTTAGAGGGTGAGGATAAGGTGATTGTGTCATTTATCAAATGCAGAAAGGAGGATGCACCATTGGAGATTCAGTTTGACAGGAAGGGGAAAGCCAGCTCTAAGAAAAGAGTTTGGATGAGCCCTGGAGATGACAGTGAAGCTGATGTGGGCCCCACTGGAGTGACTGTCAGCTCTGACTCAGAGCAGGAAACTGGCAGGGTTCCTAAGAGGGGGGAGGTGGCTCCTGGAAGGGCAGAGGATGATACCCCTCACAAAACAAGTCCTGCTTGGCATGCTAGCATGGACAGGGTCAAGTTTTTAAAGTCTCTTTCAATCATGCCTTGGTACCAGGAGCTGGTTGAGCTGGTGCATGCCTTACCCAAATCAGTAAGTAACAATCATCTGGGGGGAAGACCATAATAACAAATATATTTCACAGGCACCTGGAATGGGAACCAAGCTTGACATGCCTGTCTGGGCAACATGGGCATGGAGTGCTGAGTACCTTCCTGCTGATATCCATTTGAAAGGCACTTCATTCCGGAAGTCACTCCAGCAACTACAAAGTGCGAGATTTGGTTGTTCTCTGAAGGGCTTGCAGGTTGTACTTGGATTAGGACTTTTATTGCAGGAGTGTAAGTGGGCCCAGGAAGTGGAGCCAGATGATCCCAAAGTAGCTGACCTTGATTTTTTGCTGAGCTCTGAGCTTGGTGTTGAGAGGGGGGAAGATGTGATGGGTGCAGTGGGGGTAGTGATCTCCAGGTTGCAGCAGAATTCTACCCAGATGGAGGAAGAGGGGGGAGAGGGAAGTGGTTCAAAGGGGGCTTGTAGGATGGGAGAGGAGATGAGTGGGAGTGAGGAAGTGAGTGAGGAGGAGGAAACTCCAGTTCCCAGATCCACCAACAAAAGGAAAAGGGAAGGGAGTGTGATTTCAAAGCAGAAACAGAAGGTGACAAAGGGAGGTCATCATGAGGATGTACTGAAGGAGAAAAGAGAGCAGAGATCAAGGAAGCAGACCAAGAGAGCATTGGGACTTGGTTTGTAGATACATCATGACTAAAGTTGCATTAGATCAGAAATGTATCCAATTTAAAGAAGCCCAAATAGAGTGATGTGGTGATTGGTCAGGTTGGCTCAGTAACAGAAGACAAAGAGACCCCCAGTAAAGTTGGCCAACCCCAGCTCCAGACATTGGTGCTGCATCCCAAACTATGGAGGTTACCCATGTTGAATGGCATCCCCCAGCCAGGGCCATGGCTTGTATCTAATGACCCCTCCTGCAGGGGGGTGGGCCAGCCCCCCAGCCAGGTTGACCAACCCCACTTCCAGGGGAGAGGGGGGCATCCCCCAGCCAGGTCAGCTGACCCTGCTTCCAGGACAGTGGGGCATCCCCCTGCCAGGGCATTGACTTGTATCCAATGAGCCCTCCTGCAGGGGGTGGGCCAGCCCCCCAGCCAGGTTGACCAACCCCACTTCCAAGGGAGAGAGGGGTATGCCCCAGCCAGGTCAACCAACCCAACTTCCAGGAGAGTGGGACATCCCCCAGCCAGGGCCTTGACTTGTGTCCAATGACCACCCCATGTCCAGGAGAGGGGGCATCCCTCATGCAGGCCAGCTGACCCCATGTCCAGGAGAGGGGAGCATCCCCCATGCAGGTTGGCCAACCCCATGTTCAGGAGAGGGGGGCATCCCCCAGCCAGGTCAGCCAACCCTACTTCCAGGGGAGGGGGGCATCCTCCAGCCAGGCCAGCCAGCCCCACATCCAGGGGAGGGGGGCATCCTCCATGCAGGTTGGCTGACCCCATGTCCAGGAGAGGGGGGCATCCCCCAGCCAGGTTAGCTGACCCCACGTCCAGGAGAGGGGGGCATCCCCCATGCAGGTTGGTGTAGGGAGCCTATACTCCCTGAGGCTACAGAGCTCCCTTAGCAGCCTTTCTCACTCTCAGTAGTTGCTCGCTCATGCATTATGACACTCCCTTGGCTAGAAACATCGCTGTGTATGCTAATGTCACACCTTCTGTCACATCATGTACTTGTGCCAGCAACATTGCCACTGACTCACCAGTTACCATATTAGGTTCGTCCTCTGTCAACATATCCCCTCAGTGGCTATATCCACTCTACAAGCACCAAGGCTGTTGCCTGCTTAGTAACGCCGCCCACCACATCCCAGACCCGTTGAAGAAATCGCTGCCTCCCCCTACAATGTACACTCGCTACCCAGGCATGTTGTCTGTATGCTTTCCACTTTTACTTACCTTCATTTTTATGGACTTTACTTGTTTTATCTTTGTCTATGTCACTGCTGTGCATGTGATTGTCCATGCATCGGGCTTTATCTTTTCTCTTATTACTTTTGACATATGACAGATCTGAAATATTCTGATTTTACCTTAGAAACCACTGTACTTACACTACAAAAAGTCCGCTGTACATAGAAAAATAACCACCCACCTTTTGGCATCATTTTGTGTGTATCTGAGAGTCCCCAGAGTCATCTTCTGAGTATCTTCGAGTCTTTAGAGTGTTCCCAGAGTCCCCCCAGCTTCTGTCTCATTGCCTATTCGCCATCCTCGAGTATTCCCACACTAGAAAAATCACTGCCAGTTCTTAAATTTGGTCTCCCTGTGCCTACAAGAATTTCCCTCTCGTCTCCGAGGGTTCACAATCGCCACCCTTCGAGCCCCAAGTCTCTGCACACTTTCCCTCACCTAGGAAAAATCCCTTTTGCCGACCTAAGGCAGAATTTTTGAGTTCTTTGTCACCAGCACTCCCCAGTCACCCAGAAAAATCCTTCTTCGCGTTCTAGGTTCCTTTCCCCCTCTCCTTCCAGTGCAGCACCCCTTGGGACGAGCCTAGGTCTAACCTACAGCTTTCCCCCCTTTTCCCTTCGCACTCTCACAAGAAGAGTTGCCCACATCGTTTTGGAGCCCACCATGAGGGGTCTGTAGATCTGGAAAGGAGATCTCTTCGACCTAACTGCCACAGATCAGAATTAGAAGAGCTCTTAGAGCCCTTCTGTCATCTTTCTATATCATCATCTGATCTTTTTGTTCCCACTGCTAACCCCCGAGACATCCCAGAGCTTAGTTCCCCAGGTTCAGAGTTTTTTCCAACAGATTCCCTCCATTGTCCACAACCGGAGTCTCCATCGTCAGTTGATATACCAGGTGCCTTTGATCTCAATGAGTCTTTTGCACCACCACCAGAATGCCAAGAATTATTGCCGCTCACTGATTTATCGTCCTCGTCCTCTTCATCCACTTCTATTTTCACCACCAAACAACTTCTCTTACCCCCATCTTCGTATATTGCCTCTCAGAGTCTTATTCAGCCACTTGTCCAACCCCCTCCACCGATACCACTCACAAATCCACCTTCGCTTCGTAACTCCACTCTACCTTCGTCGTCAATACCAATTATCATGTCCAGCACCACTAACCAGTGGGAAATGCCACTCAGAGGCTCTAACAAGGCCCTGAAGTTCTCAGGAAAAACCGAGGATATCTGCGCCTATTTCGAGGATGTCGACCAGGTCTGCACTGACACAGGAATCGCCATCGACAAAGTCAAAATCAAGTGGGCTATCTGTTATGCCAACTGAAACAAGTCAGAACTTTGGTCGTCCCTCGATTCTGCTGCAGGTGATGACTGGGAAGACTTTGTTAATGAGGTAACTAGCTTCTACCCTGGTGCTGATGTCAAGGGGCATCAGTACACAAAAGTCGACCTTGAGACCCTCCTACACCACCAAGTACAAAAGCCCATGTCATCCCTCGATGACCTCAGCAAATATGTCCATGAATTTTGCCACATTGTAGCCCTGATCAACAAAAAGAAGAAACTCCCTGACAACTATGTCAACGAGAAGTTCCTTGAAGGTTTCCCCCCTGGATTGCGTAACCACCTCGCTACTCATCTCCAACTCAAGGACTTAGACCATGATGTTGACAAACCATGGCCATTTGATGACGTCTACAAGCATGCAACCTATCTTCTTAGTGGCACCTGTTGAAACATCACTCAGGTCGACAGCTCAGCCTTATTTCCAGAATCATACTCCCAACTGACAGTGCCGCCGACCATCTTGAAAAGAGAGTGTGTCCAAGCAACTGACTCTGCCCCAGCACCTTGTCAGACGCAGCCCCAAGATCAACAATTCTGCTGCTCCTTTGATCCCTGCTGCTTCTTCTGTGGCAGTGGAATGGGGAGGATCAGAGAGGGGGAGAGCAAGGGATAGGGGGAGAGCGAGGGATAGGGGGAGAGCGAGGGATAGGGGGAGAGCGAGGGAGGTCACGTGACCAAGTGGCAGGGGTCTGGGGTCAGGCAGGGTAGTGTAGACAGGTTCCACGACCGAGTCATGTATGAACAGTGTGAGGAGACACATAGTCACATCCTGGCAGGTTCATGCTTAGCTCTCCCATCTGGTGATGAGAGAGGAATTCGAACCCCACAGTGGAGAACAGTAACAGCACCAATCACACTTCAGGCAGTGGCATCCCTGAGAGGAATAGGGAAACAAGACCAGAACTCGGACAGTGAACCGACGTCAGAAAGCAGTATCTCAGAGTCATCAGCATCAGGAAGTGGCACAGGGGCACTAGGAACAGAGAGAAGGAGACGAAAGAACTTGTACGCAGTACCAATGGCAGGGGAAACAAATGCACAGCCAAAACTAGCAGGAGACTCGGACCAGTTCAGGTTACGACCAGCCATATTCATAACACCGAGAGCGACATTTACGCACAGACCACTGAGCACATGCCCAACAACACCCCCTTCTCCGACACCAAAGGCTGCCCAACATCAGGGATATTGCAGACCAATGCTAGGAGGAAATGGTACCACCATGTCAGACTCAGCAAAAATCGTGCCACTCTTTCATGGGGACTATGGCAACAAGGAAGAGCTGACAGAATGGTTTGCTCAATTCCAGCTCTCGGTACCAGACTCGTGGTTGGACGTGAGAAAGATAGACAGGTTCGGGTTACAGCTGGCACCAGGGAGCTATGCTGATGAATGGTTTGAAAACCTACCTTCAGGGGATAAGAGGGACATGATGACACTGAAGGCCGCATTCATGAAGTGATGGCCACCAACAAGGCGACCCAAAGCTGATGAGGGTGCAGCAGAGAGAATGCATTAGGGACCAGGTGCTGAAAGAAGAAGAAATAGGAGAGTGGATCGAAGAAGGGAGAGCAGGGGATTATGGACACGTACTGTGGGCCGAGAGGGTCAAGAGATTGGCACTGAGCATGGGTGATGCAGAGGGAACGTTGGTGGTACATGCGATAGAAGGGGCACCACAGACGATCAGGGACAAGCTAGATGAGGACTATGCGAGTTGGGAAGAGTTCATCGCAGCAGTACGAAGTATCAAAGTGGAGAAGCTGCAGAGGAACAGAGAAAAGCAGAGTGCAGAACACACCAGGGATCAAGCAGTTGCCCTCTTACAACAGCAGATGACCAACCTTGCAATGCAGACAACAAATACCATGGCCATGAAAGGGAATGCATGACCAGTGTTCGTGCAACAAATCCAAGGACAGGGAGGCATGGGGCCATCACAAATGGCAACGTTGTACAGACCAAGCTCCAACCCACCACCAGCAGTATATGCGAGGAGCATGGGAATGCAACGCCCTCCGCTAATGAGGTCACAAATATTGGAAAAGACGAGTGTCTTACCTAGAAGGCTGGACACAGAGGCAGGCAGGCAGCAGTACAAGGCAGATGTCGAACTGTGGCACAAAACATATGGCTACGACACCCCACCATTGTTGGAAAGGCCATACCCATTGAAACCGGGGACAGCAGCCACAGGAGCTGGCAAATGTTTCAGTTGCAGGCTAGTAATGGACCCACTGCACATTGGAAACATGTGCACAGCGAAAGAGACACTCAGACCACATGAAACGAGGTGGAGACAGTTGGTGGCAGCCATGTTAAGAAGGACTACACAGCTTAGGACGACAACAGCACCCATAAACTATGTATGGCCAGCCCCAGTCCAGACAGCAACACAACCAACGCACACTGAAGGGAGTTAGGATGAAGGTGGGAGGAAACTAGGAGAGTCTCCTGTTGGTGATGGTGGGGTCAGTTCGACCCAAGAGGTTCTGGTGCTATGAAACACGCCCTGTGAGCGAGGAGATGGGGAGAAAACAAATGAAAACTGCTTTCGAGACTCTGTAGGATTCAAGAGATAACGTCTAAAGAATGTCCGAGGCTGGATAAATATTCCGCCGGACTTTGTCTTTCATCTTTCTGCGTCTCTGGTATTTCGTCTCTTATTTCAATGATATCCTGTAGTGTAACTACAAAGACTTGACTCGCATGTGGCTTACATAAGCCACAATGCGGCCAAACACGAAGTCAACAACACTAAATAAAAATATAGTAACAATAAAAATCAAAACTGCTAGTAAAAGAAAGAAAATGTACTGAATCCTCCAGGAGGGAGATTATTTTCCCTACAATGCTATGCCGCTTGTGAACACGGTCACACCATGGGAGGTGTGGCAAGAGGGAGAAGGGCAGGGAGAGTTCGAAAACACATGGGAGTGGGTGCAGGAGGAAAATGGGAGGGGACTGCAGATAAGGACGGATCAGCTGTAGTCCTGGAACAGGATCCAACATGAAATGAACCAGTGCAGGATGGTAACAAGAGGATGACACCTGTGGATGCTAGTGGTAATGTAGAGTTGGGGTGGAATACAGTCATTGATGTGTACAGGGTGGACATGACAGGAAAGCCAGTAAGAACGCACCTAAGCAACCTGTTCTTGACAATACCAGGTTTGGAAGGTCCATGGGGGGAATGCATGTGGTTCCTAGCCATGGTCAATAGTGGCACAATGATCAATGTGATCAACTCGGAGGCCTACCAATGGGTGAGCAGGAGACTAAGCAAACTGAGTCCGTCGGCACAAACGTTACGAATGGCCAATGGCTCGCTGGTACCCTCAGAAGGGACGTGGACAGGCAGGGTCCGATGGGGCCTGGTGTCGGTTGAGACTGTGTTCAAAGTTTTCCCCAGTGGAGGGTCATGGAGGATGCTGCTAGGAAAGCCGCTACTGGACGAGGCACAGGCAGTACATGACTACGGAATGGACTCAATCTTGCTACCAGGGAAAGCAACCCAGCACAGAGTTGTGAACTTTGTACGAAAAGCAATACCAGTGAACGTCTTGCCCATGCAAGTGCTGAAAGTGGTTGGAGACGAGGAACCGGCGGTGGGAGTAGGAGTGGTGATGGCAAGGAATGACAAGGGGGAACGAGAAGGAGAAGAGGACAGGGAGGAGCTAGGAGAGATGTGAATAGAGGAGGTGTTCACAAGGTTGACAGAGAAAGGCCCATTTTACCCACCAAGGGTACGCAAGGTGGTGGAGACAGTGCAGTATGGGAACCTACCACCTGACAAATTGAGGAAGGTGCAAGAGTTGGTCACAGAGTTCAGGGACACCTTTGCACTGTCGGTGTGGGAAGTAAAACCAGTGGACTTCATCAAATTCAGGTTGAACATACCGGAAGACGCTAAGTTCCCGCTGAAAGTACATCAGAAACCACTAACGCAGGCCCAGAAAGAATGGTACCTACCAGTGCTGGATGAGTTCAGCAAAGTGGGGATCCTGAGGGACATACGCTCAGACGAGGCCAAAGTGGTACACCCCACAGTGCTAGCACAGAAGGCACATGGAGTGGCAGGACTCACCATGGACGAGATAAGATGGATCATCGAGGAGCAATGCATGGCGCAAGGTGAGAAACTGAGCATGGAGCTGCCACCAAGGCCAGAGCCAACAGCAAAGAAACAAGAAGCTGAGGGCAAACTGAAGTGGAGGGTTTGCCAAAATTTCACTGAACTCAACAAGGTGATGACAGTGGCACCGATGCTGCAAGGTGACATTTGAGTAGCAGTGACTGGTGGGACACGAGTATGTTTGCATTGTCAACCTAGCATCAGGGTTCTATGCGATAGAAGTGGAGGAAAAGGACCAGCCGTACCTGTGTGTATACATGGAGGGGCGAGGGTTCCAGTGCTACCAGCAGATGCCCATGGGTCTTGCAGGAGCACCAGCGTGTTTCTCGGATATGACTAACACAGCCTTCAGGGATATTGTAACGGAACTAGGTCTCGAAATGTTTGTCGATGACAACAGTATAGCCAGTGACATCTTTGAAGAACTGTTGCAATGGGTGCGAAAACTGCTAATGAGGTGTCAAGAATGGGGACTATCGCTGTCACCACCGAAAACAAAGGTCTCGAAATGTTTGTCGACGACAACAGTATAGCCAGTGACATCTTCGAAGAACTGTTGCAATGGGTGCGAAAACTGCTAATGAGGTGTCAAGAATGGGGACTATCGCTGTCACCACCGAAAACAAAGCTCTTCTTCTCAGAAGTCGTGTTCAGAGGAGCAAGGGTCGGCAAAGCAGGTATCAGGCCAGACATCAGCAAACTGGAGGTGGTAGCTAATTAAGTGGAAAGTGCCCAGTACACTACTAGAGCTGATGCGGTTCCTAGGCCTAATGGGGTACTTCCAGTCACTGATCAAAGACTATGCTAAGATAGCAGCCCCGCTAACAGACCTCCAGCAAAACCTCGACATCATGGACCCAGCGATGAAAGCAGGAAAGAAGCACTACCGCCAGTACCTATGAGACAGAATGTTGGACAAGTATTGGATGCCAAGACATGCGAAGGCCTTCGTAAAGTTAAAGCAACTGCTAGTCGCAGAACTGGTGTTGAGGGCACTGAAGTTCAATGGAACACCATTCATACTTATGACGGACGGTTGCAAGGAAGGGTTCAGAGCAGTGCTGGCACAATGGTTCAAGTCGAAAAAACTGAATGGAGAGGAGGTCACCACAGTACACCCAGTGGGATTTGCATCGAAGCGAATGTCACCGACGGAAGAGAAGTACAAACTGTATATACTAGAGTTTGCTGCACTCAAGTTCGCATTTGATCATTTCAGTGACATGATATGGGGGTTCCCAGTCGAGGTGGAGACAGACTGCATAGCTCTCAGGGACATGTTGTGCAACAAGCAACTGTCCACAGTACATGCACGATGGGGGGACAGAATATCAGCCCACCAGATCGTGGATGTGCACCACCGACTGGGGAAGATGAATGCAGCAGCTGATGCATTGAGCCGTATGCACACAGGACTCCCAGTGACACAGAGAGATGGCAGTGCGTGGTTGGTCAGCAAGGATTGGGAAGCAGCGAAAGGGATCGTAAATGATCTGTTCACAATAAGCCCAGACCCTTCAATTATGCAGCTATGTAGTAGGTTTGCTAACAAACCACTATTCCTAGAAGTCGTCGAAGTGATCACAAAACTGGACAAAGAGGACATGAGCAGGGAACAGAGGAGAGCAAGACATCAGGCAGAAGGTTACAGAATCAAGGACAGGAAACTATGGCGGTTGCCATCAGTCAAGTCACTCAGAGCACGACCAGAAGTCGAGTGCATCACTCAAGAAGAAGCAGTCGAGATGGCCACGCAGGAACACCAAGACAATGGACACTGGGGTAGGGACTTGATCAAGCTGAAACTGATGGATCGCATTTACAGCCCGAGACTCGACCAGTCAATAGTGCAGGCGCTACATCGATGTCTGCAATGCAAGAACTTCAGGCCCACCAACCTGCACTCATTATTGTACCCAATAACCAGAAGGCACCCATTCGAGCTGTTAGTGGCAGACTATTTAAGCCTACCGAAGGGTAAGGGAGGGTACCATACAGTGCTACTAATCCTAGACACGTACTCGCAGTATGTATGGGGGTTCAAATTGAAGACACATGGTACCACAAAGACCACAATCGAAGGCTTGCAAACCATATGACAAATGTTCCAGGTGCCAGAAGCGCTCATGACAGACAGTGGCCCACATTTCAACAACAGGGAGGTCAGAGCATGGTGTGAGGCAAACGGAGTGGAACAATGGGTGGTTGCAGCATATGCACTGTGGGTTAACGGCTTAGTAGAGAATGCTAATGGAAAGTTGTTAGGTCGGTTGCGGCGAATGTGCAGCCCCAAAGTGGGCGAGGACACGAGCGAACCACCAAAGTCGAGCAACGTACTGACAGCATGGCCAACACATTTCGAGGAGGCCATACAACAACTAAACAAACACATCATGCCAGCATTCCAGCTTTCACCCAAGGAGCTGATGCTGGGCTTCGTAGTCAACACTGTGCGCACACCACCAAACAAGGCAACAGAGGAGGTGAGATGCAAGGATGTTGAGGTTCAACTAGGCTATGTGGAGCAGCAGCGATTGGACAGAGCGAGTCAGGCCATCAAACATGCAGCTGATAGAAAAGTTGCCTTCGACAAACAGGTGATAGGATCGGCAGTGGGAGAGGTGAGGTTCAGGACGGGGGACCTGGTACAAGTCCATGACAGCACACTGGACTTCATGATGGCTAGCTCAAGAAAACTGCTGCCAAGGTGGTCAGTGCTGAGGAGGGTTGTAGAAAGAGTGGGAAACTCATACAAATTAACCACATTAGAAGGGTTCCCGATGGGGGGGCTGTTCCACGCACAAAGACTGAGACTTTTCGTACTGAGGGAGGGGTCAGCACTGGAGGAGGTACAAGAAGTGGAAGGGGAACCAGAGGATGGCAGAATAGAGAGGGAGGAGTGGGAAGAAGGCGATGAATGGGAGGAGGAGGAGACGGAGCACGAAGAAGGGGGATTTAGCAAACCTGGAGGTTTGCCTCAGTGAGGAGGGGGCAGATGGAATGGGGAGGATCAGAGAGGGGGAGAGCGAGGGATAGGGGGAGAGTGAGGGAGGTCACATGACCGAGTGGCAGGGGTCTGGGGTCAGGCAGGGTAGTGTAGATGGGTTCCATGACCAAGTCATGTACGAACAGTGCGAGGAGACACACAGTCATGTCCCAGCAGGTTCACACTTAGCTCTCCCAGCGGCACTGATGGTCACAGGACTCCTGAGTGCAAACTGTGCCAGGAATATGTCCGCCAAGGGAAATGCGTGCTCATTGGTGGTAGGGTCTTCATGAAAGATGGCTCTGACATCCCTAGATCCACTGCAGGGCAGTATTTCAAGGAAAAGATTGACAACTTCTTGGCTCTTTGAGAGTCTATAATGGTGTCAGCTAATCTAGTGTCTATTCCATCTCCAGGAACCTCATCTTCATCTCAAGGACGTGATACCCCACCCCACCCTGTCAATACTATGTTCTTTGGCTCCAATGACACAGGAGTTTCAGATAGAGGTCCATCCCTCATCTTATCTTGTCAACAAGGAGATCGAGGATAATGCTGACAAAGAAGACAAGTGTGCCCTAGCCAGAGCTTATGCTCAGGTTGAGGAGCTGAAGAACACCATAAAGAAGAAGAAACCTGCTCGCTTTGACGGTGTAGAAATCCCTGCTCGTCGTCCCCAAAATGCCACTCCTGCCAGCCCTCCTCTTGCCAACAACTCTGCACCAACCTCAACCTCAAATACTCAGCCATCATCTAACATCCCTCAGACAAGGCCAAATGCCACTGAAGCATCTAACTCGAAGCCTCAATCTAACTCTGCCCCTCAGTTTCATTACCAGAGTGGCTTTGACAAAGCTGCCACTACTAAACAGCTCGTATCCCAAGTCTTAGGTGCTAAGATCGAAATTTCAACACAAGATCTTCTAGCAGTCAGTCCAGAAATATGTAAACAGATAAAAGAGATGGCCATGACAAAGAAGATAGCCATTGGTAGCCTCGAAACTGCGGCAGAGTTTTTGTCGTCCTCTGCGTGGGCACATTACGAGCAATACCTTGTGAAGGACACTGAGGGGAAGTGTGTTGGCTTAGCTACAGCCCCTCTCCATGCTGTAGACAGGATCTTGATGGATAAACTCCAAGTCGAGTGCATTCTCGACAGTGGATGCCAGGTGGTAGCCCTCAGATGCGAGCTATGGGAAGCCTTAGGCGCCCCACTTCGTTCAGACATGTGTATGACTCTCGAAGCCACTAACCAATCTAAAGAAAGTACTCTAGGGGTCATCGAGAATGCTACCTTGTGTATTGGGCCAGTCGAGGCTCACTTACAGATTCAGGTCATCGACTGAGCACCCTTTGACCTCTTGCTAGGACGCCCCTTCTTCTGCCTACTCAGTAGCATCCTGTGTGACTTCCCCGATGGGGAGCAGTCCTTGGAAATCCACGACCCCAATTCTGGGCAGCAACTATTAGTCCTGACTCATCCTCAACATCGTCTACACCCCTACCCTCGATTTGTTAATCCAGAAGATGAAGCAGAGTACTTTGCTCGACAGAGTTATCGCCACCAGTTACAAGAAGTTGGAGAACAGGGTTTTTAATGTCAGTTGAGGACTTGCCAGAGGTGCGAAGAGACCAGAAAGAAATAGTATCTGTGTGTTCTCTCTACATTGCAGACTCCCCCTCTTTGACTTCAGATTTTATTTTACCTTCTTCCACAGACTCTAAAGAAAATGCCGCCACTGCTTATTTATATGACTATAACACTGCAAGTACACCCATTCTTGATCCTTTCGACTCGAGTTTCATTTCCTCAAAAGATCCTTTCCTGTTTTCTACAAGTACTACTATTTCTCTGCTGACACTTTCAGTCCTACAATCGTCGCTTCATTTCGACCCAGTTTATCATGTTTTGAAGTACAAACCTGTAGTGAAGAAGGTGAAACCTATCCTGACTGCGATGCCTGTTGAGTTCAGAGTAGAGCATTGGGAGATTGGTGACCCTCTCGCAGACCTTCCCGTATTACCATACCACCCCCCTACTTTCATTCCTGGTTCTAGATTTATGGCGCAACGAGCAGAAGAGCTCGATCTCGACCCTGCCAAGTTCCTTTGGCTGGCAGAGTTATGCCTCGTTTGATGGCTAGTTTGTACCCACGAGGCGGCGTTTGCATGGGAGACCTCTGAAAGAGGAACCTTTTGTGAAGATATGTTCCCCCCTCTGAAAATTCTGATGCTGTCCCACAAGCCCTTGGTCGAACGAAATATCCCCATCCCTCCCACCATTTTTCGAGATGTCATAAACATAATTAAAGAGAAAATCACTGCTGGTGTCTATGAACCATCAACCTCGTCCTACAGATCCAAGTGGTTTTGTGTCATCAAGAAAGACAGAAAATCCCTCTGTTTAGTCCATGATTTGCAACCACTAAATGCCATGTCTATCCAGGATTCAGCCATTCCCCCCTTCGTCGATTTGATAGCAGAAGCTTTTGCTTGTCATTCCATATGTGGCATCCTGGATCTGATGGTAGGATATGACCACAGGACGATCCATGACAATTACCGTGACCTTACCACTTTCCAAACCCCTATCAGCACTCTTCGACTCACAAAACTTCCTATGGGTTACACAAAGGCTGTCCAGATCTTCCATGGGGACATCTGCTGGATCTTGAAGGAAGAAATCCCCGAAGTCACCATCCCCTTCATCGATGACTGCCCCATTAAAGGGCCAAAATCATGCTACCAAAATGCCAACGGTACCTACGAGACGATACCTGAAAACCCTGGAATTTGCCACTTCATTTGGGAGCATCTCCAGAACACCAATCGTGTCCTTCATCATCTCCATCATGCCGGTGCCATAGTCTCCACCAAGAAATGCGTAATTGCTGCGCCGTCTATTGTGGTTGTCAGTCATAAGGTGTCATATGAGGGGAGAATTCCAGACGAAGCCAAGGTCCAAAAGATCAAAGACTGGCCTTATTGCACTAATGTCACTGAAGTCAGGGGGTTCTTAGGTCTCTGCTCATACTGCCATATTTTCATCAAGGACTTCACTAAACATGCTCGTCCCCTCGTCAAGCTGACCAAGAAAGACGTCCCCTTCGATATCAGAAATGAACACCATGAAGCTATGGACTATCTCTGCGCTGCCATTGTCTCCTCACCAGCACTTCAATCTATCAATTATAATTCCGCCTTACCTGTCATCCTCGCAGTCGATACTTCTAACATCGCTGTCAGCTATATTCTCATGCAAGAGGGCAAAGATGGAAAAAGATACCCTGCTCGTTTCGGTTCAATGACCCTCAACGATCATGAGTGGCAATATAGTCAAGCCAAGCTCGAACTTTTTGGCCTTTTTCGAGCCCTACATGACATGCGGCTTTATATCTTTGGTGCAAAGAACTTGGTTGTAGAGGTGGATGCGAGGTATATCAAGGGTATGATTAATAACCCTGACTTGCAGCCCAATGCCACTATCAATTGCTGGATCGCTGGCATCCTTCTCTTCAACTTCAAACTCGTGCATGTGCCTGCTGCCAAACATGCTGCACCAGATGGGCTATCTAGGAGGCCCAAAGCCGATGAAGATCACAAAGTAGACGAAGAAGAATACGAGGACTGGGTCGACACATGTGGAGCTTTTGCAATGGAACTGGTAAATCATCGAGAGCCAAAGACACTGCCACTACGTCTTCCTGTCAAATCACCACTTTCCATCTACTGCTTATCCAATCCCCCACCCCAGGATGTCAGCATCTTTACCACAGTTGAAATGCTGCCAGATAATGCAGAAATAGAAATTCCATGATCCGAGAAAGCAAAGCAGAGGGATGAAAGGTTAGAAGTGGTGAAAGAGTTCTTGGAGACAAAGAAACTGCCAGATGGAATAGGAGAGAAGGATTTAGAGAGCCTCGTCCAGCTTGCGACCAGATACTTCGTCAAGGGCAGAGAACTTTGGAGGAAAGAGCCCCAAGGTCATCACCAACTTGTAGTTTGCCCTCATAGATGTCTCAGCCTTATTCGCCAAGCCCACAACGAGTTGGGCCATAAGGGTATTTTCTCTACCTGCATCCAATTGCTGATACGTTTTTGGTGGCCCATGCTAGAGCAGGATGTTCGCTGGTACATCAGAATGTGTCACAAATGCCAAATTCGCTGCCTCGATCGCATCCACATTCCCCTCATCATTGCTGTCCCCGAACCTCTATTCTACAAAGCCTATGTCGATACCTTCATAATGCCAAAGTCAAATGGTTATCGTTATGTCACTCAAGCATGTTGCTCACTCACCAGCTACCCAGAATGGGCTATGTTATGGTCAGAAACTGGGAAGTCCATTGGGAAGTTCTTGTTTGAGCAGATCTTATGTCATTGGGGAGCCATCAGGGCGATTGTCACCAACAATGGCAGACCTTATGTTCTAGCTCTTGACTGGCTCTCAAAGACTTATGGCATTCGACATATTGCTATATCGCCTTATAACTTGCAAGTGAATGGTGTCGTAGAATGGCAGCATTTTGACATTAGAGAGGTGATGGTGAAGAGTTGTGAAGGAGAAGCGTCAAGGTGGTCAGAGGTGGCCCCATCTGTGTTCTGGGCTGAACGAGTCACTATCCACAAAGCTACGGGATTCTCTCCTTATTATATGGCTGATGGTGTCCATCCCAGGCTACCCTTTGACTTCACCGAGGCGACGTTCCTCTCCCCTTTTGAGGTGGACTTTTATTCGACCACTGACCTTATTGCCAATCGAGCTTGTCAGCTACAGAAACGACCAGAGGACCTGGCACTGATTCATGACTGAGTCCTAAAAGCCCACTTTGCCTCGGCCAAAGACTTTGTATCCCATTTCGAGCACACCATCCATGACTTTGACTTTGCTCCTGGCTCTCTCATTCTCATCAGAAACTCTCATATTGAGAAGGAGCTAGATCGAAAGACAAAACCCCACTACTTAGGTCCCATGGTAGTGGTGCATCATACTAAAGGTGGATCTTACCTCCTTGCAGAGCTCGACGGAGTCATCTCAAAATTCCGCTATGCTGCCTTCCGTCTGTTCCCCTACTATCCTTGCAATAAATCTCATATAGAGGTCACCCACCTGGTAGGCCTCGAAAGCTCCACCATAGAACAACTCGAAGACGACTCCCTTCCCAACCCAGAGCTCACTGGCATCCTTAGGGACGAGTCAGATGAGTAACTTATACCCTATGGCTCGTGTTTCTTTTCTTCTCTTTTCTTTCTTTCTTTTGTTTCTTCCATTAACTTGACAGACAATCTACCTATATGCAACCTTCGAAACAAAAGACTGCTGTCAAAAATATATAAATATACCATCAATTCAAGCCCTTCATTTCTTTCAAACCTGTTTTGTAGACTTACTCACCACCTCTCTTTAAAGAATACCACCAAGAATATGTTACAAAGAAAGACAATAGAAAAGCCGCTCCTTCAGTTACCACTCGTTACTTCCTCTTTCTTCTTTTGTTTATGGATACCTTACTTATCGCTGAATGTTCTGCTCACCCACAGACACTTTTCTTCTCACTATACCTGCATGAGCAGCAATGTTTTCATTTCAGCTCAGCCTTCATACTCACAACCAGAAAACTGCCTACAAGACTGACACACACTGCAATTCTTCTATGCTATGGCACAAACAATGGTACCATCCTACGGACCCTCTATGTTGTACCTTTCCTGCCACTCCTTCAGAGACTGTAGCTGTCGCTTGTTACTGCGGATCGCCACAGCCATAGTCCCTGCCTCGTTAGTAACCTGCAATATTCGTGAGTATAAATGACTCAGTGACTCCTCACTCCACACGATCGAGTCCCCAAGAGCGGCAATCATTGCATCCAACTCATCGAGCGCTCTTCGACTTCTTCTCTGCACTCATTGTCCGCTCCTCAATGGCTGTGGGGAATCCTCTAACTCTTCCTCAGGCAGTGGCGACATGTGTGGGGATCCCTGCAGTGTGGTTAGGTCGATGTCGACCTCTTGCATCTTCACAATCACTGTCTCTGCTTCTTGTTCCTCCAAAAGGCCGCTGGGACTGGCAAAGAAGGCTGATGCATCCTCAATTGGGTCCTCTGTGGTTCTTGGAGGTTCTGCGATGGCAGTGGGTGTGGGAGGAGCACTGGAGGGGAGGAATAATGGGACAGGCAGAGCTGGAAGGGGTGGAGGTGGTCCTGGGACAGTCGCTGGCACAGAGGTTTCTTTGTCTGGATTGATGAGAAGTCAGACTCGAGGTAGGGGCTTGTGGGTCGATGATGACACTGAGGGTCCAGTGGGAATTGGAGGGGGAGCAGACATGGTCTTTGGTCTTTTGCTCATCGATGCAGCCGATGCTGGTGGACCTTCCTGGTTTTTCCGCTATGTGTCCTTTCAAACTTGTGGTCACTGTGCAGGAAGCTTGTCACTCACCTTCCAACCTGTCTTATTGGCTTTGTCACACTTCTTTTTCCCCTGGTGACACCGCTCGCAGGCCTGCCCTTCCTCATGTATGCACATGATCCCTAGTCTAGTGCAAAGTCTGCATGGCTCTTGGTCACTGCCCGTAACTTCAACAGCCATTTTGACAATGCCACACATCACCTCGACAGGTGTTGATGCACTCCCAATGGGAGCAGACAGCTCCTTCCCAGCTTCAGCATCAGGGGACACCAGCTTAGAACGACGAATGCATTAGAAACATGGGAAGGGAGGATCGTGAGTCATACACACCTTGGGTTTGACTCTCTCCCCCTCAGCTGCCCTTCTTGCTTGCCTCTTCAAGCACTGGACTCCTTCCCGATCCTCCTGAGACGTCCTCACAGGCAGCACTTCCTTGCCCTTGCCTTTCGATGCATGTTGGGGAAACCAGGCTTGGATCTCTGTTAACCACTTGAATGCCTCACTGATGGTGGTCTCGGTGTCCTCATCATAGTCTGGGACACTCGTGCTGATGTCGGTAGCGAACTGACATAGTTTCTCAATGTGTTCCTGTCATTCCTTGTCACCTATCAGCTACCCTCTACATCGCAGCCCTGACTCACTGACACTTCATAGAAACGGCCCACCCACTCACGTTCCGCATCCTCTCCAGCTGACTTGTCTGGAATCTCCTTCATCACAGCCTCCAGCTTCTTCATGTCGGCCACCCACATCTTGGGTATGAGTTCCCACACAGTGTTTGGGGGAAGAAAATGAGGAGCGGCCATGGTCGTGTTCTTGGAAGTGGACATCACATTGGCTAGAAGTGAGCAAGTGGTGACAAAGATGGTGGTGGTGAATGGGACTTAGAGAAAGAGAGGAGAGGCATTTTGTTTGGTACATTTTGGCAGCCTTTGTTGACACAAAGCTTGTTGCCACAGCACGTGACTGAGAACCCCATGCCTCTTCTGTTGATCTGTGCACAGCCACACCATGTGTATGACGTCATCCCATTTCCATCCCAATCGCTGCATACCCCTGACCAAGGATGGTCAGCATTCGAAGACCCTGGGAGGTGTAGGGAGCCTATACTCCATGAGGCTACAGAGCTCCCTTAGCAGCCTTTCTCACTCTCAGTAGTCACTCACTCACACATTATGACACTCCCTTGGCTAGAAACATCGCTGCGTATGCTAACATCACACCTTCCATCACATCATGTACTCACACCAGCAACATCACCGCTGACTCACCAGTTACCATATTAGGTTCATCCTCTGTCGACATATCCCCTCAGTGGCTATATCCACTCTACAAGCACCGAGGCTGTTGCCTGCTTAGTAATGCCACCCACCACATCCCACACTGCAAGCATTTCACAATTTTTCTTCAGAAAACATGCTGAAAAAATTGAAGAAAGTGATACTCTGTTTTCACAGGTGTTTTCAAAGAGAAAAGGCAAAAATAATATTTTCTTTTCTTTGCATGACTTGCCACAAAACATTGATTGATGGTAATACCCATTAGTGCAAAAGCTAATCAGCACTGCCATCAATTCATATTTTCCCCCAGAAAAGACAAAGAAAACAAAATATTATATTTGCATTTTTTCTGTGAACACAGCCCAAATAAAAGAGTATCTCTTCTTTCAATTTTTTCAAGATATTTTGGCATGGAAAATTGTGAATTGCTTGCAGTGCCAGACCCATTGAAGAAATCGCCACCTCCCCCTACAATGTACACTTGCTACCCAGGCACGTTGTCTGTATGCTTTCCACTTTTACTTACCTTCATTTTTATGGACTTTACTTGTTTTATCTTTGTCTATGTTGCTGCCATGCATGTGATTGTCCATGCATTGGTCTTTATCTTTTCTCTTATTACTTTTGACATATGACAGATCTGAAATATTCCAATTTTACCTTAGAAACCACTGTACTTACGCTACAAAAAGTCTGCTGTACATAGAAAAATAACCACCCACCTTTTGGTGTCATTTTGTGTGTATCTGAGAGTCCCCAGAGTCGTCTGCTGAGTATCTTCGAGTCTTCAGAGTGTTCCCAGAGTCCCCCCAGCTTCTGTCTCATCGCCTATTTGCCATCCTCGAGTATTCCCACGCTAGAAAAATTGCCGCCAGTTCTTAAATTTGGTCTCCCTGTGCCTACAAGAATTTCCCTCTCGTCTCTGAGGGTTCACAATTGCTGCCCTTCGAGCCCCAAGTCTCTGCACACTTTCCCTCACCCAGGAAAAATCCCTTTCACCGACCTAAGGCAGAATTTTCGAGTTCTTCATCACCAGCACTCCCCAGTCACCCAGAAAAATCCTTCTTCGCATTCTAGGTTCCTTTCCCCCTCTCCTTCCAGCACAGCACCCCTTGGGACGAGCCTAGGTCTAACCTACAGCTTTCCCCCCTTTTCCCTTCACACTCTCACAAGAAGAGTTGCCCACATTGGCTGACCCCATGTCCAGGAGAGGGGGGCATCCCCCAGCCAGGTCAGCTGGCCCCACTTCCAGGAGAGGGGGGCATCCCCCATGCAGGTCAGCTGACCCCACGTCCTGGAGAGGGGGGCATCCCCCAGCCAGGTCGGCTGACCCCACATCCAGGAGAGGGGGGCATCCCCCAGCCAGGTCAGCTAGCCCCACTTCCAGGAGAGGGGGGCATCCCCCAGCCAGGTCGGCTGACCCCACATCCAGGAGAGGGGGGCATCCCCCATGCAGGTTGGCCAACCCCACATCCAGGAGAGGGGGGCATCCCCTGGCCAGGTTGGCCAACCCCACATCCAGGAGAGGGGGGCATCCCCCAGCCAGTTCAGCTGGCCCCACTTCCAGGAGAGGGGGGCATCCCCCATGCAGGTCGGCTGACCCCACGTCCAGGAGAGGGGGGCATCCCCCAGCCAGGTTGGCCGACCCCACTTCCAGGAGATGGGGGCATCCTGGGCATCCCCCAGCCAGGTCAGCTGACCCCACTTCCAGGAGAGGGGGGCATCCCCCAGCCAGGTCAGCTGACCCCACATCAAGGAGACAGGGGCACCCCCCAGCAAGGTTGGCCAAACCACCTTCACACCTTGGCCAGACCCCCTCAAGGCCAGTCAGCCAGTGTCAGCTAGGCCCACTTTTAGGCTCAATTGTACATGTCGGGTGTCCCAGTTTCAGGCCAATCATTGACTGAAGGGTCTGGACTGTCAAAGTGTCCAGAGGCCTTGTGGCCCCTGTGGGCTGAGAAGAAGAATGCCTATTTGAAAACCGGTGTAGGCATGGCAAGGCCCCTACTAGGAGATTTGAGAGAAGAAGAAGCTGGGGAGGTTTTGAGGGTTGAGGGAGAAGTTTCAAGGGTGGAAGGTGTGGTTTCAAGGGTTGAGGAGGTGGCTTCGAGGGTCGAGAGGAGTGAGGGGAGGACTTAGGAGTGTGGCAAGTAATGTGATGACTAAGCATGCGACGAGTTTAGGGTGCAAGAGTCATGTGAAAGGTCAACCTACACTACTGTGCATTCCATTGTAGAGCAAGTAGCCCAAGTCTGGGGCAAAGCTCAAGTGTCTGTGCATCTGCTGCATATATTCATTCAATGGCTTCTCTCAGTGTCAAACTCTAAGTCCAGTCCTTGTTTTCAGTCAACAACTAAGTACCTGAACTGTCTGGGTTTCGAGAATCCCCTTTGAGGATGAAACAAGACTCGTAGTCCCTCTTTTCTCACTTTTCCCCAGTCCTACAATCAAATTCCCTACATCTGGAGCCCACCACGAGGGGGTTCTTTGTTAATCTGGCACCAGGTACTAGCTCTGCAGAATCGCCATGTGTACAGCCAAGGAAATGTATGGTACACTATGACACAAAGCAAGGGACACAAGAAGCTACCAGGTAGATGACAATAGACCGACTTACCATGAGGAGCTCTATGAGCGAGGATGAGGGTACAGACATTCCAGCCCATATGACATTGATTCTAGGAACCACCCTGTTGCACGCTCTTGGTCTCATTCTAGAAGACACGTGCAGGGAAGCTTGTATTCATATACACCATGACAACCTTGGGAGTACTCCCCTCCTCGTTCAACCAGAAGATCCCCATCTCGAAACCACCACCACTATCTTGCTGATTTGCACTATTACCCTTGTGTGGAGTCTCGTTCTTATGGTAGACCTTCGTACAGGCAGGGTGAGACATGCAAATACATCCCTGAATCAACCAGATTGAGGAGCAGGGAGAGAGGGATGTTAGGTATGAGGGACGAGCAAGGTAAATGGTCATACTCGTGAGAGAGACAGGATGAGAGAGGAGAGTGGCATCACGGAGAAAACAGAGTCATATCGCAGGCACAAAAGATGAGAGGGGCAAGCCGTCCTCAAGATGTTAGGCCGAGGAGCCATGAGCTCTTGCATGCCAGAACTGCTCAATGGGATGCCGAGTCGAAGATTGAGCAAGGCACCAAAGTTCTCAGGTAAAGCACAAGACCTCATAACATACCTGAACGAGATCCAGTACCTATGCTGGTCAGTGAAGTGCAGAAATGAGAAGGAATGGATCAAATGGACATACTGGTACCTGGATGAAGACACTGCATCCCTGTGGAGTAACATCCTAGGGTGGAGGATGACAGAGTGGAATGACTTCGTCATGAGGCTGATAGGCCTGTACCCTGGGGCCTCGAAACTAGAAGAGTTCATCAGGGAGGACCTGTATGACCTCGTTAGGGTGCAGAGGAGGAGGGATTTCAAGATGGAGGAAGATCTTGGTGAGTACCTCTGCAGGTACAAGGTGATTGCACAGTACCTTTACTTGAAGGGCAGGATCACCCCAGGCAACTATGACAGTTACATACTCAAAGGCCTTGATCCAGAGTTGAAGTGAGAGGTGTTGACAAACCTGAAGCTTCATTACAGTATATGCTTGCACAATGACCCCTGGCCTCTAAGATATGTGGTGGATGAGCTGAAGTTCCTCATTAGGGATCAGTTTGAGGCAGCAAGGAGTAGGGCTATGAGGACAAGAGAGGTGCAGCCCTCGAGAAGCAAGCCAGTGACCAGGGTATGGCGGGATCTGGCTCAGAAGCAGCTGCAGGTATGAGTTGAGGTCGAGGTGCCAAGGGTGGCATCCTGCCAGGATAAGGGCCAGACTCATTCTAGCGAGAGTCCCACAAGAGCAGAAGTCAGCAAGGAGGAATGGCCAGCATCAACAGCCTGAAGTGAGGAGACTTCAACAGATGATAAAAGTGAGCCAGAGTACACCTTTGCTGCAGTCAAAGAAGAGGTGTCAAGTGTGCCAGTACCAAGTGTGGAGTTCGAGGCAACGAGAGCGGAAAGTTATTGAGGCTTGTCAATGCCACAGTCATTTGTGGAAGTGGAGCTTGCAGATCAGGTCATGACTGAAGGGATTTGGGATAGCAGACCACAGGTGGTCACCTTGAGGGAAGAAATAGTGGAGGCAGTACAGCTTCCTGTCAACAAAGAAGGCAGTGTCGGGATAGAGAAGTGAGGAGAAGCTGAGGGACTGGTGTCGAGGGTGTTATCCAGAGTTTTGAGGGTTGAAGCACAGGTGTCGAGCGAGATGGATAAGTGAGGGGAAGACAAGGTGTTGGCATCAAAGACATTATTGGAAGTTTCGAGGGTCAAAGAGCAAGTTTCAAGTGAAGAGTAGGCTGTGACAGGAGATTGAAGCATGGAAACTATGAGTTCGAAGGCAGAGAGCGCATCACAAGAGTGGGAGGACTGCAACAAGAGAGGTTGAGTCAGGGTCGATCAGCGAGACACAAGTGAAGGAGAGAGGGGAGGCAACACGAGCCCCCCAGATATTCATGAGGAGGACACCAAGTCCTCAAGTTTACCATTGTGCTTGTTCATGGTTGAGTCACTGACCAGTGTCATGCAGGAAAGTAGTCCGATTGTCCACATTCTCAAGTATGAGTTCATAGCCAAGAGAGTGTGCCCAGTTGCTAGAGAGAGGCCAGTAGCCATGAGAAGGGACAGAAAAATGGTAGGAGAAATGATGACCCACCTCTTACAATTGCCAGTGCGACTCCTCGAGGGGGAAACCAGGGAGTTGACAAGGGAACGAAGTGACACCTTCGATTGGGACCCTGGTGGACTCATAGCCCGAAGGTCAAGGGCCAGTTGAGTGGCTCAAATGGGCTTGTAAGACCACACTCACCAAGGGATTGCGCTGAGAGGTTGTTCAATAACAGAAAGAAATAGAAATGAGGAAAGCCAGGTGAGCATGTTTAAATCATACCTTAATAATTGGCTAGGCATGTCATTGTGCAATGATGCACAAGAGTCGCAAGGTTCAAGATGTGAGCTCACAGCTTAAAGTAAATAAATCAGACCCAAGCCTTAGTTGTTTGACTGTGCTGGGGGGACAGAGTATGTATATTCTGCACTGATAATGAGTTACAGGATGTATATACCAAAGCCATCGAAGCTTCATGACAAGAGGAGATGAGCATGAGGTGATATACCTACAACACAAGCTCAGTAATGAGCTCTGCACTTACTGACGACCTTCTTGGAACAAAGACGAGATGGCAAGGTGGATAGACGAGTGAGACGAGGGTGTATGAGAGGGCAAGATGACAGACAAAGTGACTTTGTCCAAGTATTGAGGAAGGGTTCGAAGGAGGAGGGGAAGCCAAGGGAGACAAGGTGTCTGGCACGAGCATGTCATCAGCTGGAAGGTCAGACACATCATGGAGACTCACATTTACAGCAGGGAGGGAGCAAGTGGGGTGCTGAGGGTGTTAGTGGATATGAGAAGAGCGAGGGCTGGTGACAAGGGGGCAACATGCAGGGGCTCAACAGCAGCACGAAGGGAAGTCCACAAAGGACATTGGCAGAGGTGGGGACAGGTGATGGCTATGACGACTCACCTCTAGCCCAGCCAGTATCTCCTGGCTCTCAGAGGAGCCCCTACCATCGAGACGAGCTGGTAAAGAATGGTCAGCACATGGTCAGCATCTTCCAAGGGGACAAACAGGGCTTTTCGGGGCCAATGGAAAAAGTTGCAGAGCGAGGAAAGGGCAGCGAGAGCGTGGGAAGGGAAGCGACGAAGATCAACCATAGTTCCCCAAATCGGGAATGTGCAAACAATGATGCATCAAGCTACAAGCAGGCACAATGAGACCTTTGAGCAGCTCAACCGAGCCTCATACAGAAACTATTTTCTTTGTTTTATTTTCTGCTCTATGCTATGAACTGACAACTTGTTACAGGCATGCAAACCTTCGAAGGGAAGCTTCAAGCCTATGTTGTGTGGTTTGCCCATGAAACTCAGCTCTCTCACAAGCTCCTTATGACAGTCATGAGCAGGGACAACCCCCTGCAGTTACTCTCTTGCTTCGAAATACTCTTCCTTAGTTAAGTTTCTACCCAGCACAAAGAGCTGATTATATGTTACAGGAACGAGAGCTGTCGAGGAGCATGCCCCAAGAGATGGTCCAGGCTCGAGCAGCTCTCGAGATGTCTTGTGATGATGGCGAACACCAGTCCTGTCTCTTCAGAAGCATGCAGGTTGCAGATCAAAGCCATGGTACTCAGTAGCCAAGTCAGCGAAAGGAGAATTCGAGACTATTGGATGAGCCAGCACCAGAAGGGCTAAATATATTTTTCCTAAATCATCTACCCTGTGTAATGTGCTAACTACTCCACCCAGGTACTCTAAGGGGTTGAGGACTCATCAAGTGAGCCATTCAAGGCTTGGGCTGCTTAGTAGCGCATGTTTGATGGCTTTGAGTTCCCCCCTTCATCTTTTAACATTGTGCCCCATGAGAACAGAGGCCTCGAGAGTGTGTTGGGCACATCGAGGGCGGCCTGAGAGCCATTTGACTCCGAGACGAGGGCAGGTAGAGGCTGCATGCCCTTCATGAGCCACATTGTTGTTGGGATCGAGCATGTGAAGGGGTTTGTTGGTTGCTGGGTTTCGAGACACCACAAAGGGCAACGACTGAGGATGGTCACGATCTAAAGCCCCTGTCAGATGTAGGCATGGCAAGGCCCCTACTAGGAGATTTGAGAGAAGAAGAAGTCAGGGAGGTTTTGAGGGTTGAGGGAGAAGTTTTGAGGGTGGAAGGAGTGGTTTTGAGGGTTGAGGAGGTGGCTTCAAGGGTTGAGAGGAGTGAGGGGAGGACTTAGGAGTGTGGCAAGTAATGTGATGACTAAGCATGTGAGGAGTTTGGGGCACAAGAGTCATGTGAAAAGTCAACCTACACTACTGTGCATTCCATTGTAGAGCAAGTAGCCCAAGTCTGCAGCAAAGCTCAAGTGTCTGTGCATCTGCTGCATATATTCATTCAATGGCTTCTCTCAGTGTCAAATTCTAAGTCCAGTCCTTGTTTTCAGTCAACAACTAAGTACCTGAACTGTCTGGGTTTCGAGAATCCCCTTTGAGGATGAAACAAGACTTGTAGTCCCTCTTTTCTCACTTTTCCCCAGTCCTACAATCAAATTCCCTACACCAGGCATTGGGAACTTACTGCCACATGCAACACTTGTCCCATGCTGCTAATACTGAAGGCTGGAACTCCCCCACATCTGCATGTTGTCGTTGATTTATGGGAGCATAACCAAAAACACTCATAAGCTCTCGTCGCCAATGCCTGACATGGATGGTATCCTACAACGTGTAGCCAAAAGGCCATATCAATCCATCATTGATGGTGCCGATGCCTATGAGCAAATCCACCTCATGCCAGAACATGTTGAACGAACGGTGGTAACAATGCCTGACAGAAACATGGTTAGTCATGTAGTGCAGCAGGGTGACTGCAATGCACCAGCAACTTACCAAGCATTAATGAACCATATCTTCGGAGAGCACTTAGGTTCATTTATGGACATCTACTTGGACAATATCATAATCTACTCCAACATGTTGGAGGAGCATATTCAGCATGTTAAGATAGTGCTTGAGATCCTCACCAACGAAAAACTTTACCTTAGCGAGAAGAAACTACAGTTTCTCTGTGATGAGGTTAAGATCCTTAGATGCATCATTACAAATGATGGTATCAAAATGGATCAGGAGAAGGTGGACCGTATAATCAACTGGAAGGTTCCTACCAACTGAACCTTGTGCAAAGGTTTTATCGGGTCAGTTGGTTATCTCGCAGACAACATATGCAAAGTGTGCATACCTCTTGGAGTGCTTGCTGAAGCAAGCACTGAGTCACGACCCTTCTGATGGACGTTCACCAAGCAACAAGCATTTGAGATGGTGAAACAATATGTTGCAGCATGTGCACCTCACTGTCGAGTACCCCTTGATTATGGCCCAAACTGTGACCCGGTCTGGGTCATGATGGACATGTGTGGAAATGGTATTGGCAGCATTGTTGCACAGGGCCCTGACTGGAGATCATCAAAGGTGGCAGTGTTTTACTCTGCTAAAATGTCATCTGCACAGTGTAATTACCCTGTCCATGAGCAAGAATTACTTGCCAGAGTAGAGACCATGCTCCAGCATCGCAATATCCTGCAGGGTGTTCACTTTACATGGGTGACTGATCACAAAAGCTTGATGTACCTACTGGACCAGAAGGATCTCTCTGGTCAGCAGGTGTGATGGCTCAAAAAGCTGGCTGAATTTGACTTCAATGTTCAGTACATCCAGGGGGTCGACAATGTCCTTCCCGATGCTCTGTCCCACATGTATGAATTTGATGAGCAGGGGATGATCTGTGTGCCTAGTGAGTATCTCCACCATGACATGGAGGTGGATGAGAATCAGGCCACACCTGACAATAATCAGCTTATCAGTGCACCTTTGTATGTGGGGCTAGAAGCCCTCGCCATCATGCTCCATCATCGCAATCAGACAATAGTCAGTACTGAAGGGGAGGGCAAGAAAATGCTGCCCAAGGTTCGCCTTACCCTGCCATTGCCAAAGGATCAGGAACCTGTTGTCCATCAGCAGACTTTGGATACAGATGGCCATGCACCAAGTGATCCTAATCCACCCATGATACCAAAACGAGCACTGCACTGGTGCTGATCACCTCCACCTCCCACTGAGACAGGCCACCCAGAAACCAGTGTGGAATTTGCCAGTTGTGTAAGAAATCATTTCGTTCTTCTTGGACCAGGCGAACAAAAGAAGGGGAGACAGGATGGTGAAACCAACCCAAACGAGACCCCAAATGAGAATACACATGTAAAAGACACATTGCAGGACACAAATGACACAGGAGCTAAACACATGACTCATGTGGACATAAGTGAACACACTACAAGAATACTGCTGGTGGTATATCCCAATAACAAGGGGTTATTGAAGGCCACACAGCATAAATATGACAAGGATCCATTCTTTAAGCAGATCCTGGACGAGCCAAGTGCTTTCAAAAACTTTGAAGTCACACCTGATGGGTATATCCACATGAAAATGTCTGATAGAACGGTACTGTGTGTGCCAGATACAGTGGCTCAAAAAATTGTCCCAATGTTTGCTCCATTTTCACTAATCACAGTGTAGCTAGTGGAATACTGTGATCCAGTTCATGATCTTGGTGGATGGACTGAAGCCCTTGGTCATGGCTTTCTAATGAGCCATATTACATAATATTTGGATGGAAATCAGTGATGGAATAACCAAATGAAAAGGACACCTCATTGGGACAATTTTTTGACTTTCATGCTGGAAGGTGGGATCTCAGCCAAATGAAGGGATATTTGTGGTTATTTGGACCTGCAAACAAAGCCTAACATATAACATGATCAGCTGAATGCTTTGTCAGCATATAAACAATGCCAAACATTGAATTTGCACCATTAAGCCTTCCTCTTTCACCACACTTAACAAACCAGCTTGCTTGCTCACTAGGGCTGGTCTTTGAAGGAAATTTTCAGTGATTACTGATGTCCACTACTGAACCATCATTATAAATCACTTTCTCAATCATAAGTCCCATAAAAAAGCTAGTGAAAGTCATCTCTGTACTGATTCTCCCACCACTGCCTGGTGTATTCTGGAATTAATGTGTACTGGAAAGCTGACAATGCCATTGAGGTCAATCTGGCACTTGTGGGCATGAAGAACCAACCAATCCCCTGCTAACTGGTGCATTTCCACCAATGGGAAACTGACACAATGGTTGGGGGAGGTATGTAAGTCCTTCCCTTGGACTCTGGGTATCACTATGTAGGTTGGTCAGACTGTGCTTGGAGTTGAATGGTGGATAACTTTCAATGGATGATTTGGACATATGATACCAGTGGAAACAACCCAGGGTAGATAGTACATAATCATCTGTACCCTGCTTGCCCTGTAGCCTATCCCTCATATACCACCAGCACTGTAAAGAAGGGGATTGCCTCACCCCAACATTCAAACCAGCTTCCCATTGATGGAAATGCACTGTTAGTAGGGGATTGGTTGGTTCTTCATGCCCACAAGTTCCAGATTGACCTCAATGGCATTGTCAGCTTTCCAGTACACATTAATTCCAGAATACACCAGGCAGTGGTGGGAGAATCAGTACAGAGATGACTTTCACTAGCTTTTTTATGGGACTTATGATTGAGAAAGTGATTTATAATGATGGTTCAGTAGTGGACATCAGTAATCACTGAAAATTTCCTTCAAAGACCAGCCCTAGTGAGCAAGCAAGCTGGTTTGTTAAGTGTGGTGAAAGAGGAAGGCTTAATGGTGCAAATTCAATGTTTGGCATTGTTTATATGCTGACAAAGCATTCAGCTGATCATGTTATATGTTAGGCTTTGTTTGCAGGTCCAAATAACCACAAATATCCCTTCATTTGGCTGAGATCCCACCTTCCAGCATGAAAGTCAAAAAATTGTCCCAATGAGGTGTCCTTTTCATTTGGTTATTCCATCACTGATTTCCATCCAAATATTATGTAATATGGCTCATTAGAAAGCCATGACCAAGGGCTTCAGTCCATCCACCAAGATCATGAACTGGATCACAGTATTCCACTAGCTACACTGTGATTAGTGAAAATGGAGCAAACATTGGGACAATTTTTTGAGCCACTGTATTGAAGTACATGGTAAATGACTTCAGGAAATGGTAATCAACCAAGCACACTCCCTACTTGCTCACCTGGGAGCTAAGAAGACTAGCTCGTACATCTGTGAGTTCTTATGGTGGGATTCAATGATCAAAGACATCACTCAATTCTGCACATCATGCACTACTTGTCAACGAAGTAAGCCACTGACACATAAGCCATTCAGCCTACTCAATCCATTACCTGTTCCTTCTCGTCCCTGGGAAGCGATCGGTGTTGATTTCATAGGACCGTTACCAGAGTCTAAGGACCGTGATGGTGAATATGATTCAATAACTGTGATAATTGACTTACTGACATCCATGGTACATATTGTACCTAGCTGCACCACTTACACCACCTGAGAAATAGTGGAGTTAATGTTCGCAGAGGTGTATAAGCACCATGGGCTACCTCATGTGATAATCAGTGATCATGATGTCTTGTTCACAAGCTTATTTTGGACTCACCTCAATAAATTAATCGGAATCAAACAGAAAATGTCAAGCATGTACCATCCTGAAACCAATGGATCCACAGAACATGCCAACTGCATGATCACACAGATGTTACGATGCTGCATTGGTCCTAACCAAAAAGACTGGGTGTCACATCTACCTGCCATAGAATTTGCTATCAACAGCGCCATGTCTGAGTTGACTGGCTATGCACCATTCTTCCTGAACACTGGTAGGACTCCCTGACCAATGATATGGGATGCACTGACTAGGGATGAGTATCCAAGTGTCCGAGCATTTGCAAACAAAATGAAACTTACACTGATGGATGCACACAATGCTGTAATGAAGGCATGTGTCAAGCAGACAGTTGGCACTAATAAAAAGTGCTGAGCATGTCTGTTTGTTGAAGGAGATCTGGTGTACATCTCAACAAAGAATATTAGCCTGCCAAAGGGAACATAAAGGAAACTTGTACTGAAATTTATCGGTCCCTATCAAATATTGGATGACTTTGGTAATAACTCATTCCGAGTGGAACTACCTGATAACTTGAAGCGTAGAGGAGTGCACAACGTGTTCCATTCATCATTACTCTGAGTACACATACCAAACAGTGACAGGAAGTTCCCTGGAAGAACAGATGATCAGATACTGGAGCTCGGAGGTGAAACTCATGAGTGGGCTGTGGAATGGATTATTCACCATTGTGGTAGCCACTCCGACGCAAAATTTGAGGTACAGTGGACAGCTGGAGACCAAACGTGGTTACCATATGATGAGATTGCACATCTGAAAGCATTAACTGACTATCTTGAGGCCATCAGCATTGATGGAATAAAAAATTTAAAGGATATGGGTGACAGGGGTATATCTGAGGATGATCCCCAGGTGTTCCTTGGACACTTGACACTGCACGTTTGTGGAGGACATAAAAGCCGCCCATGTCCTCAATCAAGACACCTGTCAAATCGACATAACCCTCGACTGACTGGACCCCCTCCTCAGAATCAGCATCATTGTCACCACCATTCATATCAACACCCATGTACCAATTGCCAACCACCTCCCTGCAGATCACCACCTCGCCTCTCTCACCCATGGTGTTGTAGCCACCATAATCATTGTCATACCCATCGCTCACCCTCTCGTCCACAGTATCATGAATGCTGTCAGTATATGACCCCACCTAGACAACAACGGCTGATGTACTGATCACGGTCAAGACCCCCTACCAGCTCCTCACATCGCCATGGTCAAGGCTCCATGCACCAGACCTGCACCTGTCTTAGAAGGAACTTGGTCCACTGCTCATGCCAACTTCCACTTAGAACCCATCCTGTTCATCAGAAAGCTCTAAGTCTGTTGCCATCTGCTATGCTCCAGCAGACTGTATCAGAGATCATTAATGAGCTAACCATCCCAACTCATAATCACTCACCAAAATGGGTATGGTCATGAACAAATAACATGGGTCCAACTCCTAACCGCCCTAACATCAAATGTGTCAGTGCCAACTATTTCTGCATCTGGCTGGCACCTGGAGGGTTAAGCAATTATACTATGGTCCACCATGAGCAGCTCAGAACCTACTTTCAGTATGACAGAGCACTCCACTGAGGTGATGACAGTCTTCCTGGCATCCCTGCTGGGTATCATCAGTTCAGGGAAGCCTATAATCATGAGGCTAAGACAAGGGCCAGGTTTGTGTATGAGGAGACCGACAAGGATGGTGAAATGCATGTTGTTATCCCTGGGCCCTCACCTACTAGAGAAGAGGTGTTGGGACTAGATGCTGACTTGCAGAGCAGAAATGAAATCGAGGGCAGACAGACACTTAACAGAGTTGAAGCTGAAATGTTGAACAGTCTGCTCTGGGGTGCTGCTGAGCGCATCAAATGCCAACGAGAGAACTCACAGAGGGGTTACTTGCATCATCATGATCATTGTGACAATGATCACAACCAGAGGGGACCATTTGCTAGATGCCCCAATGACTCCCCCTTCGATCATCAGCACTCTCGCAAGAAAGCTCCATCCAGACATGAGAAGCAATCTGAAAAGTTAAAATCTGTCAAGACCCAACCCGAGTACTCAACTGATCTCGTTGCTGATAACCTCAGCTCCTTCTTCAGTGACATAAACCTGTTCCCTGACATCCTCCCAGATCAGCCCATTGCTGGGCCAAACAGTGTCACCCTTGATCAGCTGGCAGCAAGTGAACCTGTCATTGTTGCAGAAGAAGATGGTGTGTATGAGGAAGCAGGATTGGAAGGCATTGATGACCAATTGATGGAACCTGACACGACTGTGGAAGATGCCGAGTAGTGTGTCGTCTATGAAGTGTTCAAGGGTACTTTGTACCCTGAAGGGGAGACTGTAGGGTTTCAGCCCAACAGTGCAGCACAGATGGTTAGATGCACAGAAGTGCTTGATGTTTCTTTTCTCATCTCAATATGTTTCTCATTTGTTTGATTGATCCTACAATACCCGTACTGGTACTCTGACAGTTATGTGCCTATTCTCTACCATATAAAAGGGCCACTAGGATGTACCATTGTAGGGAGGGAAGTCTCCCTACTAGGTATTTTATTTTATTTCACTGTTTTTACTTTACAGATCTGTTCTGTTCTTATTTCCTTATCTTTTTACTTAGTGTTTGGACGCATTGTTAGCTTATGTAAGCCAACAACTACTTACAGTACACTGTACTTACTTAGAATAATAACAGCCACATTACCAGAGATGAGCAGATGGAAATAAAGACATAGAAGCCTCGGGAGAATATTTCTCCACTATCAGACACTCGTTAGATGAATCTCAGCCATTATTGGGACTTTTAGGGCATGTTTACAGTCTTTTCTTTGCACTCTTTGACCTCTACCAGGGATCCCTAGCCCCCTGGGTCGAACTAGGACCCTCTTCCAATGGGAAGACCCCCTTGGCCTTTCCCCCCACTAATGACTGAAAATACTGGCCAGACCAGGGATCGAACCTGGGTCCTCCCACTAGTACTGGGGTGCCTTACCACTAGGCTACCCGACTGTTCCTACCCTGTCTAGAGTGTGGATTCTCATCCCAACACCCACTCTCTTTTATCAAACTCTACACCATTAGGGGGATGCTTTTTACTCTCTACCTCGAAATACAAACCCATTTGTCTGGAAAATGAGTAGCCTTGTGAAAGCTCCTTATCAATACTGTTGTGACAACTTTGCAAGTTATGCACTTCACATAGGTGTTACATGTAGTTTCTACTTAGTGACTACTAAGTATTCTACAGATTCTACTTCTACAAGGCCTGCCATGGGCTCTCTGTAAGTGTAGGCATTGTGGCATGCAGGCTACTCATATGTTGTGACTAAGTATGACTACTATATGTGCTTATGCAAGCAAGAAATACTCACACCAAAATATACATCACACTGGGGTGATTCTATCTCCAACAATTCTTTCCACTGGCAATACTTCAAATTGTGTCAGTACACAGATGTGAGATTACACTTAAGAGTTTCTGATTCACATCTCCCAAGACATTTATACCTAGTTTAAATTCTGCCTGCTGCATTGTGTCTGGCTTTCCATAAACATGCATGCCATGACCCCATTATCTCTGCCAGAGACAATGGGGTTCAGTAGGGAAAGTACTCCAAGCATATGACCTATACAATTTCGAGTATAAGCACTTCACTATCTAAGATACTCGCCACGTCCTGAACACAAACAGTAATCGTACAATCGCTTGCAATTCTCTTGTACTCATTGTGAAGTAACCTCTTCAGTAGCAGGGCGTTGAATGGCTGTCCCAGCTGTTCTAGCAAATTCCAGACGGCATTATCATCCCTCTCTGCCTGCGTTTCGAGCGATTTTGGATGCCAAAGGCGGACAAGAATATATGTACCGGGACCGTGGCCAAGTTTGACCGACAGCGTGACAATGACGGGCCTCAGGCATGACCCATAAATCTCGTATGTGTAACGGGAGGGGCTATTCGAGGACCCTTGCAGTCTAACCGCCGTGACCTGGTGAATGATAGCAGGTAACATAAGCTTGTTATTGAGAAACCCGGCACGTGGTAACCCTGCAAGTATGTTGTACAATTTCTGTGTCTTGTCAAAATCCAGGACTCTGCACCCGGTAGGGTCACTGGAGATGAGCTGGATGCAGGGAACCGTTTGGTACGGCAAGAGGTTGGCAGGGAAACAGCTGTTGAATGACGATGCCTTCCCAACCCAATCTAGGACCGAAACATCTCCGGAAGCCGATATGATCTCTGCTAGGAGACGACCAAGTGCATGCTCCACAGACTCCCCATAGAAGATTGGCAAGTGGACCTTGAAGATTCCAAAAAGGGAGTAGGCAATATCTTCGGGTCGAGTGGTACGACGGCGTGATGCCCAGTGGAGTCTGGATCGTGCATTGTCCAGGCCTGGATAGAAATCCATAAGATGCTGTTTTGCTATTCCCGTTATCTTTTCGACTTCTTGGAGCAAGGCAGTATCTGTTTTGTGATTTGGGGTATCGCGGTTCATGTAGAGTGACCAGTCGTGCGTATAGAACAAGACAGTGCGTGAAGCTAGCAATTCTTGGAGTGTCCAACCTCGTTTGAACCAGACACTGTTAGCAAGTGGACCAGTGTTGGAGACGTCGGAGAGGTACACAATCGTCACGGACGATCGGCGGTACCAAGAAAACATAGAACCGATTGCCTCCTGCAATTCAGCACTGCTATCTTTGTCGATGCAGCACGTATCGCTCCATGCCCACTGGAAACCACGTTCGCAAACAAGAATGCAGAAGTCTTGGAGTTTCGCCAGACCATCCGTGCCGGTCAAGTCATAGATCTGTTTACCTTCGATGTCGCGTAGTAAGGGCTCGCCCCGCCCCCACCTGTGAGATAGCATTACAAAGCCAAAGTATTCTGGGACCGTATCACTGATTTTCGTTTGGAATTGCTGGCTGCTAAGCGAAGACATTGACGACAGTAACTGTTGGTATTGAAGGCTACGCTTGAAATTCGATAGCTGTGCATCCCGGTTACACAAGACACCAGTTGATGTATGTAGCAAACGTGGCGGAAAGTTTTCAAGTGTTTCAGATACAACTTTGTCAATCAATTGCTCAATATTGGAGGAATTGGAACTTGAAGGATCAGTCGCCAGTCTGTTCACGTGAGCACGTGCAGTCCCTTCTCTAACCTTCGCTTTGAGGTAACGCGCAAGCCGTACCTGAGACAACGCAAGATCTGGGTGCCCGAGAGGGCAGAGCTGCGAGGCAGTGTGTACGAGGCGAAGGGCCTCTTCGATGTCACTCACGGAATGCAGCGTTTGAAATCTTTCGTAAAGGGAATCAGCGAGGCTGTGAAGAGGATTGCATCGATCGGGTTGGGGTGTGAGTTCCAATGTAACCCGGCGGAGAGATATAATTTTCTCCAGATCCACCATGGAGTTCCCCGTCCGGAAGCGTTCATAAAGGGAATCGTCAAGTTCGCGAAGACTTATTTGTCTCTGCGAGTCGTCTAGGGAAATGTATTCCGACGCAGCTCGTTTCAACGTGATTAATTCATCCAAATCCTCTTTCCTCCCTTCCTCAATGAATCGTTCGGAAAGGAGATCCGCAAGTTCAACGAGAATGGAATGGCGTTGCGGGTGTTCCAGAGGCGTGAATTCCAGTGCAGTTCGTCCGAGCGTGATTATCGCGCTCAAATCGCCGTTGCTTGCTCCAACCCTGAACTCTTGGAAAAGGAAATGGGCCGGGTATTCCAGAGCTATATAAGTATGTGAGAAATTTACCTACATAAAAATGAAAATACAGTGAATTATCATATCAATTGAAGTCGGTTAAGAGTGATGTACCTCAGTCTCGGCCATACCCTTGAGGAGTAGTAGTGCCGCACTCCACGCTGTTTCTGGTTGGCCTCTGAAGACTCCTGGAAACATTGACGCATGCCATTTGTGGTTTCCCTTGCCGTCTAATTCTCCCATGATAGTTTCGAGCTGCGACAACCGTTGGCTCAGCCTTTGAGTGGGAACAGTAGAGGCCGGCTTGCTAGTTGGCACTACATAAACGCGAGACGGAACAGTGAACGTGTTAGGAAATGCCTTCGCAAACGTTCCAAGATGCCGCGACATTAGCATACCATCGTGTGTCGGATCGAAGTCGAGTGAGTGGAGAAAGATGACGCCAGGGTGACATTTGTTGATGAACCTGTAACGGTATTTGCACGTGATTCGTGAAGACCTGACGTTGTTCATCGCACTCACTGTGAGTTTAACCACTTAGTCATCATATCCTCAGCATCGAACCCCTCGCGGTCGATATGAAACGATGGCACGTCTACGAATACGACGTTCCCTAAGTTTGTACTGACGTTGCACCTCACGGCTTTGACTTCGTTTGCACGAAGATGTCCACTTGTGCTGGCAACTGGGAGGTCATGATGCTTGAGGAACTGCCTGGTAAACTTGAAATTGATTAGCAATCTTCACCGCTTGTAAAGTAGCCAATATTATTACCCAGCTCTTGCCAGCCCCGGCTGGGCCAACCACACTGGCGAGTTGAGGCACAAACGTTCGAATGGGAGGTATATATGAACTAGTATTTTGCCACTCACAAAATGACATAATCGTGTTTCGCAATTTCTGGCAGCTTGCCAAACTGACTTAGTTGGACCTCGCGCTGCAGCCTTGCATGAGTTCAGTGTACAGGATCGGACGTGTCGAGCACTCACAGATAGGGTCTCTGTCCTTCTAGAACATAAGAGGGCTGCACGTCTGAAGAAGGAAATCTTCAGTTCGCGTATATCATAGTCCGACGTCTTTCGCAGTTCAGCCTCCCAGCATCGTTGCTCCGCTTCGAGTTGCTTCACCAACTCTGGATCATTCAGTGCCCTGGCTTCTTCTTGAATTTGTTGCATTGTTTCCTTTTGTTCATGCAGGTCCTCCTGGTACTGCGTGTGAAGTGCATCTCTCGCAATCGTCTCGTTTCTTCTTTCTGCATCCACAAACTCTTCCTGGGTCAAAACGGCCTCCCTACCCCCCGGCATTAAGCCCCTGACTATCTCCCATGCTGAAGTCGAAGTGTTCTTGAATTGTTCATGGCGGGCCCCTGTATCGATTAGTGGCTTCCAGAAATTCCCCTCTAGTTGTAATACCCTGCTCTCTGCGACCTTCGCATCTTTCACGTTGTCCCACATGGTGGTCACCAACCGCACGCGCTCGGTCGCTGTGTCCCCACACAACCTGCCGAACATGTCAATATTCTCGCACACTGATCCTGACATTCGATTGTCTGTTATGCGATGCGTGTAGATAATACCTGTGAGGTTGACGTTGTTGCGGTATCTGTTCACATGCTGATTTAGTGATGGATCTGACAGGGCTAGTCGCTCACTTCTTCTCTAGCCATTCAGCGATCGTACGTAGTATATCTCGGGCTGATTGACAACCGTCGTCGAATCCAGGGGTGTCCACGAACACGTATTGTTGGTTGTTGGAAAGGTTGACTGTAAACTCTCTAATAGCTTGAGTATCAAGTTGATGTGCCATGTGGTCCTCTTTACTTCCCATGAGTTGGTTGATGAACTGTGTGTCTCTTAGCCAACGATGAAGGATCGTGCCCTCGCTTACGTTGGTTTTCCCTGATCCCGTAGGACCTATCAATCTGTGATATGCCAGTCAAAGGCGAGCAGGATTCACAGAGTAGACATACACGACAACCAACAGCTTGGTAGTCATTCTGGCGTCAGAGGGCGACTTCAGAGCGGGTTGCTATAATTCGCAGGTGTCAGGTATGTATAACACCCTCAAGACACAGCCTGGGCACGTGTCGGTACACCTGCGATAAGCCGACCGCCTGTTCTGCCTCACCTTTACTTATAGGGACTGCCAAACTATGCACCTCGATCACATGTTATTTCGGTCGATCAAGCACCTTTTATTTGTAGGACTACGGCTACTCCCTACTGAAGACTGGCGATTTGGTGCCCAATCCTGAGAATTCGAAGGTCCGAAGCCGGTCAAAACTGTGTCGGAGTAGGTGGGACAACTATTCACATAGGACGAGATCTGATTGTAAGTACAAAATCCGAGTCGACTGTCGACCTGCCTCATGTCAAGAATCCGACGTGGCCAGGTCACATCTTGTAGAGTAGTCGCTCGATCGTGGGAGTTATTGATAAGATAATTGATTGTTTTCCTCGCCCTATAGGCTCGGCTATTTATACTGTGTGAGAACATTATTCTAGAATAGTCTACTACAGTATGGAATGTTCAACTACCTTTGAGCTCTTTGTATGGAATGCCGGTACCTTCTACGTGATACCAACACTCCCCCTCAAGCTGGGGTCATACCCATTTCCTTGGTATGCCTCTCGTGCTTGTCTCTAGGTAGCGCTTTAGTAAATATATCGGCTGTTTGGTACCTGTCAGAACAATGACAAATTTCGACCTTCTTTTGGTCAATCTTCTCATGCGTGTAATGGTGAGATATGTCGAAGTGCTTCGTCCGTGCATGAAATTGGGGATTATAGGCTAAGGCTCGCGCTCCCTCACTGTCTGTCATTATTTTAGTAGGCTCCGTTTGTCTGTACCCCAGCTCTGCATATAGTTTCCGTAACCATACGCATTCTCGAGTACACTTAGCCAGCACGGCATATTCCGCTTCGGTTGTTGACAGCGCAATTAAGGTTTGCTTCTTCGAGCCCCAAACAATGGCTCCCCCTTGAGCTAAGAATACATAGCCCGTGATAGACGCGCGGTTCTCAGTATTGGCAAAGCTTGCGTCTACGTACCCTTGAAATATTTGGGTAGTAGTACTGCCTTCCTTTGCTCTATACACTATACCGTAGTCCTTTGTCCCTTGTAGGTACCTTAATATTCTTTTGGCCGCAACCCAATGCCTTAAGTCTGGGTTCGCTGTGAATGAGGCCAGTCTATTTACGGCGTAGGCGATGTCAGGCCATGTGGCAACCGCGGCATACATCAAAGATCCGATCAGGGAAGCATACTTATTTTGGTTAGTCGCTTCCTCCCGTTCCTGCTCCGGGAACATCTGAACCTTTGTGTCCGCAGGTGTCTTCACACTGTTTGCGCTCTCTAATCCCTGCGCCCGTAGTATAGATTCTATGTACCGGGTTTGACTTATTAATAAAGTTCCTTTTGCCCGGTCTCGTGTAATCTCTATACCGACAATTTTCTTCGGGTCTCCGAGGTCGGTAACCTCGAACATAGATTGCAGTTGTGCCTTTAATGATGTCATAAGCCCCTGTCGCGACGTGAACAGTAGGAGATCATCTACCCATACGGTAATGATTTCTATTCCCTCTGCCGTCCACCGGACATATGCACAGGGGTCAGACCATAGGCGCTTGAATCCGCCTTGCACTAACTGTCTATTAAGTTCCAGGTTCCACTCTCTTCCGGATTGTTTCAGCCCGTATAATGTTTTTATTAGCCGGCACACGCGTTGTGTACCGTCCTCGAAGCCTTCGGGTTGTTTCATATAGACTTCTTCTTTTAGCTTACCATTTAGGTAAGCCCCCTTTACGTCCATCTGTTGGATCTCCCAGTCCTGGGAAACCGCTAACGCTATTATTGCCCTTATGGTCTCTAGCCTCACTACCGGTGAGAAGGTATCCGTATAGTCCATCCCCGGTATTTGTGAGTACCCTTTCGCTACCAGGCGCGCCTTATACTTTTCTAATCTCCCTTCTTTATTGTATTTCCGAACGAGAACCCATTTGTTGGATACTGGCGTCCTACCCTTTGGTAAGTCTGTCAGTTCCCACGTCCCCATTCGGTGTAGCTGATCTATTTCTGTTTTGACAGCTTTTTCCCACTCCGACCATTCGGGTGAGTCGCGCGCCTCCTTCAGCGATCTCGGGTTGTCAGGTAAGGTACCGTTTTCATTTAGTGCTGCATACACTAACTCTGCCTGTTCTACAGGCCTGTCTTCGAGTACTCCCTCGTCGGGGTCTCGAAATGATTCTGGTGAGTCGTCGCCTTTGCTATCTGACAACTCAGGCATAGGATCGTTGAGCGCCCGGTAGTCCTTGACTACCCTGGGCCTTTTGCTCTTCCTCTGGTGAGTATCCTGTTCCTCTGTTGTCTGTTTTCGTTTACTGACGTGCTCTTGATCTCTTTTAGCTTCGTCTCTATTATTTTCGGTATCCTGCGCGTCCTCGTCAGCTACGTTCTCGGGCTCCGGCTCCCCCTCGCGCGGCATACCGTCTGACAAGGTGAGTGGAGCGCTCGTTGTACTGACTGGACCTTTCAGGAAACGAAAATTATGCGACGTTTTGATGGATCTGGTGCGGGCGTCGTAGAAACGGACAGCGCGAGGACCATCCACGAAACCCACGAAGGTGAGTTTGGTGGATCGGGCGTCAAGTTTATTGATACTGACGCTCTCGTTCATAATCCACACAGGACACCCGAACTCTTGGAGATGCGACACGTCGGGACGAAGTCCTGTCCACCTCTCGTACGGTGTTGCTCCCACCAACGCTCGTGTATGTGAGCGGTTACGGACGTACGCCGCGTGGGTGATTGCCTCGGGCCAGAGGAATGCAGGAACGTTTCCTGCAATCCTCATGGCGCGAGCAAGCTCACCCAACGTTCGATTGAAACGTTCGGCGACGCCGTTTTGTGCTGGGGAATAAGGTGCAGTGGCTTGTAGGTCAATGCCTGTGTCGCGACACCAGGTAAGCATTTCATTATTGACGTATTCTTTGCCATTATCGGCGCGTACGACCTTCGTCTGCCGTCCCAGTTGCCGTTCGAGATAGGTGAGGTATTCTTTCAATTTACTTGTTGCCTCCCCTTTACTAACCATGAACTTGATTTCACAGTATCGAGTTGCGTCGTCAATAAACGATATGTACCATCTCGCGCGCCCACTTAGGGCTTCTGTCCGAGCTGGACCCCACACGTCGGTGTGAATCATTTCACCCGGCTGTGTAGTTCTCGGCGCGGACTTTTCTGGAAATGGTAACCTGGTCTGCTTGGCCTCTATACACGCTGGGCAATCAATAATCGGCGACGGCATCACGGTGAGTCCATCCACCAACCGGTCGCGTTGAAGGCGCTGGAGTCCTTTGACTCCAATGTGCCCGAAACGCCGGTGCCAGTCGTCCCAAGTCCGTGCTTGGTACGCGCGCTCTGCAGGTTCATGTCTGCGGACGCGTAGTTCGTATATTCCATCATGTAGATTAGCTATAGCAAATAGATTATGTTTTTGATCATATAATTTCATTTGTCCTCCCCCAGAGACAGAGGAGCCGCCTTCCTTATCAAGGCGCGTTAATGAAATTAAATTATGTACAGCGTCGGGGGCATATAGTACGTTCCGCAATGTTATGACGGAAGTTCTGTTACCTACTCGTGCCTGTAGCACGACTGTCCCGACTCCGTACGCTGTGATTGCGTGATCTCCGATACCTCGGATCACCTTTTGTATAGGGACCATATCCCTAAATACTGATTTGTCTTTAGATATGTGTGCCGTGCTCCCTGAGTCGGCTACCCACATATACCACTCAACGCGTTCATCTATTCCTTCGTACGATACAGTAAATGCGTCATGTATACTACTTCTATCAGATGTCCCTTTCCCATCTGTGAGTAGCACCTGCTCGTCATCCTGTATGTCACGCGTAGGCAGTTCCGTGATCGAGGCAAAATTAGCCTGCCCGGGTTTAGCCTTTTTAGGCGACCTGCCGTGCTTTTTCCAGCAGTCGTCTTCTGTGTGACCTAATTTCTGACAGTAGCCGCATTTGGGTTTCCCCTTGTGTCGGCACTTGTCAGTAGTGTGATTGTCGCGTCCACAGATACTGCAGACTTTTGTAGGTTCTTTCCGCTTATTATTTACTTTCCTTTGAGTAAATAATGTTTGATCTTGCGGAGTCCCCTGCCTTCGTTTGAATTCGTCTACCAGTACCGCGGTAAGCTCTTCCACTGTGACCGAATCCACTCCTTTCCCGGCTATCCAGCCTGCCATATACGATGTGGTAAACGTTGTCCAGGACTCCGGCATGTTCAATAATAGAATATCTTTAAACTCGTCGTCCGGGACTGGTTTTCCCATGGCTGACAGGTCGTTCCGCATACGTTTGAGTTTATTAATATGCGCCGCGACGTTGTCACCCTCGGGACATTTGGCATTCAATAATTCTCTCTTTGCAATGAGAGCGGTTTGAACGCCGCGTGTCTGATGAGCCATTTTGAGATTTTCCCACATCTGTGCCGCTGTCTCGGCATGCATGACGTGGTCCATCTGTTGGTCATCTATATTTGTTAATATGAGGGTTTGCGCGATTAAATCTTCTTCTTCCCACGCCGCAATTTCGGCACTGTTGGTAGAATCCTCCTCCGGCTTTGGGTAGCTCCCCTCGGCGTACTTAAAGACCTTGTGCAAGCATAGGAATTTCTGCATTCGAATCCGCCATGCATGCCAATTATTATCTTTAAGCGTGTCTACCTTGTAGGATGAGATAGCGCCGAGGTTTCGTACCCTACTACCGGTTCCACTAGCGTTATTTGTACTTGTTGTTACGTTAACAAAGTCTTCGCCGGTTCCCTGACATAGTGACGCGAGGTTTTATTTAGATAGCGATAATAGCGATAATTCGATAGAGGATTTGTTTATAGCGACGAGCCGGGGCTCATAACCTGTAGAGTAGTCGCTCGATCGTGGGAGTTATTGATAAGATAATTGATTGTTTTCCTCGCCCTATAGGCTCGGCTATTTATACTGTGTGAGAACATTATTCTAGAATAGTCTACTACAGTATGGAATGTTCAACTACCTTTGAGCTCTTTGTATGGAATGCCGGTACCTTCTACGCGATACCAACACATCTGATCACATCGGACATTCTCATCTGATCTTGTCCCACAGGAACTGACCTCATCATACCAAGTTTTGCCTGCCAGGGCCTCATGTTTGCAGAGTGCCAATGATACTATGGTGCCTTTCAACACATGTTGTGCCTTGTTGGAGTTTAATGTTTTTACCTCAACATATGTTACTTGGGAGGCCCAAGTGTAGTGTTGTCCGGGCCCGGCCCGGCTTTTGAGGGCTTACGGCCCAGGAAATCTCAGGCTGGGCCATGAGCCGGGCCAGGCCCTGTAGACGGCTCGGCCTGGCCTGAACAAGGGGGGGGAACACAAATCATACATAGAAAGATTTATGTAGCTACAGATGAGTGTAACTACGAATTGCGAGGCATTACAAGTCATAGAACGGAACGAAGATGTCATCGTCATTGTTGGGTTCATCCTGATCATCGTCATCAGCAAGGCTTTCAGCAATATTGCCCCAGTCATCATCAGAGTTCACTGTAGCAGCAGGCAAGTCCATCATGTGGACTTCAGAAATGATGGACGGATCATCTGGAAAGAGATTATGTTTCTTGGACAAAGACTTCATACACTGTAAGGCCTCAAAAATGTCAGCTTTAAGACGGTTTTGCCACTTGCTGATAGTGATACCAGCAGACAAGAAGGCATGTTTGCAGGACACTGACGTTGCCATGATTGAAAGGTAATCGCAGGCCAGGGAACCCCAAACAGGGTATTGTCATGCATTTAAACCCCACCATTCCACAATAGAAACATTTCTGACATGTTCACGAGTGTTGAGATACTCGTGGAATCCCTGAAGCCATGGCTTAGCAGGGTCACCCCACAGATTGTGTGTATCATTGCACAAAAAGGAGTCGTTGTCAGCATTGTCGTCAGAAAGCGTGCCGAGCAGTGAATGTAGCTTGTGATTGTGCAATGTGAGGTGATGGCCTGGGTTCACAGTCTTTGACAAGGCCATGTCAGACCCATAGATAGTGTTATAGCATTCCTTGTACTGCTGCAATTAGGATACTGTGTAAACAACTAGCAGAAAGAAAACATATGATCGCTTCAGCATGCTTGATTGCCTCCAAAAGTAATTCTTCTCCCCAGTACATATGAATGTGGTTCAGCTTCTGTGCTGGATCAAGTACTGAAAAAAAGTCAGTAATTTACAGAGAATGTGACAGGAAGCACTTACACATTGCAATGATGTGCATGTCAGATGTAGCCATTTGTTCATAGTACTCTGCTATCTTGTTTAGCCTGGCATCCAGAGCATCAGTAAAATTGGCATATTTAGCAGAATCTTTCTGCAATGACCAAGATCTGAAGAGCGCCTCCAGAGCCAGCAAGACTGCATGCATTGTTGGACCCTGTTCAGTTGAGAAAGCATGCTGTGCTTTCTCGGCTTGCTATAGATACAGAAGTGAGCTAACCAGAATCAAACTAGGTTCCAAACTTACCACCAGAAGCGACAGAAGCAGCTGTACTCGCTCCCATTCAGACTCCACTAATTCAAGGTCCATCAACTTTCGCCATTTCTCTCTGTCATGTTCTTCTAAGCCGAGTGACCTAACAAAGTAGTTTACTTCCTGCATGGTAGGTGTGCCAGTTAGTAAATACAATCTGAAGGTCAGAAGGTCATATGGGTGGAGACTTACCTCCTTCAAGTCTAATGCATGATGAAGCATCAAAAAGGTAGATGACCACCTTGTCTTCATGTCAAGGAGAAGTTGTAAAACTTGTGTGCATGGAACATGGCCATCGTCCATGCAGGTCTGGATGCGTTGAAATAGCTCTTTCTGCTTTGCAGAAGAGCGTTCCTGCAGCTGTAAGACATAATGCTTTGGCTGGCAGTAAACACTGCAAGCATTTCACAATTTTTCTTGCCAAAATATGTTGAAAAAATGGAAAGAAGAGATATTCTTTTATTTGGGCTGTGTTCACATAAAAAATGCAAATATAATATTTTGTTTTCTTTGTCTTTTCTGTGCAAAAAAATGAATTGATGGTAGTGCTGATTAGCTTCTATGCTAATGGGTATTACCATCAATCAATGTTTTGTGAAAAGTCATGCAAAGAAAAGAAAATATTATTTTTGCCTTTTCTCTTTGAAAACAGCTGTCAAAAAAGAGTATCACTTTCTTCAATTTTTTCAGCATGTTTTCTGAAGAAAAATTGTGAAATGCTTGCAGTGAAATGCTTACCTTGACTGCAATTGTGTGCACAAGTCCGATCTCGTCTTGTTCCAATCCATGTCATAGAGCTACCAAGTCAGCAGAATCTATATCTGGAGCAGTTGGATCATAGTGTTTCGACTTGCTATGGGCTGAAAGGAATGCTTGAGTCGCAAGGTTTATGATATGGGCCATGCACCTAAAATAGATGAAATTTTATACAGATGTAAACGAGGTTATGCTTACCACAGGCACCGCTTTTTTGCATCAAATGCCCATCCAGAGTCAGCAGTGATATGTGTCATGAACTCGTTCATCATTGTATCATTGTTTGTAGCATTGTTGCAAGTAACATACCCAACCTGACAGAGGAGAGTGCATTAGAAGTATATGAGTGAGATCAGTACACTAGATACTTACTTTGCATGTTGCACCGACCCGCTTGACCACTTTGTAGAGGGCTTGACCCAAGCGAGTGCCATTGTGTGCATTATTGAGTTGCACAAACCCTACCAGCAATGTCTCGATGGTCCATATGTTCGGTGTTCTTTCTTCAATCCAAGATGCAGTGACAGCAAAGTACCCGTCGACATTTGAGGCTTGCCAGCCATCGCATGTCAGATTAATTCATCCCTGGACAGTATCACTCTGTAGCAATGTGTTGAATGAAACACTGGCTTTTACATTAATGGCAGACTTACTGAGAAACATTTGCAAAGGTCTAAAAGGTTGGTTTTAAAAATATCGATGATAGCCTGTCATGTCTGCCTATGACTTGGGATCTTGATGACATTTTTGGTGCGAGAGGCAATTTTGACCATCTTTTTGAAAACAGGATGCTGGAGAGCATGGATAGGCTAGTACAGTTCAACTGCTGACCTGGCTGATGTTGATGTTGGGGCACCTACCTGATCTGTCTCGATCAACCACAAAATGGTTGCTTCTCGAAATGCAGACTCCGTATAAACGATCTGGCCTCTTTCGACGAGGTGGTCTTCCAAACTCAACTGCCTAGCGAGGGCCAACAGTGTAAGGCTTGATGTCGCCTCTTTGCACCGCTGTTTCGTATCATCTGGCAACATTGATGTGAATCCGTTTTGTGCCGCCCATTTGAGATACTCTGCCTATTATTTGCCAGTCAGAATAACAGGGTTACAGGTATCATGATACACAATACCTGATGGGTTGCCTGCATATGTCGTTGCAACGTTGATGTCTCGTTTACAAAAGAAATCGGTTGTTTGTATGATTTGCTGCGAGACTCTGTAAATGATTCCTACTAGTATGAGGAGTGTGGTAGGACTTATGAGCATGCAGTACAGTCTCTGTAGTTCTTTCCCTTTTTTTCATATGGCATTGAGAAGAAAGCTTCGATGTCCTGGGTACGCGAAGTATGTGACTTCTTGATAGGCTCATCCACGTCAACAAGGTCGATGTCTTTCAGGAATCCGTCGGACCCAGTTTCAGTGGGCTCGTATGAAACAGGTGGTGGCTCATCAATGTCGCTTTGGGGTGGCAGTGTCGATGTTACTGAGCTGTCCGATCGTGCCCAACTCTCAGGTCTTGTCCCTGACAGGTAATAACAGAAGGTTTTTTTAAAATAGATTAAGTAGGCAAATTATATATTAATGAAAAGTCTTTGAGAAACTGCTGTACCTTTTACAAGTCGTTTTTTCTTGGCTGGTACCTCCATATCTGTAGGTTCTACATTTAAATTCATCAGTATGAAGTCAGCTTTGTGTTTTGCTGACGCAGCACCATGTGTTGTGAGGGCAGCTGATTGAATTTGAGCCTTTCTGTGCGATGTCAACTCTAGCTCAGCAGCATTGTTGGCACACGTAATCTGTGCTGAGGGTACAGGGGCATGTCATGGGCATGGCTGTTCAGTGTCAGCATTAATAGCATCAACCATTTCACAATAGGAATGGGGATTTGACTGAGTTGGGTGATTGAAATAAGCTATTACCATATATACCTGCAAGAACAGTCTACTGTATAGTTACCCAGCGATCGCCATGCAGCACAGCCACAAAGCCATGGCCCCAGGCTGCGGCTCATGGCTTGCAAAAAGTCAGGCCGGGCTGTGAGCCCCCACAGGCCATCCCCACGGCTCGGCTTGGCTCAGGGCTTGAGGCCAGGCCCAGCACAACACTACATGTATCATTGTTTGGATTGTCCAGCACACACGGGCGGGGCCAGCAGCTGAGTTCGAAATTCAAACCTTGTTCTCTGGAGCCATGGAACATCGACTCAAGCACACTGATCTTAGGTGTCTCTGGGTGACACTAGCATCCTTGGTAGTGCTGGTGATCCAATCCATGGTCCCCTTCCCAATGCCTCCCAAGAGCAATAGCAATCCCAAGGCAGTTGCATGATGGGTCCCAGCAGAAGAAGAAGCACTTGTAAATTTCCTCCACCAGCATCGTGCAGAGGCATCAGATGGCACTGGGAATTTCAAGCCTCAAACATACAATCAACTCACAGCTTCCCTCACACCTCATTGTAAACCAGGGACTCCTGTGAAGATGACAGTGCAATGTAAAACCAAGTGGAAAGTGGTATGTTATTATCTATTATTTGATCATATTATTTTATTGTGCTGATCATCGCCCAATATCCAGTTGAGACATTTGTATACTGAAATCAAAAGGTATCACAAGACATCTGGAGGGCATTGGGACAATGAGCAAAGTGCTGGGATCATTGGTGCTGATGCACAACATAAAGGAGGTTGTTGCTTAGCAGAGGGAACCTGTGGGAGAGCTGTAGGTAACCTCAGTAGTCTGGCAAGCTACTATATTATTAGTATGTACCTGTAGGTATCTACAGGGTGTCAATAAGTAGGAATAGACATAAGTAAATGGTACTCACCCTCAGTAGTCTGGCAAGCTACTGAGGGACTAGGAAAACTATCTAGTGCTATGTGCGATGCAAAGAGATTATGTAAGCTAGCAAACACATGCCAACAATGGCTGGTTGCATAATAATCCAACACAACAAGTGTGGGATGTATACATGCAGGTCAAACATATCAATTTACTGCATTTATCTGACTGATGGTCATCATCCCAGGCACACAGGTCTCTTCGCCCATACAGAAATGAGGGATGGGTGCTTTATGATTTAATGCATGAGATTATGCTGAATGGCATGGCAAGTGGTCAACACACCTTTGACACTAGTACAGCTGCCTCTGCTTCCTCCCCCATCTTCAGTGCTCCCACTACCACTGTGTCCCATTCTGCTGCTGCTGGCAGCTCCGAAAACAATAACCCTGTGGAGCTTCCACCCCCTTCATTGCTGACCCCCACAAATTTTTCCCTTCTGACTTCTTCCATCCTTAGCCCAGCAAGTGCTGGTATGGCAAGTGGCAGCGCCATGAGTAGTGCTGATATCAGCATGAGGCCTCCATGTTCCAATGCATCTAGCTGAGGAAAATGAACTCTCGCTGAAATCAGTGATAGTGATCCAGCCACAGCATCCAATTTCAGGGAGCTACCATATGCTCCCACCATCTTGTCATCTGTGGACATGGCACCTGTTGTGAAAAAGAGGAAGGAGGCAACAATAGGTGAATCACCTGCTGTGATGTCAATGGCTGATGCAATCATGATCACAGCTACAGGGGCATCCTCCCACCACTCTTGGCAAGCACCACCAGCAGCACCTCTGGTGGAGCCTCCCCATCCATTGTTGGTGAGCCTTGTAGGTGCTGTCAATAACCTCGCAGGCACTGTCAATCACATGATGCAGCCAGCAGAGGAGTGGCAGAGTATGAAGAAGCAACAGGCCATTCGCATCTTGGAGGATGAACATGGCAACCTACCTATCAAACAATGTATTCTGCTCCTGCACCTCATTGGGGAAAAGGACTACATTGCTGACATTCTAACTGTGATTGACTGTGACCACTGCCTTCCATATATCTTAGATCTACTTCAAAAACATGGAGGTGGTACATCCACATTGTTCCCTACTAATTTCAATTCCAACTGCAATGTTTTCCTGTAACAATTTGTTGTACTTTGTTGTTTCATTAGTGTTACTGTAGCAAATCAGAGTGTTTGCTTCTTGTTTGAACACATGGCTGTATGATTGCAAGACACAAAATGGTACAATGGGGATATGCAAAAAGGTACAGTGATGATACAAAAAGACTAGTCATGATCGGAAAATGTAAGATCCATACCATCATCATAATCCCTCTTGAGTTTGACACCCTCATCTTCTGATTCCTGCTCAACAAAACCCTCTCTGAGAATGCACTGATAATTGTCCCACATGGCCTGTGCAATGCCATCTCGCATTGCACTAGCCTCAATGTCTGGATCACCATAGCTTACCTCCTTGACTCCAATAGGATCATCATCAATCATGCCACCACCAACCATATTGCTCCCAGGGATTGGACCTTTGGTAGGATCATGAGTGCTGATGAAATTATGGATGGCACATAGTGCACTAGGTATGCGAGCTTGTGTGGCCAGGTCATATTTGGGTGCAAGTAGTAAGATTCAAAAGCATTGTTTGAGCACACCGAAGATCTGTTCAATAATGTTGTGTGCAGGAGCATGCCACGAGTTGAATAATTCCTCTTTATTAGCTGGCCTATTAATTTAATCAGACAATGAGCTTGGGGTGAATAATTTTCACTTACCTTTGATGTGCATGGCACCATTTAGCGAGATGATACTGGACATTCTGGTAGGGAATGAGAAGTTCAGTTCACAATGGGAAACTGGCATCAGCAAGAAAGTACTTTCCTGGAGGAATGTGGAGGCCTTTCATAGATGTGTCTTGGTATATATGTGCATCTGTAGCCAAGCCCTCCCATCCAGTCAATGCATAGGTAAAGAGCAAGTCGAAATTGCAGGTGAATAGGCAGTTCTGCAAGGCAAATCCCTTGCAGTTCCAGTAGGCACCATGTTCGAGAGTGCTGGGAGCAGCATGGATGTGGCTGCCATCTAAGGCACTGATAACTCCCTTAAAGAATGGCCAGAATCAAGAGTTGGTCTGAATTCAGGTGTGGATTTTGTCATTGTCAGGGAGGTGGATGTATTGTATATAAAATGGTGGGGAGGAGAATACTGTCAACATCTTGTGGAAGTACCTGTGAGAGTTCAGGGGAGAACAACAGCAAGGTAAAATACATACTGTGAAACTGTTGCATTTGAATGTTGAAACTGTTCACCAACATCTTGAATGGTTAATCCAGTCATGGAGGTATATAAAAATATGGCAACCTGTTCCTCGAGTGAGACAAACTTTGAGTTGCCATGACCCTGGGCACATAGTTCCACTATGAGCTCTGCAAAAACATTCCCATACATCCCCAGCTCGCATCAAATCTGGTATGGGTGCCCCACAAGGAGCTTGATCACCCAAGCCTCTCCAGAGAGGGCCGATGTATGGTAAGGTTCTGGGGACTTTCTTTGACATTCTGAAGCCTTCAGAGGCTGGATAATAATGGCAGTTGCACACACTATGAGACTGAGAATCAATGCCATGAAATGGTGGATGTGCTGCTGAACTTCTGGTTGATGATAGTCCATACCACAGATAACACTACTGATACAAGTACTTTTGGTAAGCAGGCATATTTTGATCTCCACCTCATTCTAAGTGACACCCTTGTCACATGCATGCCAGGTTTTGCACCTACCTCCCATTGCTGAATGGGCTCTTAGGCAACCTTGCCAGTGCCCACATGGACCTTCAACTTTTATGATATCATGACCTCATCCATACTGCCATTGACTGCATAGACACTCCTGATAGCAATGCTGACACCAACTCCCAGCTTTCCACCTCTACTTCTGATGCAACCAGCATGTCCCTCAACTTGTCACTCTCTGACTTCACTATGGACAGCTTCTTTTCTTTTCTGGAAACTTCTGAAATTAGTTTCACAGGTGGATTGCATCTGGACCACCAACAGATACTGACATTTGAAAATGTCATCATTGCACTGATGGACGAGGTTGAAAAATCATGCTACCTCAATGCTTGCAAGAAGGCCTCTCATGCTCCCCAGCTCCAGCTCCTTGAAGGATGGTGCCTGAACAATGACCTCAAGAAGTTTTGTCGAAAACTTCATATTAACCCCAACAAATTTGCCCATCTTGTCAAAAAAATAGAGAGTCATCCAGTCTTCAGTAACAACTCCAATAATCCCCAACTCCCTGTCCCAGTCCAGCTGGCAATTTTTTAAAATGGAGTCAGCCCCTATGGAAATGGGGCAGCTATGGAAGATGTTGCTGAATGGGCAGGTGTCTCCATCGGAACAGTTTACAATTGCTACCAGCAGGTTATGATTGCACTTCTCCACCTTCACAATGATGTGATCCACTTTGACCCTATGGAACTAGATGATCAGGAGGAATGGGAACAGGCAAAATGTTGGGTTGAATCCCATAGTTGTCCAGAGTGGAGGGGGGGCTTTTTGTGCATTGATGGGTCACCCATTAATCTATTCCAAAAACCAGGTTGGCATTGGAGAAGCCAGGACTGGACCACTGCCTCTTCGCTATGGTACTGCTGCTTGTCTACTCTACCTCCTCCATCCACCAGAACACTCCTCAGGACCCCTGGCACTCATTCACATGACCCCACCTCCTCCTGTCTCCGCTCCCCTCTCACTGCTCGCCCACACCCCTCCCCGTGCCATCTGCCCCCCGACACTGAGGCAAACCTCCGGGTTTGCACCCCTCTCTGCTCTCCCCATTCTCTTGTTCTACTCTTCCTCTTCTCCCGCCTCTACGTCTCCGTCCCAATCCTCTTCTACTTGTCCCTCCCTCTGTTCCCTCTCTAGTTCCTCAGCTTCTTCCAGCGCTGACCCTTCTCTTGGTACAAACAGCCATAACCTCCGTGCATGCGCTAGCCCTCCTACCGGGAAGCCCTCTAGGGTCACAACCTTGTATGAATTTCCCATCCTTTCCACCACTCTCCTAGGCACTGACCATCTCGGCAGTAGCTTCCTTGCGCTCGTCATCATCATATCCAGCGCACTATCGTAGACCTGCACCAGGTCACCTTCTTTAAAGACCACCTCTCCGGTTGCCGATCCCAGTACCTGTTTATCGAAGGCAGCCTTTCTTTTGACAGCATGCCTGACAGCCTGGCCCGCCCCATCCAACTGTTGCTGCTCTACATAGGCCAGCTGTACGTCGACGTCCCTGCTCTCTACCAGTCTCGTTGCCTCCTCTATTGGTGTGTGTGCTGTGTTGATGATGAAACCTAGTAGTAACTCCTTTGGCAACAGCTGGAACGCTGGTACTATGCGTTCATTCAGCTGCTGTATCGCTTCTTTGAAATGCACCAGCCACGCTGCTGGTACGCCATCCGTCCTCGCTGATTCGTTCGCGTCCTCGCCCACTTCTGGGCTGCACATCTGTTTCAAGTGACCTATCAATTTTCTGTTAGCATTTTCTACTAGGCCATTGACCCATGGTGCATATGCTGCCACCACATGCTGCTCCACTCCATTTGCCTCGCACCATGCTCTGACTTCCCCATTGTTGAAGTGGGGTCCACTGTCTGTCATGAATGCCTCTGGTGCTCAGAAGGTTCTTCTTACTGTCTGTAGTCCTTCGATCGTCGTCTTTGCTGTGCCATGCGTTTTCAACTTGAATCCCCACATGTATTGCGGGTATGTGTCCATAATCAAGAGGACTGTGTGGTACCCTCCTTTGCCCTTTGGTAGGCTCAGGTAGTCCGCTACCAACAATTCGAACAGGTGTCGTCTGGTGACTGGGTATAGCAACGAGTGCAGGCCTGTGGAGCTGAAGTTCTTGCATTGTGGGCATTGGTGTAGTGCTTGTATGATTGACTGGTCGAGTCATGGACTGTAAATTCGATCCATTAGTTTCAATTTTACTAAGTCCCTACCCCAGTGTCCGTTCGCTTGATGTTCCTGCATTGCCAGTTCAATCACTTCTTCTTGTGTGACGCATTTGATCTCTGGCCTTGCCTGTAGTGACTTAACTGATGGTAGCTGCCACAGCTTCCCATCCCTGATCCTGTAGCCCTCTGCGCGATGCCTTGCCCTCTTCTGCTCTCGGCTCGTGTCCTCTTTGTCTAGCTTTCCAATTGCCTCGACGACCTCTAGGAACAAAGGTTCATCAGCAAACCTGTCTCATAGCTGTGTGAACGAGGCATCTTGGCCTATGGAGACCAAATCGTTCATGATGCCCCTCGCTGCTTCCCAGTCCTCGCTGACTGGCCACATACTCCAATCCCCTTCCATTACTGGCAGTCCTGCATGCATGCGACTCAATGCATCGGCTGCTGCATTCATCCTTCCTGGTCGGTGACATACATCTATGATCTGGTGCACTGATATTCTGTCTCTCCACTGTGCATGCACTGTGGATAGCCTGTCGTTGCATAGTGTGTCCCTGAGTGCTATGCAATCAGTCTCTACCTCAACTGGGAATCCCCAGATCGTGTCACTGAAATAGTCAAATCCGAATTTGAGTGTGGCGAATTCCAAGATATACAGTTTGTACTTCTCTTCTGTTGGTGACGTCCGTTTCGATGTGAACCCTACTGGGTGTACTGTTGACACTTCCTCCCCATTCGGTGTCCTTGACATGAACTGCTGCGCTAAGACAGCCCCGAACCCTTCTTTGCAGCCATCCGTTGTCAGTATGAATGGGGTTCTGTCGAACTTCGGTGCTCTCAGCACTGGTTCAGTGACCAGCAATTGCTTGAGCCTGAGGAACGCTTTAGTGTGCCTCTGTGTCCAATACTTTTCTAAGACTCTGTCTCGTAAGTACTGGTGGTATCGCTTCTTTCCTACCTTCATTGCTGGGTCTGTCACGTCCAGGTTCCTCTGTAGGTCCATTAGTGGTGCAGCTATCTTTGCATAATCCTTCACCAGTGATCTGAAATAGCCTGTTAGCCTGAGGAATCTCATGAGCTCTAACAACGTGTTGGGTATTCGCCACTTAGCTATGGCCTCCAGCTTGGTGACATCTGGCTTTATGCCTGTTTTCCCAACCCTTGCTCCTCCAAACACGACCTCTGAGAAGAAGAGTTTCGTCTTCACTGGTGAGAGCGACAATCCCCTTTCACGACACCTTACGAGTAATCTTCGGACTCGCTGCAGTAGCTCTTTAAACCAGTCTCCCACCATTGCATTGTCATTGACGAACGTTTCCAGGCCCAACACCATAACCAGGTCCCTGAAAACTGTGTTAGTCATATCTGAGAAACATGCTGGTGCACCCAGGAGGCCCATCAGCATTCGCTGGTAGCATTGGAACCCCCACCCATCCGTATACACACAAAGGTACAGTTGATCTTCCTCTTCCACTTCTATTGCGTAAAACCCTGATGCTAGGTCCATTACACATATATACTCGTGTCCTGCCAGCCGCTGTTGTTTTGCTCGGATGTCCCCCTGCAGCATTGGCACTACTGTCGTCACCTTGTTGAGTTCGCTAAAGTTCTGGCAGACCCTCCACTTCGGCTTGCTTGCTCCTTCCGGCTCTTTCTCTGTTTGTCTTGGCTTCGGTGGCAGCTCCCCACTTGGTTTTTCCCCATGTATGACACATTGTTCCTCAACGATCCACCTTATCTCATCCATGGTCAACCCCGCCATTCCGTGAGCCTTCTGAGCCAGTACCGTGGGATGGACTGCTTTGACTTTGTCTGAGTGTATGTCCCTAAGGATTCCTGCCCTGTTGAACTCATCCAGTACCAGTAAGTACCATTCCTTCTGTGCTTGTGTTAGTGGTTTCTGGTGCACTTTCAACGAGAACTTAGTGTCTTTGGGCACGTTCAGTCTGAACTTGATGAAGTTCACTGGCTTTACTTCGCATATGGACAGTGCAAATGTGTCTGTGAACTCTGCAACCAGGTCTTGTACCTGTTTCAACTTGTTTGGGGGAAGGTTCCCATACTGGACCATTTCCACTATCTTGCACACTCTTGGAGCGTAGAACGGGCCTTTCGAGGTGAGTCTTGTAAACACCTCCTCGCTGCCCACATCGTCCTCTATTCTCATCTCTTCCAGCTGCTCCCCTTCGTCCCCTTTCTCTACTCCCTCACTGCTGTCTTGTGCCGCCAGCGCTCCTACTCCTGCTACTTGCTCTCCATTCTTGTCCCTCCCTTCCTGACCCTTTGCCTCTCCTCCAGGTACCCGTGTGGGCAGCACAGTTGCTGGTATCATTCTCTTTCCTAGGTTTGCAATCTCGTGGCGCCTGTGTCCCCATGGTAGCAAAATTGAGTCTGTGCTGTAGTTGTGCACTGCCTTTGCCTCGTCCAATAAGGGTTTTCCTATCAGCATCCTCCATGACCCTCCGCTGGGGAAGATTTCGAACGACGTTTCGACTGACACTGGTCCCCACTGTACCCTGCCCATCCATGTTCCCTCTGATGGTACCAGTGAGCTGTCCACCATCTTCAATGTCCTTGTCGATGGGTTCAGTCTGTCCAGTCTCCTCTCCACTCATCAGTATGCTTCCGAGTCAATCGCGTTTATCATGGCGCCACTGTCGACCATGGCTAGGAACCATACACACTCTCCTCATGGGCCCTCTAGTCCTGGTACTGTCATGAATGGGTCGCTTTGATACATTCTCGCTGGCTTGCCTGTCGCCTCCACCCTATACACATCAACGATAGTATTCGGCTGCGACTCTATGCTACGACTAGCATCAACAGGCATCACCCCTCCCTTTCCATCTTGTACTGGTTCGTTGCTAGTCAGATCTCTCTTTGGGACTACAGTTGGTCCACTGTTGTCTGTAGTCCCAAGTCGTTTTCTTCCTGTACCCAGCCCCATGTATTCTCATACTCCCCTAGTTCTCCTTCCATTTGCCAAGCGTCCCATGGCGTGACTGCATTTATGAGTGGTGTCGTGCTGGCCAGTTGCAATGCTGCCTGGGGTGGTGCTGGCCAGGTGTAGTTCACCGGTGCTGGCACAGTCCTGGGTTGCGTGGCTCTCCTCAACATACCCGCTACTAACTGTCTCCACCATGTCTCATGTGGCTTGAGCGTCTCCCTTGCCATGCACATGCTGCCGACGTGGGGCGGGTCTGTCACTAGCCCACAACTGAAGCACTTGCCTGCGCCTGCAGCTGCTGTCCCTGGTTTCAATGGGTATGGTCTCTCCAGTGACAGTGGGGTATCGTATCTGTATGTCCTATGCCACAGTTCAACATCTGCCTCGTATTGTCATCTGCCTGCCTCTGTGTCTGGTCTCTTTGGCAGAATGCTTGTCTTCTCTAAAATCTGGGACCTCGTGAGCAGGGGGTGCTGCATTCCTACATTCCATGTGTATGCTGCCACTGCTATGTTGGGGGCAAGTCCTTGCGATACCAACGTGTTACTCTGCCCTTGAGGCTGCGGGACATATGTTGGGTGTGCATACCCTTGTGTGACCGGCATGCCTGCGGTGCATACCGACAGGTTTGACATCTGTTGCTGCAGGAGTGCAATGGTTTGGTCCCAGGTTTGGTCTGCCCTCTGTCTCTCCCTGTTCCTCCTGAGTTTCTCCACCTTGATGCTCCACACCACCATGACAAATTCCTCCCAACTCGCATAGTCTTCGTCCAGCTTGTCTCTGATCACTTGTGGCGCACCCTCTATTGTGCAGAGTATTAGCATTCCGCCTGCATCCCCCATGCTTAGTGCCAGTCGCTTGACCCTCTCTGCCCATAACACATGGCTGTAATCCCCTGCTCTTCCTTCCTTGACCCATTCTCCAATCTCCTCTTCTTTCAACACCTGGTCCTTGATATGCTCCCTCTGCTGTACCCTCATCAACTTGGGCCGTCGGGCTGGTGGCCACCGTTTCATGAATGCTGCTTTCAACGTCCCCATATCTTTCTTGTCCTCTGTCAGTAGGTCCTCAAACCACTCATTGGCATAGCTGCCTGGTGCCAGTTGTAGTCCGAATCTATCCACCTTCCTCGCTTCCGACCACGAGTCTGGTACTGACAACTGGAACTGCGCGAACCAGTCTGCTGGTTCTTCTTTGTTGCCATAGTCTCCATGGAATAGCGGTATGATTTTGGCAGAGTCTGACATGATCCTGCTGTTTCCCCTTGTAGCCTGTGTGGTCGTTGTGTTCACTGTGGGGTAAGCTCGTGGTAGGTTGATGGCCATCTGCCTGTCGTGTACTCGCTGTTGGGTTGCTCTCGGCATTGGTGAAGGGGGCGTGGATGGCTGTGGGTTCTGCGGTCTGTGTAGATACATTGCTGCTGGCATCGTGAACACCGCTGTTCGTAGTCTGAACTGTGCTGGGTCTCCTCCTAGTCCTTGATATGTGTGTGTGTCTCTCTGCCTCCTGCGTTCCACTCCCAGTATCCCCGTGCTACTTTCTGATACCGAAGACTCCGTAATGCTGCCTTCTGACATTAGTCTGCTATCTGCGTTCCAGTCCCAATTCCCAATTCCTCTGAGTGATGCTACTGTTTGAAGTGTGATTGAGTCTGTGACTACTCATCGTTGTGAGGTTCATGATCCCCTCTCGTCACCAGATGGAGAAGCCAGGACTGGACCGCTGCCTCTTCACTATGGTACTGCTGCTCGTCTACTCTACCTCCTCTGTCCACCAGAACACTCCTCAGGACCCCTGGCACTCGGTCACGTGACCCCGCCTCCTCCTGTCTCCGCTCCCCTCTCACTGCTCGCCCACACCCCTCCCCGTTCCAGCATGGTGAGGGGTTCTTTGATTGTAAGTCATGCTATTCACTCTCTGCTCAGGTATGTATCTCTATGGCTTGGATGTCACATACTGACTATTGGTGAAGGTTGTTATCCTTCCCCACAACCTTCACATCATTGACTATGTGATCAGAGTTCCTGGAAGCCTTCACAATTCTAATGTATTCTCATGCAGTTGCATTTATCATCACCCAGAGATGTTCCTTGGAGCTGATGAGTGGATTTGGGCTGACTCTGCATACCCATCCCTCCCCTGGTGTGTCGTCCCCTTCAAGCGATCAAGTATGCAGTTGATGCCCAATACACAGAAGATTTTCAATCAGCATTTGTACAAGGTGTGTAAACAAGTGAAAACCCTTGGTCTGAGCTAATCTATTCTAAGAAAGACATCTGATCTGAACCTTTCTATGGATTGTTGAAGGGCTGATTCCAATCCTTGCATGAAATGTGGTTTCAAATTCAAAACCAATGAGATCTCAAGTTTGCAAACATGTGGATGAGGTGTTGTCTCATTCTCCACAACTTGATACTCAAAATTGAAGAGGATCTTGGTGTTGTAAGTTCCAATCTTGATTATATGGAAGAAGTGGAGATGTGGGGAGGTCTGTTGGTCTATGAGCTAGATGATGGTGGCGAGGATTTCATAGGTACACCTGGACAGTTATTCCATAGTCACCTGGTGGAACATCTATTCCACAGGCTCAATACTTAGTCATGCTTGTATCTACTGCACAATCGATTGATTTTCAGTCATGATTCTACATGGGGGAGGGGGGGGGGAGTGACAACAAAGTAAACTACAGCAGTAATACAACATGTTAGCAAGACCCATACAAGAATGACCCTAATTTTCACTGGCAGCACTGGAATTCCTCTCTGCCTCCAATCAGGCTAACCTCACCTCCTCTAGCTTCAATTCCAACTCCAGCTGCCTGGTCCTCTCACTAGCCTGCTTGGTCTTCTCACTTTCCATTGACAACATGTGCTCATTTTTGGCAATCTTCAGCTTGAGATCATGCTCACACTGAGCATTCTTGTCATGGGCTTTGAGCTTCTTGCTAATAACTTCAGCTTGAAGTCTCAACTGCTTCATCTCAGCCTTGGCTTCAGAACTGTTCTGGATTTGGTGTATGAGGCTGTCAGATGCTTCAGAGATCTTGGCACATACTTTGGAATTGACATCCTGAGCCTGCTTGCATGCCACTGAAGAGCCAGAGCTAGAGGGGGCATGAGAGGGCACAGTGAGAGAGATAGTGCTAACATCCACAGCTTTTGTTTTACCCTTGTTGCCAGCACCAGCCTGGTGTGTGTGTGATGTGAGTACCTGAAGTACACTGGTGGTAGATGGGGGGGTGTCAGTGCTGGTCAGCACTGGCTGAGAAAATGGTTTGGAGAAGATGGGAGTGTGATTTGTTGAAGCAAGAGGGCTGATTGGAGTAATGGGAGAAATGTCTGTGCCATAGATGGACAACAATATGTTTTGCAGAAGGGGGTCAATGTTATCATCAACACTCATAGGGGGATTGGATAATGGACCAGGAGAAGGCAATGCCTGAACATCATTGTCATGGGGATTAGTGTCTTTGAACTCAAACTCCTCATTGTCCTTGACACCAGGGTCTTCATTGGAAGGGGGTGGGTTGACCCAGCCATCACCTACCAATGGCCATGAGGTCATGGCTGCCATCATACTTTTCTCCCCTGCAAAATACTGCTGTGCCTCTGCAGCAAAGTCTTGTCCAGGGTTGGCTGTGCTGAATACCATGTTGTATGATGGGTTTGTCCTCCAGAAGCCATGGATGTCTTCCCACCAGGGGAAGTTCTCAAGAATTTTATGTATCTATGCTAGTAATTAGTATACTGGCTCACAAGCTAACATGAGTACCCACCAAGTAGCTTTCACATTTGTGGATTTGCCTTCAATTCCTCAGTGGTAAGGCCTGCCCCAGTGGAGCCAAGGGCCTTGTTGGCCTTGTTGTATTTTTTGTGAAGCCTAAAGCAGCTGATTAGCCATAGATTCAGAACTAAACTGGTAGTCTAGGGGTGTGATAGATATGGACTTACAAAGCAAAATGGTTCTTGATGGGTTTGATGAAGAAGGCTGGATACATGGCATACAGTTGTCTGATATGTGGATCATGGTCAAGCAAGAAAACAGCATTAGCAACCTGCTGATGGTAGATGTCCTTTTGTGTGCTGTGGGCAACTCTTCTTGTGAGAGTGTGAAGGGTAGTGTTTAAAAGTCCACTTAAGAGCATCAAAAAACTGTAACTTAACTGAACTTTAACTGTCTGCAACTGATTTATTTCTGGTTTGGTCTTGGTCTTTTTCAGTTTTGGTCTTGGTCTTTCATTTTTGTGAAAATTAAAGACCAAAAAAACCCAGTTATAACCTGTTGCAACCGATGCACAGCCACACCTTCCATATATGGTAACTACCCCCTATTTTCTGCTCTCTATCCTGAAATTTCTGGACTTGTTTTGAATTTTTTGATGAATATTGAAGTTATCTGATGAAACTACTGACTGAGATATCATACCATTCATTTTAGGACCTGAATATACACACATTTAGTCTTATATATATGTATATTTCATCAGTCTGGGTTGATCACCAAGCCTGTAAGTGGTTGCTATAAAAACCAGTTACAACTGACAAAAAGACCAAACTGGACTGATTTAACAGTTTTTTGTGGTTTTGGTTCATTTTTTTGTAATTAGTTGATTTAAAAAACTGGTTTTGGTCCAGTCTTTCCAAAAAAGGAAAAAAAAAAACCGAACCTAACTGGACTCCAAAACACTAGTGAAGGGAAAGAGGGGAAACTGTAGGTAAGACCTAGGCTTGTCCCAAGGGGTGCTGTGTCAGAAGGAGATAGAAGAGAGGGCAGTATCAAAGAAAAATCCTTCTTCACCCTCTAGGGGGAATGTAGGTGACAAAGAACTCAAAAATCCACCTTAGATAGGTGACAGTGATTTTTCTGGGTGGGAAGAGGCTTGTAGGGACTTGGGACTCGAAAGGCAGTGATAGTAGACTCTTGTAGATGACAGGAAGATTTTGTAGGTGCAAGGGGGATCGAATTTATGAACTGGTGGCAATTTCTAGCACAGGAAAACTCAAGGATGGCAAATAGATGGTAAGACAGACTCTGGGGGACACTAGGGACACTTTGGAGACTCAGAAATACTCTTTAAAATGACTCTTGGGACTCAAGGGGACTCTCAGATACACAGATGTTGATGCCAAAAGGTGGGTGATTATTTTTCTAAGTACAGTGGACTTTTGTAGCATAGGGACAGTGGTATCTAGGGTGAAATTGGAATACATCAGATCTGTCATATGTCAAAAGCAATGAAAGAAAATATAAAGGCCAACACATGGATAATCACATGCACAGCAGTGACATAGATGAAGATAAAACAGGAAGAGTCCATAAAATGAAGGTAAGTTCCAGTAGAAGGGTATAGACAATGTGCCTGGGTAGCAAGTACACCCAGTGGAGACTAGTGGCAATTTCATCAACAAAGGAGGTGGTGTTGTCAGGGTAGACCCTGATACTGTTGTTTTCCATACTGTGTCATCTCAAACAGTTTTCTGTCCTGTTTATTTTATTTTCTAACTCCTGGTGAGTAACACTAGAGTCTCACACCATTACTCTCAATTCACTTATGCCCCACAATGTTTGCAGTTGACTAGTTTCATCAGACAATATTTGGTCAGCCATTGCACAAAGTGCATATTGATGTCTATCAATGTTCAGCCTGTGGCCCTCCATTTGAGCTTGGTTGCATTCATCCCATCCTCGATTAAATTCTCAGAAGGCAAGTTGCTCTGGGTACTGCAGGGCTATGTTCAGCGGTGTGTTTCCATTGATAGTGGCTTCTGCTATATGTTTGATGCATCTTTGGCATTCTGGATATCATTGATTCTCATGTATGGCTCCATACATACAACCATACCCAGATCAGTCCTGAGTAGGGTTCACCCCTACACTTTGAGACCTATTGTCTTGGTCAGTGTCAAGGTCCATAGGATCATCCATGACCCTTAGAGATGCATTTCATATGCTCTCTTCATTGTTGGTGGAGTCAGGATGATGCTCTGTCCTCCTGTCTTCACTGATCCATACCTCCCCCCATGGTGTACTTGTCATCATGACATTGGGATATATCTTGATGCTGGAGCTTATAGCTCCTTGTAGACAGACCATATTTATTGCATTGTCTACCAGTCTGGCCAAGCCAGTGCAGTCCCTGTGCATGTGTCAGATTTCTTCATGAGCTATGATTAAACTTTTGAGGATTTCCTTTCAGTATTCCTCCCTGCATCAAAGATGGTATGCCATCATTTGTAATGTGGAGCATATCCTCCATGCATTATCTGGAGGAGTATTCTCTTTTGCATGTCTTCTGTTGACCACTCCTCTGTCGTATTCTCGATGAGTAAAGTCATCAGGGCATTCTATCGCTCTTACAAGTGAATTGTCATTGCTGAGTAGCCCTTCTGCTACATGGTTGACTTAGTGTCAACATTTGTCACACCTTCCTTCATGGACTGTGCCATATAGATGGGACCATTCCCATCATTCAAGATTGGCATCTGCCATTGTCTCATAGTCCTCATTTTCACTGACATTGTTGGTTTTGGGAAAACTAGATTCTTCAGACATTATGAGGGTTCCCTCTGAGGAGTTGTCCTCTTCAATACATATCATGGAACATGATATTATTTCTCCATGATCAGGTGACTCATCTTCATGATGTATTCCACCTAAGTATGTGATGGGCTTGTCATCATCATCTAATTTGGAATAGTTTTCATAGTTGTGATCGATGTCCTCATCTTCAAGGCTTCCCACCTCATCAGGGTCATTTCCTGCATTATCCTCCTCATTGTTGTTGTTCTCAACAACTATGACTTTGTCAGTTTCAACATGTTCCTGTGCTTCAGGAACACCATCATTTTCTGCATCTTCCTGGATGTCAACTGCATATAGTCATGGCCTTGATACAGCCTTATCCTTTTCCTTGTGGAGGCAAGGACAGCTGGGGCCATATGACCCTCCTCTGAACAGTTATAGCACATTATTCCTGGCATGAATTTTCAGGGTTGATTCCTTTTGCTTGCAAGTTTCCTTGCTCTTGCTCTTGGGGTTTGTTGCCCCTATCATTGTGGTGGTATTGCCCACCTTGCCTTTCATGGCCAATGCCTTTTCCTGGGGAATCAGTCTTTTGATGATAAAATGCATTCCCCTTTTTGAAATACTTGAACTTATTGTTCATAGCCAAGCCCATTGTGCTCTTGTTTCCATGTGGGTGTGAACCACTTCATCCCTGGGAGGTTTTCCCTCCAGAGCTGGCATGGCTCACCTTCATATGTTGATTTATTGCTTTTTGCACCATTTCCATGTGCTGTACTTCTTCAAGTATCTCTTCAATTGTGGAGTGCCAGTGGATATTCTGCAAGCCTCATATATTGCTTTTATTATTGAATGCAGTAATCCCTGCAAAAACTTCCTCCTGAATGGGTAATCATCAGGAGGTTGCACCATTCAGCATGCATGATGTTTTAGCTCATTATAGAATGCTAGAGCTCCTTTGCCATGCTCATACCTTGTTTGATCATACTTGTCAGCTGCATTCTGCACTGATGCTTCATGGACAAATCTTTTGAATAGTCCACATATAAGATCTTCAAAGGACCATTGCTGCACTTGTCAGTTTGGTGATTTGACCTCTTGTTCATACCATTGGGAGGCTAGTCCCTCCAAAAATAATCCAGTGTACAGCATGCAATCTTCATCATGATCTGGTCCCATAATCTTAAATGTATGGAAGTACTTTAATATCTGGCCTAGCCAGTCATTGAAGTTTTCCAGGTCATCCTGGCCTCCATGCTTTCCAGGCTTCAGTGGGCTCATAGCTTTCACCTCTGGCCCAACTTGGCCCATCAGTAAACTGACTTGTTCCCAGATGTGCTGAGCATATCTGTTCTGCATAAATTCCATATATCTTGTATTTCCTGGCATATATGTATCCCCTTAGATAGTTAGGTCAATTACCCTGTATCTTGGGGCAACCACCAACTTGGGGAACATTCCCACTGATGATATCTATATCATCATCTTCATTGTCATTGGGGTCATCACCTCCAGGGGGTCCACCCCCAGGAGGACTGCCTCCAGGGAATCCTCCACTGGGGAGTCCACCTCCATAGTATCCTTGAGGGTCATGCCCTTGATCATTATCATTGGGAGGATTCCCCCCATATGGGCTTTGGCTGGGAGGTCTGTTCCTATCTCCCTGCCTTCCATTTCCTTCAGAAGGGTATCCCCCTTCCCTTGCAGTTTCATTGCTGCTGCTATGGCATGGTCTCTTGCCATTTGATGGAGGATGGCAGTCCCTCTTTTGGTGCCAAATATCTGTCTTATTATATCTCAATCATGCCTTGAGAAGTATGCCAGGCAATTCAGCATGTCAGGGGCAAATCCCCTTCTGTTGTAGTCTGCCCTTTCTGGTGCATTAGAGCTTCCATTCAGAGGGTTTCCCCTCCTGGCAGGCCCTTCCTGCTGTAGTTGAGGTGTGAGTTCCTCCTTCTTTACCCATATTTCAGTATTTGGGCTACCAGCTCTGCTGGTGTGATCATCACTGTTCCTCCTTGCTAGCATATGTCTTATACATGCTATTGCTTCTGCATGGTGCCAGCCAGGGTTTACCCCATGATTGTGAAACTCCTTGGGGCCATACCCATAATCCAGCCACTGTTGTTTGATGTTTAGGAGGAATTTGTTCATGATTTCAACTGCCACATGTGGGTCAATTGGGGGGTCTCTTGGGTATTGCTGGGTTGAAGGGCTTTTCCCTTCTTATTGGCCTTTTTATTATCCTTTTGGACCTCAGAAGGTCCTTCTGGGATGTAACAACTATTTTCGTCAGGTGGGGGATCACCTCTGCCATCTGGTGTCTTCATTGTTCCTGATTTTACAGCACATGCATATGTGCAAGTAGCTGTGCAACTCATATTGTGAATACTCAATTACACAGTTCAAAAAATTGTAAGGTTTGGGTACTTTTCATCTTAAGATCATGCCTGCAAACTGTACCATCTGGTATTTGCAAAGTATGATATGTAAAGACAAAGATTATTCCATGTAAATTTTTCAAGACACCCTATATACAGTAAGCTGCCAGGCATGTGATACCAAAGTACCACATGCCTGTGATTGATAATAAGCACCATATTCAGTGCACCCCTAACACTTAAGCTGGTATCAGAGTGCTGAGCTAACAGTGACATAGGAAAAAGAAAACTATGTTAGCAGGAGAGGGTTGTGATTTACAGTAGTTTGATAATGTTGGTTCTGTCTTGCATCTGTATCATGTCTGCTACAGCTGTGTCTGTATATTTTCTCTGCACATATCCATGATGTTGCTAGTACTTTCTGGTGTGCTCTGCATCGCAGTGCAATGAAAAACTACACATGCTGAAAGGATTACCATCATGCCAACAGGCTTACTGCACTCAATCCTTCATACAATTTGTTGGGATGTCTTTCACAAAAAAGTGTACTAATACACAAATCAAATGTGCTACTAAGTGTCAATCTATTAGATTCAAAAAAAAAAGGGTTTGTCTGATGAAGCATGAACAAGTTGATTACTGGTCAGTAAAATGGAAAAATTGACTGCAAGAGTTTATGGTGGCTGTGAAGTGGAGTTGCTACAATTGTGCACAGATGAGGGATGGGCATCATGCCACTAGCATTTGATGTTGGCTATGTGGTATGTGATTTGGATCTGCAGCATTGCAGCATGATGGATCAACCAATGGCTCATGGCTAGTGGGAAGTAGGACTCACAAGCAGCAGTAAGGAATCTGTTTCATTTGTGACAAGGTCAAGAGGCTGAGTTGATGCAATGTAATTGACAGAAAGTGGATTGAACTTTGAACATTGGAATGTTAGCACTTGTGATGTAACACAGATATCTACAGCATGGCTGACCTGTGGACAGTAGGGAGAGATGGAGCTGCCACATCACCAATGTTAAAAAGGGATATCTGCAGTGGGGTTGGCAGTGGTGAGGGCTGTTGCAATGGGGATCATGGAAAGAAAGACTGAGCTATTGCAATGATGGGAAGGGGATACAATGCTGCCATGGAGCTGGTATTGTTACAATACAGATGATGGGAAAACAAGACTGACCTGTTGCAACATGGCTGATGGAAAGGGAATGTAATCCCACCAGCATGCTAGTATTTGTTGCAATGTGGATGGTGGAAAACAAGCATGAGCTATTGCAACATGATTGATAGGAAATACTGCCAAGATGTTGCAGTGCAGATGGCAGGAGACAAGACTGGTTGGGGGAGGGGGATGTGACACTGTTAGCATGCTGGATTGTTGCAATATGGATGGCAGAAGACAAGACTGAGCCATTGCAACACGATTGGTGGGAGGGGAATGTGACACTGTTGGTGTGATCGTTGCAGTGTGGATGGCAGAAGACAAGACTGAGTCATTGCAACATGGCTGGTAGGAGGGGAATGCAGCACTGCTGGTGTGCTGAATTGTTGCAATGCAAATGGCAGAAAACCTGCTCAGAGCTATTGCAATGCAATTAGTGGAAAGAGATGCAGTACTGTGTTGCAACAGGTGAAGCAACAGGAAGCAAGATGTGGTGCAGGCATTGCAATACCTACAACATGAATTGGAAATTCCAGCCATTGTGTACCTGTATCATGACTGTTGCAATGTGGAAGTACAATAGTTATGCTATTTTAATGCAATACATTAACACTATTGCCTGCCTCTACTTCAAGTACCACTGTTAATGTAAAGTCCATTGATGTACAGATATTTTACTTGACCTTGCAGTTACATAATTAACAAGGTATCAATCTGTCTGGGTGGCAATTGAGCCCATGCCTGTGGTGTAATGATGTGACAGCAAGACTATTTTCAAGCAAGGGTGGCATCAGCAAATCTGCAAAATGCTATTTCTACTATTTTTATACTATTCTGCACTACTTATGGCTTTTTCACACTTTTCATACTTCTTGCACTATTTATCAAAGTTGTGAAAGTAAACACCACCACCATAGTCAAATAGTCAAAATAGTCAAAAAAAAAAAAGTCCCTATAGTCAAAATAGTGATTAAAAGAAGTACTTTGTCAAGGCTATCACCACATGCCACAGGTACCACATGCCAATGTGAAGGCCCCAAATAATGAGTGATAGAGCAAAATAAACAACAAAAGTCATCACTGTGCCCATGGAGGGGACATGAAGGGACAGGAAGGGTGGCAAATCTGTTTCCAGTGTTTGTGACCCAATGTCTGCTGGCATGTTGCAAACTACAAATAAATAATGTTTAACACATGCAGATGGATGGAAATACATACCATTGAGGGTCCCTCCAATTGTGGTGTGACTGGTACCAGTTCCATCACAATGGTTTGCAACTCCATGCCCTTCACCATTAGTTTGGCCATGGTCTATTACTTGTTCATCTCTGAAAAACATGTTTGATGAAAAATACATACTGTTCATCTGGCACTAACAACTGGTTGTAGAATATTGTTTGAACAGTATGCTGTAAGATGAGTAACAAGAAAACTGGTGGAGGGGCAGGAAATGCACAGCAATATGTTAGGTGAGTCAGACTTCACATGCCATAACTTGCAGCCAGGATGCAATTTCAAATGCATGATGGTCAGCAAATTTATTCACATAGTAAAACTGAAACTTGTCATATGATTCATTAGGCCTGATGCTTGCTGGGTCAATACCTTGGGCATTGCATGTATGAACTACCCACATCCCTGTATTATTTGGGCCATCTCCTACATGATCAAACCAGCATATGATTGCACAAGGATACTCCATACCCAGGTGCTTGAATGATAAAAAAAACATGGGACATCTTCTTGTTGGAGATTGAATCACCTCTGTGTGATGTACATTTGGTGCGAGTTTTTACTTGCTTACATAAGCGCTTAGAGCGCACTTAGTAGTACAGTTTTTGGTACTGTTTCCTCAGTAGTTGAGTCACTACTGAGGGTAAGCACATATATTCCTTACAGTAGACTACTTACTGATACCTTGTAGCTGCCTACAGGTATATTTAATATAATAGTAGTTGAGTCACTACTGAGGCTGCCTACAGCCCTTTTCAACACTTCTGGATTCCAATCATCATGTTGAAGCTGCACTTGAAGAAAATGCTACAAGATATCGTGGAACTAGGGTATGTTAAGTTCAATTGCTAAGTCCCTCATATTCCTTGCATGCATACATTCTGTGATTTATTGATTAGAATTCATACACATAAAACTATGAATAAAGGCATATGGTAGGTCCTGGCCAATGATACATGGGCCTCGACTGACATTGGAGAGTCATCCATATTGCCTGGGTCTTCTTCAAAACTTGCTGTGGATTCCTCAGCATCGCCTTCACAGTCTTGTTTGTTTAATGCATTGTGGTCAGTCTCATGTTGTTGGGGTAACAAAAATGTAGGGACTACTCCAGTGTTGTGGAAGACTCCATGATGTGAGTGAAAGCTTGCAACTTGAGAAAGGCAGAAAATGTGAGGATGATTTCCACTGGGACATTGCCTTCAATGGCTGCAATATACACCTATGGGAGACTGGTCAATTGTAATGCATCATTCAAAAAAGATGATAAACAAACCTTCATAAGGCCTTTGGAATCATTGCCATCCACTGTGTTGGTTGAGAGCTTGATCGTGAGAGTTAGATAAGATATTGATTACTATCCCTTGCCCTATCAGATTGGGTATTTATACTGTGTGAGAATATTATTCTAGAATAGTCTACTACAGTATGGAATGTTCAACTACCTTTGAGCTCTTTGTATGGAATGCCAGTACCTTCTATGTGATACCAACACTCCCCCTCAAGCTGGGGTCATACCCATTTCCTTGGTATGCCTCTTGTGCTTGTCTCTAGGTAGCACTTTAGTAAGTATATCAGCTGTTTGGTACCTGTCTGAACAATGACAAATCTCAACCTTCTTTTGGTCAATTTTCTCACATGTGTAATGATGAGATATGTTGAAGTGTTTTGTCTGGGCATGAAACTGAGGGCTGTATGCTAGAGCTCAGGCTCCCTCACTATCTGTCATTATCTTAGTAGGCTCTGTCTGTCTGTACCCTAGTTCTGCATATAGCTCCATACACACTCTCAAGTACATTTAGCCAGTGCAGCATATTCCACTTTGGTTGTTGACAGCCCAATTAAGGTTTGCTTCTTCGAGCCACAAACAATGGCTCCCCCTTGAGCTAAGAATACATAGCCCATGATAGATGCATGGTTTTCAGTATTAGCAAAGCTTGTGTCTACATATCCTTGAAATATTTGGGTAGTAGTATCACCTTTCTTTGCATCATACATTATTCCATAGTCCTTTGTTCCTTGTAGGTACCTCAGTATCCATTTGGCCACAACCCAATGTCTTAGGTCTGGGTTTGCTGTGAATGAGGCCAATCTATTTACAGCATAGGCAATGTCAGGCCATGTGGCAACCATGGCATACATCAGAGATCCAATCAGGGAAGCATACTTATTTTGGTTAGTCACTTCTTCCCATTCCTGCTCCAGGAACATCTGAACTTTTGTGTCTGCTGGTGTCTTCACACTGTTTGTGCTCTCTAGTCCCTGCACCCATAGTATAGAGTCTATGTACCAGGTTTGACCTATGAATAAAGTACCTTTGGCCCAGTCTTGTGTGATCTCTATACCAACTATTTTCTTCAGGTCTCTGAGGTCAGTAACCTCGAACATAGACTGTAACTGTGCTTTTAATGATGTCATAAGCCCCTGTTGCCATGTAAACAGTAGGAGATCATCAACCCATATGGTGATAATTTCTATTCCCTCTGTAGTCCACTGGACATATGCACAGGGATCTGACCATAGGCATTTAAACCCTCCTTGCACTAACTGTCTATTCAGCTCAAGATTCCACTCTCTTCTGGACTGCTTCAACCCATATAATGTTTTTATTAGCTGGCACATGTGTTGTGTACCATCCTCGAAGCCTTCGGGTTGTTTCATATAGACCTCTTCTTTTAGTTTGCCATTTAGGTAAGCCCCCTTTACATCCATCTGCTGTATTTCCCAGTCCTGGGAAACTGCTAGTGCTATTATTGCCCTGATAGTCTCCAGTCTCACTACCAGTGCAAATGTATCTGTGTAGTCCATCCCCAGTATCTGTGAGTACCCTTTGGCTACTAGGCATGCTTTATATTTTTCTAATCTCCCTTCTTTATTATACTTTTGAATGAGGACCCACTTGTTGGATACCAGTGTCCTACCCTTTGGTAAGTGGGTTAGTTCCCACATCCCCATTTGGTATAATTGATCTATTTCTGCTTTGACAGCTTTTTCTCACTCTGGCCATTCAGGTGAGTCATGTGCTTCCTTCAGTGATCTTGGGTTGTCAGGTAAGGCACTACTTTCATTTAGTGCTGCATACACTAATACTGATTGTTCTGCAGGACTGTCTTTGAGTTCTCCCTCATTGGGATCTCAAAATGACACCAGTGAGTTGTCACTTTCATTTTCTGACAACTCTGGCATAGGATCATTGAGTGCCTGGTAGTCCTTCACTACCCTGGGCCTCATACTTTTCCTTTGGTGAGTACTGCTGTCATCTTCTGTCCATTTTTGTTTACTGACATGTTCTTGATCTGTTTTAGACTCTGTTCTATTGTTTTCAGTATCCAGCATGTCCCCATCAGCCATGCTCTCAGGCTCTGGCTCCCCCTCACATGGCATACTGTCTGGCCAGGTGGGTGAAGTGTTTGGTGAACTGACTGGGTCCCTTAGGAAACAAAAATTATGTGAAGTCTTGATAGATCTTGTGCAAGCGTCGTAGAAACAGACAGCTCATGGACCATCCAGGAAACCCACAAAGGTGAATTTTGTGGACTTGGCATCCAGTTTGTTGATACTGACACTTTCATTCATTATCCACACAGGGCAACCAAATTCCTGGAAATGGGACATGTCAGGATGGCACCCCATCCACCTTTTGTATGGCATTGCTCCCACCAATGCTCATGTGTGGGAGTGGTTTCGAACATACCCTGCATGGGTAATTGCCTCAGGCCAGAGGAATGCAGGAACCTTTCCTGCAATTCTCATGGTGCAAGCTAATTCACCCAACATGCGATTAAAACATTCAGCAACACCATTTTGTGCTGGTGAATAGGGCGCTGTGACCTGTAGGTCAATGCCTGTATTGCAACACCAGGTAAGTAATTTGTTATTGACATATTCTTTCCCATTATTGGCACATACAACCTTTGTCTGACATCCCAGTTGGTGTTTGAGGTAAGTGAGGTATTCTTTTAATTTACTTGATGCCTCCCCCTTAGTAACCATGAACTGGACTTCACAGTAATGTGTTGCATCATCAATAAGGGATATATACCAGCACACACACCCACTTAGGGCTTCTGTCCAAGCTGGCCCCCACATGTCAGTGTGTATCATCTCACCTGGCTGTGTTGTTCTCAGCATGGATTTCTCTGGAAATGGTAATCTTGTTTGCTTAGCCTCTATGCATGCTGGACAATTGATGATTGGCAATGGCACTATGGTGAGTCCATCAACTAACTGTTCATGTTGGAGACATTGGAGTCCCTTGACTCCAATGTGTCCAAACTGCCGGTGCCATTCATCCCAGGTACATGCCTGGTATGCACACTCTGCAGGTTCATGCCTGCACACTTGTAGTTCATAGACTCCATTATGTATATTGGCTATAGCAAATAGATTTCTTTGTTGATCATATAATTTCATTTCTCCTCCCCTGGAGACAGAGGAACCACCTTCCTTATCGAGGTGCATTAATGAAATTAAATTATGTACAGCATTGGGGGTATACAACACATTCCACAAGGTAATGATGGAAGTTTCATTACCTACTCATGCTTGTAGCATGACTGTCCCGATTCCATATGCTGTAATTGTGTGACCAGATTACTTTGTGTGTAGGGACCATATCCCTAAACATTATCTTACCTTTTGATTTGTGTGCCATACTCCATGAGTTGGCTACCCACATATACCATTCAATGCACTTGTCTATTCCTTCATATGATACATTGAATGTGCTATTATAAGTATTAGTACTACTACTACCAGATGTCCAGTTCCCATCTGCATGTAGTACCTGTTTGTCATCTTGTGTGTCATGTGTAGGCAATCCTGTGATCGAGGCAAAATTAGCCTGCCCAGGTTTAGCCTTTTTAGGTGGCCTGCCATGCTTTTTCCAGCAGTCATCTTCCATGTGACCTAACTTTTGACAGTATCCACATTTGGGTTTCCCCTTATGACAGCACTTGTCAGTAGTGTGGTTATTGCATCCACAGATACTACAGGCCTTCATAGGCTCCTTCTGCCTGTTATTTACTTTCCTTTGAGTAAATAGTGTTTGTTCCTGCAGAGTGCCCTGCCTGCATTTGAATTCATCCACCAATACTGCAGTAAGTTCTTTGACTGTGACTGAGTCTACACCTTTCCCAGCTATCTGCCCTGCCATATACGATGTGGTAAACATGGTCCAAGACTCTGGCATGTTTAATAATAGGATATCTTTAAACTTGTCATCTGGGACTGGTTTCCCCATGGCTGACAGGGCATTCCACATTCACTTGAGTTTATTAATATGCATCATGATGTTGTCACCCTCAGGACACTTAGCATTCAGTAGTTCCCTCTTCACTATGAGGGCAGTCTGGATGCCACATGTCTGATGAGCCATCTTTAGATTTTCCCACATTTGTGCTGCTGTCTTGGCATGCATAATGTGGTCCATCTGTTGGTCATCAATATTAGTTAATATGAGGGTTTGTGTGATTAGGTCTTCTTCTTCCCACACTGCAATTTTGGCACTGTTGCTCGAGACCACAGGCACAGATTATGATGCAGAGAGTGATAATGAATTCAATCAGCCCATCTAGGAGAAGGCACAGGCTGGTTTGAAGTGCAAGCAATTGGATTGTGATGATGATGGCTGTGTCACTTCATCAGAGGTTGAGGACTTCAATGATGGATATGAGGATCACAATTTGCACTTTCATATGTGGCCTGCTGAGGATGCATGCATCAAGATGGTACATTTTTTTACTTACTTGAACTGTACATTTGATTCTTTTGGAATCACAGACCAATGATGGAAAGAAAGTAAAGGTTGACAAGGATGCAGACCAAGAATTGGGACAATCATCTTCAATGATGACCAAGGGGATTCATCCTGAGATGCCAATGTTCATTATTGTATTGTTCAAAATATTATCTTCCTTGTTGCTTGACTCATGTCTCCTTGGACAGGCATCTCAACAACTTTGTCAGTGGTGCAGCAACTTTGGATCCACTGCAATTACTGTTGTTTCTCACTTTCTGGTTTCAGATTTAAATTCTGCTGTGCTGTCTCTCCCCAAGGTCTGGTCAAAGTGTTCTAAGCAGTTGGACAAGTTGGCATTTTTATATTCAGACCAAGAAACTCTTGACCCAATCCTTGTGGGAGCAACTATCCTCACACTGGGCAGTAAGCAGGTGATTTCAGAGGAAGGGACTGTTCAATCCAAAGAGAAAGATACTGCTGCCTTAATAATTGCTAATCTCTGTAAGTCATACTGTTGTTTATGCACACTACTGACAACTAGTTGATAGGACCCCACCTTTTGGATCTCACATTCAACACTGTTTTTCTGTTATATTCACATGTGCTCTTTGCTTCCCTCCCCCACCTTGCTCATTAGTAGCAGCTATGATCCTTTGATTAATTAGGTCTTTTGACTAATTGTGTCCTTTTCCACCAGAGTCAGTAGATTTTGACAAAATGAGATGGCAACTGCCATCAATGGAGTTACACAAATCTCAGCAACTACCAGTCACTACCTTTGGCAACAACTGCAGCAACTACCATTCACACTTGAGGGTGCTTACCTAATGCTTTGTCTGAGCTGAGCTGGGGTCAGAGTTTGAATATTGGCAGGTGGCTGTGCAGCACAGCCACCCTGGAAAAAAGTTTGGTCAGCAGGCTATGGGAAGGTTTATTTTTGGATTGGCAAATTAAACCTTAACTAGCACAGTGACATAGGGGTGGGAATTGCACTGCCACAGTCTGGCAGGTGCCAATGAAAATGTGACCAATGCTGGGATTGAACCCAAGAACTCATTGGTAATCACTACCATTGTAACCACTACACTATTTGGCTTATTAGCATTGTAGGCAGTTAGTCCATTACCACAACCAATTGCTTATGTAATCCAAAAAGCGGACTACATACCCTGGTTTTCTGCTTCACCACACTTGTTCCCTGGGTTGTATGATATTCTAATTCATTCCAATGTAATGTGGGCATGATATTTGTTATATCTGTACATAATTTTGTTCCAATTCAGTGCCCAACATGGCTGTACATATAAATAGGGGTAAAAATGCGAATTATGTTCCCAATTGTGCACTTCTGGACATATCACAATAAAAATTTAACCCCAGCCTGCCCTAGTAAATATCTACAACATATATCAGTCACAGATTGTCAGGATCAGCCAATCCAGAGATATGATTAGATCTCCTCCTCCCCAATGTATGTGCTGGGGAATTAAATCATCCCTCCTGCTGGAATTTATGGTGCATGGGGATGATGAAGGGTACATAGTACAATGTCCCTGCAAAAGGATCTGGCAGGTTTACTAGCAGGATGTGATCAGACACTGTATTTATGGAATTTTATTGATGGGGCCACCAATGGCCTCCTTCCAGGATGATAATTAATTTAACACCTGGGGAAGGTGACTAGGCATGTTGTCTTCCAATCTACCATGTTTCAGCCAGATCCAATAAGTATTGAAGGAGCAGGAAGCAAGCCAAGGTTTTTGGAGCATGGGAAAGTGGGCAAAGATTTTAGGAGACTTGGAAAGCATGTCAAAAACTTGTAATAGCACACCACACAATGGAGTGATTGAAAAAATAAGTACATAGCTGGATTCCTACTTTGATTCTGCACTGTCCACAACCATTTTTGCATCACCAAACCAGCCCAGTGTGTTTGGGATTATTCTCCTACAGATCTTGTGCAGTTTTTGCAGTTTATTGCACATCAACTGGTTTGCACTTTTGTGGAAATATAGCTATCATATTATGGTAAAGTGTGTCTGGAGTTGATTCAGGAGTGCTCCTACATACATTCTACAAACTATCTTAGCTGCAGAGCCATTCTGTGGTGTGTTATTACAAGTCTCTTAAATCTTCACCCACTTTCCCATGCTCCAAAAACCTCAGCTTGCTTCCTGCTCCTTCAATACTTATTGGATCAGGCTGAAACTTGATACATTGGTAGAAAATATGCCTGGTCACCTTCCCCAGGTGTTAAATTAATTATCATCTTGGAAGGAGACCACTGGGAGCCACATCAATAAAATTCCATATATAGTGTCTGACCACATCCTGCAAGTAAACCTGCCAAATCCTTTTGCACAGATATTGTTCTATGTACCCACCATCATCCCCATGCACCAGAAATCCCAGCAGGGGGGTGGATCTAATTCCCCAGCACATACATTGGGGAGGAGGAGATCTAATCATATCTCTGGATTGGCTGATCCTGATACTCTGTGCTTGATATATGTTGTAGATATTAAAGGAGGTTGTTGCTTAGCAGAGGGAACCTGTAGGAGAGCTGTAGGTAACCTCAGTAGTCTGGCAAGCTACTATATTAGTAGTATGTACCTGTAGGTAACTACAAGGTACCAATGAGATAGGAATAGACCTAAGGAATGAATGTACTCACCCTCAGTAGTCTGGCAAGCTACTGAGGGACTAGGAAAATTATCTAGTGGTATGTGCAATGCAAAATGATTATGTAAGCTAGCAAACATGTGCCAATAGTGGCCAGTTGCCTAATATTCCAACAGAGATATACTAGGGCAAGCTGGGATTAAATTTTCATTTTGATATGTTGAGAACTGCACAATAGGGAGCATATTTTGCATTTTTACCCCTGTTTATATGTACAGCCATGATAGGCACTAAATTGGGTCAAAATTATGTACAGATATAACAAGTATCATGCCCACATTACATTGGAATGAAGTAGAATATCATACAACCCAACAAACAGGTGTGGTGAAGCAAAAACCCAGGGTATGTAGTCCGCTTTTTTGATTACATCAGCATACTGGCAGGTGGAGTGGCTGTGCAAGAAAAGTAAAGACTCTTGAAAATTTTAGTATTTCATCAATATCAGTCAAAAATACAGATCTTGCTGATGTAAGCATAGTCCCATGATGCTCTCGACCTGGGCTACAACTTTGGTTTCAGTGTGGCTGTGCAAAAAAATACAAAGACTCATGAAAATTTTAGTATTTTGTTAACATCTCATTCAAAAATAAAGATCTCACTTAAGTAAGCATACTCCTATGATCCCCACAGTGCAGGCTACAATTTTGGTTTTGGGTGTGGCTGTGCTATATTACATAATAGAGGCTGGCTGTGAGAATTTTGTTAGGGGCCATTTGCCTAATTGGGACACTGGCAGTTGCTGAGATTTGTGTAATTTGATCAATGGTAATTACAGGGCTCATTTTGCCAAAATCAACTGACATGGCTCCCTTTTCCATGTCAACCTGTTCGAGTTGCTTGTCACATTCATTTTAGGACACTCATTTGTTTGGCACTGCACTTTATAATGAATGCATTGCATTTTGTTCACTACCTGTGGGGTGAACAAAAAGCCAGAATAGTGAAAATAGTGAAAATAAGTGCTAACAATGCTATGATTTGACAACAAGTTGAAATAGTTGAAATAGTTGAAAATAGTCCAAAAAATAGTAAATTTAGCAAGCGAATATACTAATTTGACTATTTCAACTATTTTGGTGCAAATAGTATGAAAATAGTAATGTGCGAGTTTGCTGATGGGCCACGTTGCCAATCGGGAAACTCCGAGCACGGGCATTTCTTCTTGCCACATATGAGGACTGGTTTCATTCTTCCGCTCCAAGCACCGTTCCGATGAGTGACACCTTGCAGGATGTGTACGGAAAACATCTGCAGCATGCTGTCTACGGATACCCTCTGCGGATGCCGGAGCCAATGAGCACACTCCCACAAGATTACCAAGACGGTGGACTTCAGATAGGGGACCTTGGGAGTGTTAATAGCGAGGGCCAGTTTGACGTCCTCTTCAACATTTGCAAACGCAGCGACAACCCTCTCCATGTTGCTCGTGGTGTCCCAAAGAACTTCGAGCCTGTTCAGCTCGGCGACGTCAAATCCACTTGCAATGCAATATGTCCTGGCCCGATCTACTCCCGTGGCATAACACAGCTCCTCCAGCCCAACAAATTGAGGTACCCCACACTCCGGCCGTCAGTATGTCGTTTTCTTACTGACGCTATTGCCTCAGGCCAGCCGATTATGAATTCAACTCGTCTACCCGTACTGGCGCTATTCTTATACTGCCGCACGGTGCTACATCCTCCGAACTCTCATCACTAGAACAATTCCAGGAGGTGGCAATGAGGAACGCACGTGACTGGCATGAGTTTGCTAAAAAGTGTTACGGCGTCCAGCATCTCGATCGTTCTCTTTACCTCATCACTGGCTTTTGCAAGGCTCGCTCCTGGTCTCTCGGATCATTCAACAACCCCATGGATTCCACAGGAAAAGTCCTGGCCCTGAGGGATGACAACGATCCCAACAAGTTCAGTCTAGAATTCAACTTTCCCGCTGGTCGTCACCAGAGTCGTAGTAGTGATGACAGTGGGAGCATCAATCAAACTGTTTTCATTACCGGCTTCAAGATTACAGTTAGCACTTGGCTCCCGGGTCCCGTAGTTCTGAGGATTACGGAATCAGCAACCGCCTGGTCCATGCTAATGTCCCTTCTGAAGGCCTTCCTCAGCCGGTTGCGCGATTTTTCAGGCAGCTACACACAACCTGTAGAAATAAGTAAGCTGCAAAGGTGACTGCTCGTGGACTACCTGACGATTTGTTAACGGCGATCAGGTGCCGCGGACGGCCCACAGTTATCCCAGGCTAGCTCCGAGATGATTGCATTTATCCGAATTCTAACCACTGATTCATTCATTAGCCCTTTCACCCCTCCGACATCATCAATCTCTTCCTGCTAAGCAAGGTCCGCCTAACTTGATATCATCGCCGTACTATGTTGGATTTCTTACGACATCGGTCAGAATCCAAACGCCAAGGTTGCTATTACACATGATAACCAATGGATGGATATGATGAAGGTGGTTCGCTGTGGTGTGCTCGTCCTATTCACCTCTTACTCGTCCGCTAGGCAGGATTGTCGCATGAAGATCTTCTCCAAGAAGACCACCTTGAAACATTTCTAGCACGGTACTATACCATCTCTGTTGACGCGGAACGTGAAAATAGTAAATATTTGATTATTATAACCCCCATTCACTGCTGACTGCTCTTCAGCTATTATCCCTCTGCGGAGACAGGCGTACGTCGTGCTGTTTCACATGCGGGTAGAGACTTTCAAAAGTATGTTGACAGTGATAGTACCATGGACTCCGTTTCCGCCGCCGCCGACCTACCCGGCCCATCACCTGAACTTGAGACGTCGGACCCTCCCGCTTCCGAGTTTAAGGCATGGTCCCCACCTACTTCTAAGTTAGAGATCTCACCCTCTGCTACACCTGAGCAGGTGTCGTCCCCTCCTATATCCGACCTTGAGCTTGCATCCCCCCCCACACCCTTACTCGACGATCCATGGATTATCATCACACGCATGCATCCATGTTTTTAGAATCCTTGGAGGCATCTGACAATCGTCCTGTAGGTATCCGTGCTCAAAATATACCCTGTGGCCTGAGGCGTATCCCAATTGGTTTTTATGTTCTAATCCAGTTTGATGGCGATCAACGAAGAACTCAAAATAAGTCTATACGCTTGAACGATAGCGGCATCGAATGGGAGGATGTGATCCTGCTGTGAGTTCATCATCTTCTACTTGTTTACGGGCGCTGAGTGTTTCTAGGCCCTCTAAAGCGTTTGGCAATGTCCGATTCACGGTTTATGCTTCCTTCGAACTAGAACCGATGTTGGGCAATGGAGAGGCTCTTTATGCATCAGAAAGTCGTGTAGAAGAGTTGACTGGTGGCACGTACCGTGAGTGGATTCCTTTGAGGGTGGCACTCGAGTCGCAAGATCTTGATCCTGACATAGTAATCACTTTCTCTCGGAGCGAATCGTGGACGGCAACTCCTGCTCCCTCACTGCTGATCACCCTCGGACAATGGTATTTCAACCACCAGACGGAAGCCCCAGTCGGCGATGCTGGTAATGTAAGTGGTCCTGTATACGCCCGTGACCATTGGTATGAGGATTCATTGTTAGCTGTTGGACTCAGAGGAATCATTGGTCCTCATTCGTGAGACAGACCTAGGACAAGAAGCTTTCCTCCGCTACCACAATGAGTATCAGACAGAAGACCTCGACAATGCTGTGCAGCATTTCGAGTGCGCATGGCGCTGCTGTCCTTTAACACACCGATATCATGCCGCGGTACTTGTCAACCTTGCGAAGGCGAAGTTTACCAGCTGCCAGGCTGACCCGGCAAGCGCGGATCTCGAGGAGCCCATCCTACTTTATCGCAAAGCTCTCGATCTGCGCCGACCTGGCCATCCGGACAGACCGGCGACGTTACTGCAGCTCGCTCAAACTCTGTTATTTCGCTACGAGAAGCAGGGATACGATGAATCCGTTGGAGAGGAGATTACCGAGCTCATGACGGAGTCCAAGGACTTCTCTGAAGACAGCCACGAACGCCGAGCTGCAGATCTCGTGCTTGAAACGCTCAAGCGGTGCAGTGTTGTAAATTCTGGAAGCTTAGGCGAGCTCGACGAGGTGGTCCGGAAATTGAAATATAGTGCGCGGGTGGCTCCAGATAGCTATTTTGACAGACCGCAACGATTGATCAACCTTAGCACTACGTTGTGGAGACGCTATCAGAAACATGGCGAGCTCAGTTACCTCACAGAGTTGATTGCACTCAGCGAAGAGGCTTTACTGCTCATACCGAAGGGACATCCTGAACGTTCGTACTGGGTCACTAGTGAGTTGATCCATCACCAATGTTGTTGATGCATACATGAACATGCGGCTCAGTGTCTGCAATCCTTCCTGCTGAGCTATCGCAATGCTTAGGCGACATAGCCTTGGAAGCGCAGGAATATGAAGAAGCCATTGCACGATACATTCAGGCTTCTGTGGTATTACAATCAGCTCCCTCATAGCTCATTCCTCCTGGGATTATCTGCGGTCTGGATGAGGTTGCTGGAATATTAACTGTCACTGGTTAAACTCAGAAGACATATATTAGACACATGATTGACTAATGTTATTTAGTTTTGGATATATTGTCTCTAGCTACTGATATATGCCAAGTGCACTTGTCAGAGCTGCCAATGATGCCCAATGTCACCAATCGTGAGATTCTGAGACCCTGGACACTTTGCTGCTATTTTGTTGGAGATTGAATCACCTCTGTGTGATGTACATTTTGGTGCAAGTATTTGGTTGATTACATAAGCACATACAGTGCACATAGAGTACAGTTTTAGTATGGTTCCCTCAATAGTTGAGTCACTACTGAGGCTGCCTACAGCACCTTTTCAACAGGCTATGAGCCCTGCATAGTGTGGAAAATTTTATTGTAGGACAACTTGCAGTCAACTCAAACACAAGACTACTCAACAAGCCAACTAATACTGTCTCCACTCTCTCAAAGGCTATTGGATCATGTTACACCTAGTGAACTGGAAAGCCTGAGACAGGCAAAAGTGAGCCATGTGGAAAGTACATGAAGATGAACCCTGACACAGGGAGGCTTCATAGGACACTCTGAACATGTAATACTGTATGGTGACTGGAAATGTGTGGGAAATGATTGGTAAGCTAAGACTCGCACTTAGACTTGAAGTGCTGCAGTGGCCACTGGTCATGTGGCTGTGAGAAGTTGAAATTTTTGTCCATGCATGCACACACTCAACTACATCTCCTTTGCCCCCACCTCTCCCCACTGCTGTCCCTCCACTGGATGAGGCTCTCTTCCAACAGCAAGGTAAGACCCCTGATGAATCATCCTTCTCCCACTGACACTTCTCCACCTGGAGCCAGCAACAGCCCACCCAGACCAGCAACATTTGCAATGACTGGTGGGTAAGCCCCCCCCTCCCTGGCCCTCCCTCTCTCACCCCTCCTCCCATCTAGCTCCCCTATCACCAGCAACCACCACCCTAACCCTCCTTCAAGGTAATTACCCCCTCCCCTTCTCCAGTCCAGATGCTGATGCCCATTCCCCCTCCCCCATCCATCTCCCCCTCTTACCATCCATCATACATTGATTTATTACCAAGTAGAATTATGTGTATATATTGTAGATATTGTGCTAAATGAATTTGTTGTCTCCTTCATAAAAAGTGTGAACTAAAAGAAGCAAAAAAAGCAAAAAGGGCAAAGTATGGCAAGCTTGGGATGACAACATTGTGGCTCTATTTTGCTATTTATTGTCTTTTTTAGCTATATATGTCTATATGTCACTGACATAGGGTGTCCATCAACTATTCTGGCAATACCCAAGAGAGTCTTTCCAAGGCTAATGAGAAAGTCAGCAGGAGCACAATCCGAGAGGCAACAACTCTACCCCATTTCATCTGCAACGATGCTGCCTCTCTTTCCTTCACGTTCTCGTTGATGCATCCATTCAACACCAGCCTTTTGGTGGTCCCATAATACTACCGTCTGTCACATACCATTGACCACGACGCCTTGACCATCGTTCACAACACTTCAACCAACATCTACATCCAAGAGATGCATTACGGTGTCAGCATGACGTGTGCTGCTGGAGTGGACAACGGACTGCAGCCAACTTGGTGTCCAAGGCAAGAAAAAGGCTTCTCCTTCGTCATCCGAGTTGCCAGGGAGGTGCGATGGCTTTTCCAATTGCATGGTGCATTAATGAGCGGTATGACCAAACTATAAAGAAAGTAAGGAGGTGACCTTGCATGGCTTAAAAGCCTGCTCGAGGACAAAGAAACAGTAAAGTCCCACATGAGACAGCAGAGCTCCTGTTTGAGTGAAAGGGAATCGATACAAAACGTCAGAAAGAACAGCTGGACTACTAGATCACTCTAACCTTCATGCAGGTTCGAAATCTGTGGATTACAATCCAGTTGCCAATTACTACCCATGGTGCACGAGATCACCGGAGTTATTCCTGGTGGTATTGTCAGTCAAGCATTATCAGAACATGCTTGAGTGTGCGTGTGAACAACTTAACAATGGGTTGCGGAGGAGTCTACCTCTAAATTAATGTCCACCACATGGATATGTACCCTATTTCCACATGGGCATATATCAATTAGTAGTAAAGTTTAGGGTCGATGCTATCGCACATGAGACCAGTCTGAACACATGTAGCATGCTCCAATCAGCCTGCATCTATACAAGGATGGAAGGAAGGAAGAAGGGAAGTTCATGGTTGGAACACATTGGATGTAGTCAGGCTGCAACTTGCATCTTTCGCCCGGTGCATGTATAACGAAACACAGCCATGTCAGTGTCGACGCTAACCAATGCTCATGAGGGGCAGTGCACCTTTCCAAACCCTCTAGCTCTTTCACTGAGGACAGTGCCGACATGTAGAAACAGCTAAGTGCTTCAATTTGCACTCACACAGCGGAGGAGACGATAAGCTTACATAATGGACACTCGTTCTGGTTTCGTATTAGTCAGCCAATCTCTTTTGTTGACTAATACTGTCGATTACCAGTGATTACCATCAACTGGCACAGTACGCCCCTTCTCCTGCACCGCCCTGACAACATTGGGGACACTCTCACATCCTCCCCCCATGATCGAGTCCAAGACTGGCTTTAACCACAACTTTGGTGGGTTTCTCCCCACTTTGCACACCATCCTCTCGAAGCTGATGTCTCTGTGCTGCTGGCATCCTTGATGGCTGACCATGTTTCACAGTTGTTCTGGCAGTTGCTCAACATCTCTCTGATGCCCCCATTAACCATGATGGGTCCTGTTATCGAGCATTCATTCAAGCGCTAATGACGAACCAGTTGGCATCAGGGTACTCTTTAAGGCACGTATGCAACCAGTCCCTCATGCAACTGTAGAAAGATGTGTGGTCACATCTGACAAGGCTAACCATGTAAGTAACCGACATGACCCCATCCCAGCAGTGCAAGTAGGCTGCGATGTCCAATACTTTTTGGTTACTATCCACCTTGGACTTCTGCAGAAGGCTGGAGGAGCACTTGGGTGAGGGACGTGGGCAGCATGGAGTAAAGCATGAGCACATGGCAGGAATGGTTCAGTGAATGTAGGTCCTGTCACCACAAGAAATGGACTGACTTTCTATAACACCATCATGTTCGTACTCACATCATAATCGCCCAGTAAGCTCATGCTTCAGATCTTGCATCTAGTGCCTGACGACGAGTCCAATTAGGTTTGGATCGTATCATTGACACCAT